>JAZKJV010007528.1:0-600000 GCA_037367405.1 Ottelia alismoides | reverse complement strand
TTAATACAACAGTTGTCGTGCAACTTTCTGACTAGATACGATCCTTTCTATTTGCTCTGCAACTTCCCTTGAAATAATCTCAATCTATCATCAAATAGCCATACTCTCTGATTTGACTCAAACTGCTTATGGTTGATGTGTGAATCATGCCATATCATCACTCTGTCCTTAGGCTACTCGAAAAGGATGTATCTCTAAGCTCCTCCAGAGTTGCCAACTCTGCTCTCCTTTGATCTCATACACTCTCTGTATCTAATAATATTTCTGTAATTTCCCATAGTGACTTGTGTTTGATCTCAACAGTTAAGTGGCATGTCTCGCATAAATGAGTCGAAATGGAGATGTACCCAAAGAAATCTTGAAGGATGTCCTATAGGCTCACAAGACCAAGTCCAATAGCTGTGACCAGTCCTTTCGATCTGGGCGGACGACCTTATGCAATATCATCTTGATCTCATGGTCGAAACCTCAACAAGACCATTCATTTGTGGATGATATGGATTGATAACTCTATGGTCCATGCTGAACTCGTTAGCAAGGGCCCTTACCATATCATTGACGAAATGAGTACCCCCGTCAGAAATCAGAACTCTAGGGACCCCAAACAATGATATGATAATCTTCCTCATAAATATGCAAAAAGTCATCGCATCAATGGCTCGGGAGGGGATGGACTCAACCCAATAACTCACATAATCTACAACCAACAACATGTACTCAAAACCTTGACTTTTCAGGAATTGGCCCATAAAATCGGTGCCCCATGCATCAAAAACCTCACAGAAGTGAATGCGCTGCATCAGCATCATGTCTCTATAAACATAACTACCCTTCCTATGACAGTCAGTACACCTCTTCATGATTTCATCTGCATCCTTGAAGAATGTTGGACACCAAGGTCAGATTAGAGAGCCTTTTATGCTATCCTTCTCCCTGAGTGAGTCCTCCTGCCTCAAGATTGTGGTAATAGGTGAGGATGCTGTGGTGCTCCTCCTGAGGAATACACCGACGCCAGACACTATCCCCTCCTTCGTGGTAAACGGTGGGATCCTCCTAATGGTACAACTTGGCTTTCTCGAGGAAAGTCTCAAGTTGTTGCCTGATCCAACCTTGTGGAACTTTCTTGGTAATAAGATAGTTCATAATATCAACATACCAAGGGAGAGAGGTGATAGCGAGAATCGCCTCATCTAAAAAGTCTTAGTAATAGGTGTGGTTGTCTCAGAATCCTCAAGATGCTCTAATAAGGTGAGGTGAACCACCACCACATTCTGGACTCTAGGCTTATCCTTCTCAATATGAAACTCATGGAGTACAAGGATCCATCTAGTCAATCGTGCCTTGGCATCCTTCTTAGCCATTAAGTACCGGATGATGCTATAATCAGTGTATATAGTCACTTTAGATCCAAGAATGTAAGATCTGAATTTATTCAAAGCAAAGACTGCCGCTAGCATATCTTTCTCCATAATAGTGTAGTTCTGTTAGGCAGAATCCAAAGTCCTGCTAGCGTATTGAATGGAAAAATGTAAGCTATTCCTCCTCTGTCCTAAAACAGCCCCTACGGTAAAATCTTAGGCATCCGTCATGATCTTGAATGGGAGATACCAATCGAGTGGCTGAAGGACAGGAGCGTGGACAACCAGGTTCTTGAGAGTCTCAAATGATGAAAGACACTTATCATTTACAAGGAACTCAGTGTCTTTCATGAGAAGATCAGTAAGAGGTAAGGCAATTCGATTGAAAACCTGAATGAACCGTCAGTAAAAACCGACATGCCCTAGAAAAGACCGTAATTGGACGGCAGACTAAGCTTCTAGATGATATCTACCTTGGCCAGATCGACCTCCATGCCCCTGTTGGAGATGATGTGACCAAGGATCGTCCCTTGAGTCATCATAAAATGACTCTTTTCCAAAGAGAGAATAAGGTTGACCTCAATGCACCGTTGAAGCACACAATCTAGGCAAGAAAGACAAGCATCAAAGCCGTCATCATAGACTAAAAAATTATCCATGAAGACCTCTAAAAAATTACCCACCATGTTCGAAAAGATGGAAAGCGTGCACCTTTGGAATGTATCTAGGGAATTACATAGTCCAAAAGGCATCCGTCGAAAAGCATACGCCCAAATGGACATGTGAATGCCATTTTGTCCTGATCTTCGGGCACAATGACCACCTGATTATACCCCGAGTACCTGTCAAGAAAGTAGTAGTGACTCTTCCCATCTAATCTCTCAATAATCTAATCAATGAATGGTTGCAGGAAGTGATCCTTCTTGATGGACTGATTCAATTGCCTGTAGTCCACACGTTACCACCAAGAAGTAGGTACACGGGTAGCAATATCCTCTCTGTCCTCATTCATAACTGTGGTGATACCCCTCTTCTTGGGTACCACATGTAACAAACTAACCCATTTGGATTCAGAGATGGGGTAGAGATGACCAACCAATCCGACTTAGGTAAAGATTATTAACTAAGTGTCGTTGTGACCCAAATCAGAAATGTGATCAACGAGAAAATTATTTAACCATTACGAAATCAAGCAAATCAAGCACAAGTGGTATAACTACTTTTATTAACAAGGTATGGCAACCAAGATCAAACTCAAGGAGCACAATTAATCCTAGGTAGCCAAATCAAGTGATTCAAAGGATTTTTATTTTTATTTTTTAGTGGTCTTTAATTTTGCAAATTTTTAATTTTCAAAATAAGGCATATAATAACAAAGGAGAACAATATACACGAGCAACTCTTTTTGTATTTTTCAAATATGATAAAAATGCACAGAAATCAAGCAAAAATATGTTTGGGTTTCATATGTTTTATATTATTTTTGGGAATTTTTATGGAATTTTGGAATTTTTAATTGTTTTTGTAATTTTCTAAAAATTGAATAGTGAGGAAGCAAGTAAACAATGCACAGATAGGAGAGTTTTGTAAAATAAAAATACTAATAACGCTCAATAAATCCTGAGCACTAATTTTATTAAAATCTATAATGAAATATCTATAAATAGAGACCAAAAATGCAATTTTTGGGTTTTTGGTTGATGTTATACAATTTTTATAAGATTTTTTGGATTTTGCACATTTTAGGTTTTTATAAAAGGTAATGCAATGAAACTTGGTCAGAAAATCAAATAAATCAAAAGACAACTACTTTAATTTTCTGGAATTTGTAAACCTTTTTTGAATTTTTATTATTTTTCTATGACATACATGCACTTTTTCTAGTGTTTTTGAATTTATAATAATAGAAAATAGAAGAAAATTGGCATACCAAAATTTCTACGCAAATAACATGTTAGCAGAAGCTATCGGGAATTTTTGCATAATTTTAAGGGCCAAAATACTATTTATTAAATTATTAAAATACACAAATTAAAAATAGTAAAGCAGGGACCTTATCGCAATTATTTTAAGTTTTGGGGCCTATTGAATAACATGCAACAAAAGTTTGAGGACCTTATGCAATTTATCCACTTAAAACACACTTCACGTGACAAGTACTCATAGGGGCATAAACACAAATAATAAAAACATACTCTATTTCATTAGCCAATTAAAAGTACAAGGTAAAATATACAAGTATCCCACAAAAACACATGTGGACGCATGTGAATCACACTCAGGTTGTCTAAAGTGCAAATATGAAAATATAGGGTCCAATCTGTAAAATGTTTTTAACTATTCATTACATATATTGGACTGAAATGAATAAACATAAAAGCAAGGGTGGAAGTGCCATATACCCTTCGTAGGCGTGAATGGCACGCGACACGGTTGGTAGCTCTACTGCACCTCTGGAAAAGATCTGGCGGTGCAGGATGTGGCGCAGGTGTACGGTGCAGATCACCGTTAGAGGACAGATCTGATGGCTTAGATGGCATGCGAGCATGCGTGTCAGATCTATCGCGACTCTGAATTAGACGGTGCAGCTTTTGGGCGTAGATGAGCGGTCAGGAACAAATCTGGAAAAGGAAGCAGCTCATCCGACGGACTTGAGGGATGGTGGAAGAACACTAAGAGGGGGCCGACCAATGAACTTCAATGTGATAACTCTGGCACTACAGTGGTCTGATTGGCTGGCTACAAGGTCCAACACGTTCGTGAGGGTGCTCCACGTCAACTGGGGTCCTCAGATGGGGCGGTGAACGGTCGGATGTGCATGGCGAGGTCCCACCACCCTGGAGGTGCCCGCCTGAGTAGTTGAGGATAAAGTCGAGCCTCTCACATGTGTCGTGACCTACAAGGGGAATCACGAATCGAAGACACAACTCCAGTCAGGGTTATTTTGAGTTGGAAATCAAAGAAGCAATGTGGGGTGATGGTCGACATTCGGCGAAGATGGTAGATGGATGTCTTGTCTTGATCTCGCTCCGCCGAGCGAGATCCGAGGTGATCATGATGCATACAGAGGATAAGTATGAAGTGGGCTGTCGATCTGTGTAGGTGGAAATGATCGTGGAGACCCAACACCGATGGTCGGAGCTTGATAATGGAATGGCAGAGATGATCTGAAGTCGAGTGATTAAGGCAAAAATGAAGGTAGATGATGGTACCTGAGTGGTTTACGGTGGACGCCGAAGTGCGGCGAAAGTGGGAGGTGAGGTTGTAGCCTTGTTCAGGTGGTGGAAGGCCTGAGAAGCTTATCGCAGCAGAGCTCCAGCCATGAGATGAGCTTTGTGCTACCCGACGTGGATCCAAGATTCTAAAGAAACCTCGAGGGCCCTATCACTGCCTTGGAGGTACTAGTGGAGTAATGGTGGCACGAGGGACTAGTTGCAGAGCTGCGGAGGTAGGGGAGTGGTTTTATAGGTAGTCCATGGGTCTAGAAAGATCGAGTGGTAATGCGAAAACCTAGGGTGATTCGGACCCACCTAGGGATTCACGAGAATCACAGATCAACGAGGAGTCTAACAGTCTGAATTTCAAGGCGAATGGTAGTCAGAGTCGGGCTGGGAAATATTGAGGAAGCAGATCCAGTGAGGAGAATCAGGTTTGACCCGACTAGGAGGAAGGGTTGACCCGGCTCAACAAACCTGTGTCGACCATTTAGAAAATTCCATTCCTATAAATCAAAGAATAATGAATAATAAATAGTAAATGGTTTTAAAATAAAAAATGAATAAAATGATAATTGTTTATTATTTCTCAAACTATTTTTTGTGATTTTTAAATATTTTTATTAATAAATTTATTATGGTAGATACACTATATTGTATTATGTACGAGTATAATATACCTATATATTACATACAAGTAATTTTATTTTATTATTCTAACAAAAATACATTATATTATATATTTTATTTATTTACAAAATAATTAGATGAATATAAAAGCATTTTTATTTGATTTTTACAAAATAAATATTGGTGTTAAATAAATAGTTATTTTGTACGATATATACATGTGTGGCTATTTGTAGAGTGAGAATTTGATTTTATTTTTAGATTATTTTGTACATTATAAATTTTATTTTAATTTTATAAAATTATTACGAAAATATACAAGTATTTGAAAATACAATATATACAAATTATATATAAATTAAATAAATAAATAAATAAATTTATATTTACAGACATATGTACCTTATTGCTATACAATACACCCAAAAAGCCACCTTTTGCACCGTAACTCCAAAATCATGAAATCACCCTTATTTTAAAGATAATTTAATTTAGAGTCCAATAAAGGGGATTTTGGAATAATTTGAGTTCATATGGAGCCGGAATTGATCTTTTAAGTTTTGTTTTGCAGCTTCGTATGAGTGGTATTATTTATACTATGTACATCAAAATTTTTTTAATTATTTTTATTATTTAGAAAACATTTTTATATACAAGTTTTATTAAGGAAGTAAACCAATTTGAGGATTTTTTATTGGTGAATAAAATAAGGGAATGATGTATATATACAGGAAGAATGAATAATGACCCTATCTCCCCTAATTTATTCCTTGTCGATCAGGTCAATGTTGACCTTCTGTATGGGTTTGGGTCAGTCTATACTTATTACATAATTACATCCTTCTTTCTTTTCTTTTCTTTTCTTTTTGTATTCTTTTATTTTGAATAAATATGTGCTAATTATACAATATTAATAAAGGCATGGTGAATGCCAATTTATTGGTTTTAATATATGTTTACAGATGTTTTCCCTAAAAGATTTGGCTAAATTAAAGAATAAAGTACGAGAATCATAGATTCATCATCCTCCTATATTTTACCTTTGCTAGTCCCTTAGTAAACACTTATTTGAAAAAGAAGTGACAACAAAAAGAAAGAAAAGCAAAATGAACAATTAGAGTTGATTATTGAACTTATCTTCGTAAAATTTGAGTATGGAGCTCGGTCAGATCTTTGGATTAATAATTTGGCGGAACCTTATTGGGAAATGGGTTTAAAATCAACAACCTTCAAGTTCCACAAGTCTATGGTCAAGTCTCCTCAATAACCTGGTCAGGACAAGTCTACATATGCAAACTCTAATGACTATGAATCTTTACTTGTAATGTGTAAGTGATATATAGCTCCCTACCTCAAAAGTCGCAAAGAAACAACCTCCCTAAACAAGGCAACTCTAATCCCCCAATCTAGCAACTCTTTCCTCGAGTAGCAGAGTATTCCCTTCTAAGTTCAAGTACAACCATCTCAAGAAGAGGGGGAAAGAAGAGAATAGACCGTGATCGGTGTAGCCACGTATCCCGTGGAGCTTAACCAGTGTAGCTAAGTCTCCAACTACAAGCTTCCGTTAGATGACACGGTGTAATACATAAGCTTTGCTTATTCAACTATATACACTCCGGCTGGCATTTTATTTTCAATAAGGCTTGTCCCCTTTTTTGGAGTTTTTGCATTTTTTATGACATATATACAACATATCTACAAGGTGCAGCATGTATATAAGGAGTTTTTCTTCTTGAGATAGTAGATTATCCCTCTTTTGAAGAATTATTGCAACCCCATGACATCCTGTCTTTAGACCTTAATGCTACTAGACCAGGTTGAGATGCATATCCCTCCCTAGACGAGGACGAGTGTTTCCACTAGTTTTCACACACCCGTATGCTACTCCAAGCCAAACAATTCTGCCTCCTTACCACCTCATCCGTGTTGAGCAACGTGCCATGTGCATGTCCAAGTCAAGCCGTTGTCTGTGAGAGTCATGCATGCATTGTTAAGTGTTCTACTTATGCCAATCAAGATTACATGTGATCACAGCCTAGTGGACTCAAAGAATTAAGTTGTTATGAACCTAAAACGTCTTAACCACAAATCCTATAAGGTTCCTCTGGAGTTAAGTTGATTAAGGTCTTAACCAAGCTTTATTCTTCAATTTTATTCCAAATTAGTTTAAATGTCAACAATGATTCTGAAGAATGCACATGCAAATAGTTACGGAAACTCTATTTGTGAGAATTTTTCAAGCTATACAAATTTTTATGAATTTTTTTTTCAAATTTTTAGGTATTTTTGAAAAATAAGTGGAAAAAAGGTTTTCTACAAAGATATTTACAACATGGTTTATGTATAGATTTTATATTTAAAAGAGTTTTATTTACAAGATCTCATGCCGGCTTTATGAAGGGTGTTTATATACAAAGAATTAGGGGAAGACTATAATTTTTAATGTATATATGTACAAGTGATTTTTTTTCATACCCTAAAAGTTATTTCCCATGTCAAAAAATATTTTTGGCAAATTTTCAAAATATTTTTCAAATCATTTTTCAAAAAGTTTTCAAAACTATTTTTACAAATATTTGCAAACATATTTTACAATCAATTTTTGCAGACATTATATTTTCATACAATTTTCAAAAAATTAGTACTATATACATAATTATGATACAAAATATGATTTATAAACATTTTGCAAACAAATATATTTTAAATAATTTGTGTAAAAAAGATTTTTGCAAAGGTTTTTACAAACCATTTTTGCAATCATTTTACAATCATTTTTGAAAATATTTTTCAAAACATTTTTATTCCAATTATATACATATATATATATATATATATATAGAACCTCATTATTAACACACACACAAAGTACAAGATACGGCTAAAGTATATACAATACATATATATATATATATATGTATGTATGACACCCCCAATACTTGGCTCAAACGATATCCTCAGAGTGATCACGAAGCGATGAAGGAAGACATAACTTGTGTTGAGTGTAGAGAAGTGAAAAGAATCCTATACTACGATGACTCAAAAGAATAGAAGTCGGTAATCCTCCTATATTTAGGATAAAGTAATCCTAAGTATAGAAGACTGTACACCAAGGGGAAAATCGAGGAAGAGAATGTATATATATATATATATATGTATATAACCTCCCCTATACTCAGGGTAAGATGTCCCTAAACATAGGCAACAAAACAAAGGTCATAAAACAACATGAATAAAAACGGGTCTAAAACCCCTACTATACTTATGATAAAGTGCATCCTAAGTATAGAAAAATGATAAGATAGATCAGGGGTGTTAAACAAAATGAATGATATAGACATCATGGATATACAGGGATGCGAACTGGGAGTGAAACAAGTATGCGACGTAGATGATGAGAGTCAAAGAACATATCTCATATGAAATGAATAGGGGCAACATTAATGTTCAGCAAGTCATGATCAAGATAGGGCTTCAGGCACTGACTGCTGACGTGAAAGGTGGACTCAGAAGACAACACAGATATATCAATATTGTCATTGTCGTGCACATTTATGATGAAGTATGGTCCCTTCCATTTACTCTGTAATTTCCCTAGAAATAATCTCAATCTCGCATCAAATAACCATACTCTCTGGTTCGGCTCAAACTGCTTATGGCTGATGTGAGAATCATGCCATATCTTCACCATGTCTTTATATTGTAGACTACTTTAGAAGGTTGTATCTCTCGACTCCTCCAGGGCTGCCAACACTACACTCCTCTGATTTCCTACACTCTCAGGATCTAAAAGTATCTCAATGACTGCCCAAAGTGACTTATACTTAATCTCAACAGGTAAGTGGCATGTCTGACCATAAACGAGTCTAAATGGAGATGTACCCAAAGGTGTCTTGAAGGAAGTCCTATAGGCTCACAAGATTGAGTCCAAAAGCTGTGACCAATTCTTTCGGTCTGGGCGGACAACCTTACGCAAAATCATCTTGATCTCCCTATATGAAACCCCAGTAAGATCATTCGTCTGTGGATGGTATGGAGTGGCAACTCTATCGTCTATGATGAACTCGTTAGCAAGGGCCCTTACCTTGTCGGTTATAAAATGAGTACTCCCGTCAGAAATCAAAACTCTTGGTACCCCAAACCGTGATATGATATTCTTCCTCCAAAATCTACAAATAGTCCTCGCATCAGTGACTCGAGAGGGGATGGCCTCAACCCAATGACTCACATAATCCACAACCAACAAAATGTACTCTAATCCCTAACTCTTGGGTAATGGGCCCATAACATTGATGCCCACGAATCAAAAAACTCATAGAAGTGAATGAGTTGCATCGACATTATGTCTCTATGACGGAAACTGCCCATCCTCTAACGATCAGTACACCGCTTCACAAATTCATCCAGATCCTTGAACAGCGTTGGCCTCCAGTGATCAAACTGGAGCACATTTTGTGCTATCAGTCTCCCAGAGTGATGTCCTCCTGCCTCAAACTTGTGGAAAAAGGTGAGGACACTATGGTGCTTCTCCTGAGGAATACATCAACGCCAGACACTATCCCCTCCTTTGTGGTAAAGAGTGGGATCCTTCCAATGCTACGACTTGGTCTTTACGAGGAAGGTCTCAAGTCACTACCTGGTCCAACCTTGTGGAACTTTCTTGGCAACAAGATAGTTCACAATATCAACATACCATGGGAGCAAGGTGATAGAAAGAATCGCCTCGTCTAGAAATATTTCCATGATAGGTGTGGTTATCTCAAAATCCTCAAGATGCTCTAACCGGGAGAGGTGATTCGCCATCACATTCTTAACTCCAGGTTTATGTTTAATCTCAATATCAAACTCTTGGAGTAGAAGGATCCATCTAGTCAATCGAACCTTGGCATCCTTCTTAGCCATTAAGTACTGGATGACGGTGTGTTCTGTACAGATTGTCACTCTATATCCGAAAATATATGATCTGAACTTATCAAGAGAAAATACTATAGCTAGCATCTCCTTCTCTATCATAGTACAATTCTGCTGAGTGACATCCAAAGTCCCGCTAGTGTAGTGTATGGAAAATGGTAATCCATCCCTCATCTTTTCAATCACAATCCTTATGGCAAAATCAGAAGCGTCCTTCATGATCTTGAATAGGAGAGACCAATCAAGTGGCTAAAGGATAGGAGCATGCAAACTAAATTCTTTAGAGTCTTGAATGATGAATGACACTTATCATCTGCAAGGAACTCGATGTCTTTCGTGAGCAAATCAGTGAGCGGTCGGGCAATACGACTGAAGTCATGTATGAACCATTGTTAGAAATCGGCATGCTCCAGAAAAGATCGCAACTGTCTCAGATTGGATGGTGGATTGAGCTTCTTGATGATATACACCTTGGTTGGATCAACCTCCATTCCCCTATTGGAGAGGATGTGAACAAGTACCATCCCTTGAGTCATCATGAAGTGACTCTTCTCCTAAGATAAGACAAGGTTAACCTCAATACCGTGCTGAAGTACTCAGTCCATGCACTTAAGACAAGCATAGAATCCATCACCATAAATCGAAAAGTCATCCATGAGGACCTCTAAATAGTCACACACCATGTACGAGAAAATGGAAAGCATGCACATTTGGAATGTAGCCAGGGCATTACATAATCCAAAGGGCATCCATGTGAAAGCATACGCTCCAAACAGACAGGTGAATGCTATTTTCTCTTGTCTTTGGACGTTATGGCCACCTGATTATATCTCGAGTACCCAACAAGGAAATAATAATGACTCTTCCCAGCTAACTTCTCAGTAATCTAATCAATAAATGGAAGTGGGAAGTGATCCTTCTTGGTGGCCTGATTCAATCATCTGTAGTCCACACAGACTCGCCAAGAAGTGGGTACTCAGGTAGCAATCTCCTCTTCGGACTCACTCACAACTATAGTAATACCCATCTTCTTAGGTACCACATGTAGCAGACTAACCCATTTGGAATCGGAGATGGGTAGATAAAATCGACACTCCACCACTTAGAGATTTCCTTCATGACTACATCTCGAAGATTCGGTTTCAGCCTACACTGAAACTCACACGATGGCTCGGCGTCATCCTCGAGATATATGTGGTGGGAGCACATGGCCTGACTTATCCCCTAGAGATCAGCTACAGACCATCCGATTGTCTTGCGGTTTCTCTCAAGAACCTCCATTAAGCGAGATTCTTGCTCATCAATCAAATACACTGAGATAATGACTGGAAACATTTCTGGCTCACCTGCAAGGAATCTATACTTCATGCTTTGCGGTAAGGTCTTCAATTCAGGGAATGTAGGAGCTGGCAAATATGGTCTTTGAAAGGCTTGAGTGAAGGCTACCAGATCTGCATGGGATAACTCTCATTGTATCACTGAATTTGACGAAGATGGCGCTGCTAGTGTGTCCATCAACTGTACTGGCTAAATCTCCATCGCAATTGTGGGCTATGTGGACATCAAACATGGTAAATATTCATCAAAATCCTGCCAATCAAAATATGTTTCTGAGTCCGAGGGATCTGAATCCGAATGACAAGAAATGCAATCTACCTCGCTAATCAGATCAGAATCATCAGCCTCTAATGTGTCACGTACCGTAAGTGTCCTCTTAGAACTCTCATTTACTGGTATCTATGAATCAGAAGGCTCTAAAGGTGTGATAAGAGCTCATGAAATCGGGTCTTCCCAAATTGGTTCATCATCTGTGATCACAAAATCACACTCATGGTGGACGTCTGGTTCTGAGTCTATCATCTGCTCTGAACTCTGCTTTGAGAAAGCCAAATCTCTAACTCTTATTCATCGATTGCCTCTATTTGTACACTCTTGCAGTCAACGTAAAAGTATACCTTCCCACTATCATGGTCAGACACTGCCTTGGCTGTGGTCACAAAAGGTCGTCTTAGAATGATGTGGGTATCAGTCACACATTCAGGGATCTCCATGTCTAACACAATGAAGTCCACAGGGAATTTCAGGCTCTGAATTGTGATGATAATATCCTTAAGTAACTCCTTCGACCTCTTGATAGATCTATCTGCAAACTGGAGAACTGTCCTACTATGTCTAAGAGGGCCAAACTTGAAACGGTTAAGTAAGGCTGCCAGAATAAGGTTAATAGAAGATCCACTGTCTAATAGAGTGCAATCAAACCACTGCTCATGGATATGGCATCTGACATATGGAGCCCCTACATCTGATCTCTTGCTGGCAATAGGTTCTGGATGGCGAAGCAAGTGGCATGAGTAAGCACTTGAATTAATGCATTGTGATTGCACCTATTCTTCCTACGGATGGTGGTCTTCTCTCTAAGATTCTTTTGGAAGAGAAGGATGTGCTCTATTGCCTCCTATAGAGTCAGCTGGATATGGAATCTGTCTATCATCTACTCGTTGAACTCTAATTGGTGTCTCTTTTTGGGATTTTATGATTTTTTAATCCTTCCCTAAGCGGATTGCTGGAGGGAAGGGGAGAGAAGGGCCTTCCTTAGAAGAATGAGGGTCAGGAGTAGGAATGGGTTTCTGAGCATGCATACGGTTGGCATCCATACAAGTGTCATCAATCTCAACAGATGGACCCGAAAGAGATATAGAAACTTTTACTTTATTCACATTTTTGTTTTTCAAATTTCTTTCCATTTTTTGTATTTTTCTATGGGAGTCATCCTCAGGTACAAGGAAAGAAGGAGTCAACACAACTAGATTCTCTATATATAGACTCTTGGTGGCATTAGTACCAACGACAACATGTAATATAGCAGCATCAACATCGCGCTCTAGCCAAGCTTCTGGTGAATTGGTGGCATCAGCACCACTATCTGCAGTATCTGGAGATACAACGACATCATTACCACTGTCTGGATCATCACTCTTGGTGGCTTCAACACCACAGTCATCATCATCATTAGCAGCATTAGCACCACTCTCTACTCCATCTGATGCTCTAGAATCATCTGGTTGGTGTTGCCTAATTGAGTTGCCGCCAGCTGGCTTCCTATCGCTCCTAAGTGTCACAAAATAAACAACAAATTAATATTGTATATCATCTAATATCTCACTAGGAGTGTCAGTCTCTATAAACTGTACCTCCTCAGATTTTCTCTTCATATTGTTTGGTTTGGGCTCAATCTGCGTAGGTATGGCGACCTTGACTTTGATGATCTCCCTTATCTCCTACCGGAACTCATCCATCTCTTACTAGAAAGTGGCTTGCTACTCGGAAAGCATGCAGGCAATATCGTCTAGTCCTGGTTTCTCATATGAATGTGCATGAGAATCGGATGGGTTGCCTCGTTGGAAATGAGGCTGGCTGTGCTGCTGCTGCTAGTATGAGTGAGTGGGAGGCTATGAAAATTGAGAATGAGACTATTGCTATTACCTCCACTACTGACCCTGATACTGGGGTCGAGGAACATGCTGCTGCTAGGAGTACTGGGGCTGCTGCTGCTAGGCGCACTGCCCTGATTGTGCTGGAGGCTGTTGTTAGGAATGAGCACCTCCAAAAGACTATTTGAAGCCTGGTGATCACAACAGATCCCAGGTTGCTGCTGGTACTAGGAGTACCAAAACTCATTGACTTCCATCAATGAATATGTCTTCTTGTGGACTGGAGAGGGAAGGGACACCAAGGACTGATCGGAATGATAAACCACCATTTGTGTGTCTGAAGGAGGTGGTGGTGGCAACTAGTACTGAGGGAGTAGCTGAATGGGCTCCACCTGGATGTGGTGAATCTGCTGGTATAAGGCGGAGGGCTATGCAGAACTACTCCCCTAATCAACCTATGACCTAGACTGTGGCTGAGAAGCCGTCTGTGCCTATTGGAGGCATATTATCTGAGTCTTCAGGTCAATCAAAGTTTGGGCTATCTCATCAATCCTATTGAGCTTGTCAAGGCCCTGACACGTCTTCTTCTCGATGATTTCAATCTGATCCAACTTCTAGCTGATGATGCCCATGTCGGCAGCTGGAGACTCTGCCAATGCTGCCACTGCAGAAGTGGAAGAAGGACCGGCCACATTATGTGCTATTCTCTGTTATGAAGTCGCATGATGGGGAGGCTTCCCCTGAGAGTATACTTAGGTCTGGGACATCACTGTGTAATTTTCAGCCATCTCCTCATAGATATCCCAGACCTGGTCTTCATCTTTGGCAAAATAGGAGCCTCCACAAGAGGCGTTCACTATCCCCTACTACTCAACTGTCATCTCACAAATGAAACTTTGGACCAAATTGGGCTTGTTGATGTCCTAATGTGGACACATGTCGATGAGCTCTCTAAAATGATCCCATACCTCATGGAATTGCTCATTGGAGATCATAGTGAAATTGATGATCATGCCTCTAACTGCATTCGTCTGACCAGTGGATAATACTTGTTGAGGTACTCGGTCTGCATTTGATCCCAGGTTGTGACAACCCACCCTAAATGTTTAAACCAATATGTCTCTTTATCAACCAAGGAAAATGGGAAGGCTATCAACTTGATAGTGTCCTCATCCACCAGCCTGTCGCAGACAGTGCTGCAGATCATCTCAAACTCCCACAGGGGAAGATGGGGCTCCTCGGTGGCATGCCCGTGGAACTTGGGAAACAATTGGATAGTCTGGAGCTGGAGCTTGAAGTCACCAAGAATGGATGGCAGCTGAATCTACCTGTGGGTGAGAGATACACCTAGGTTGTGCAACGTTTTCATGGTACGCACGGGTCTCTGTTTATCACGTGCCTCCTCTTATCATCTATCATCCACTTGGTCCTCATGTCTTGGTATTTCTCCACCACCTACTGGTCTATCTTGCTTTGCTCACCAATCTCCTCTTCATTTCCCTCCTTACCTTTGCCACAAACATTCCCTGGTCTCTAATCTATCTCTACATGGTCTCCAGGGATGCTAAGAGGGTATTGTTGATGGCATATTGGTATAATATGAAGGAAGAGGTCTATGGCTGCTCATCGGTTCTCTCATCACTGGCCATCTCTTCGATCTCTGCAATTGTAAAGAAACTGAGCTCAGGTGCTATCAAGTGAACAAATAGCTGTGGTGGTCATTTTGTCTGTACTTTAGCTGATGTAGAAGAAGGGTGGTCAAGGGGAAACATGGTGGAAGCGAAGTAGGATTTAGAGAGTAGGTATGAGCTCTCTGAAGCCACCCTAGATTATTGGACAGGGGTGCTGAGAAGCAGTGCTACCAGAGGTAGTCTAAGAGACCTCCTGCCCATCATCGTGATGTGGGGATTTTTGAAGATTTGATATGGACTGCAAACGTGATGAGAAATCAAACACCCAATTCACCAACTCATCTCTGTGATGACCATAAGAGCTCGGTCGTTAATCTTGTTAATTTTATTTTTGGTGATAATACAGTCTTAAAATAAAGTAAGCAAATTGTTAGGTGCCCGATTTTCCATAGATACTGACCTGAATTCTTACGACTAGTTGCGCCTACTTTCAGCAAGTATCGGTGTAAGTACGAACCATTTCTGGATACTCATTACTTGAGGACAAAGACTTATGCAGTGTCCTCTAAACTACCAACTCTGTTAAGGAAACACATATCGTTTACCAGCTACCTGTATATCCTCACTAGAGAGTAGCTAATCATTTTTGTAGAACCAGTAGTTTTAAGAGAATTCAGATGTGGTCTATCCTAGTGTGCGTCGCTCAACTCTCTACAGATAAAATCAGATAATAAGGGGGTTATTCTCCCTAAAATAAGGAATTTAGTCTTTTAATCTCAGTTTTAGGTCCAATTTTCTTAGTAGTCCTGATTTTATTGGGTTATCTCTTTTTTAGGAATTTTTCTGAATAAGAACACATATAACGAATTTTCTGATTTCTTTTTCATTCTAAGTCCAGAAAATAAAGGGAGGAAGACAAAAAAGTTAATGCACGATAAAATCAATGATGCATGCATGGGTTAGAATGTGTACCTTACTCCAACAGTCTACATGCAAAATGATTCGTGCATAATTAAAAGACAGAATTAAACTAACTATATGATGCACAAGGAAATCAACCCTAAGACATAAATTTCTATTATCGGGAAGAACAAGGAGCTAATATATAGAAGAGAGACCAAAGTCTGATCTTAGATGCCGATCGACGCCCACCACAATGGCATAATATATTAGCAGGAAGAACAAGGAGCTAATATATACAACCTCTCTTGGCATAATCTAAATATTGAGCTTTTTCCTATTTGACCAAGTCCAATCACTTTCTATAGGCACATATATTCTATAAGGGGATTTGGACTTTAATCGCTACCTGGCTCAACTAAAATAGAATCCTAAGTCTAAGGGCTAAAACCACAGAAACAAATAAAAATAAATGCGATGAAAACAACAGAAAAACCAGTGAGGTCCATTGGGTGCACCAACACTCAACAAAATAGACCTTGAATAATGTTTTGAGTTTCCAAGATGTGCCTCTCAAAATATTACCAGTTTTTCAAAAATGAATAATGTTGAAAAAGAAACTATTTGCTATAACTATCTCTTCCTCCTCTCGCTTCCCCTCGGATGCTCTCTCCTGCCGACCGGTGTAGAACGGTCAGCCTCTCCTTGCTCGGGTGTGTCGACTCTTCAAAGAGTGCCTCCCTTTCTTCACGGGCCCTCGCAAACAAAGATGAAATAAGAATGAGTCAGAAATAGTTATAGAAAATATAAACAAATAAAATAGAAAACAGGCAGACAAAAATTCTTACTACCTAGCTAGGACCCACCAATCTGACTCTGGTTAAGCTGATTAATTAAGTGACGTTGTGACCCAAATCAGAAATGTGATCAACGTGAAAATTATTTAACAACTACAAAATCAAGCAAATCAAACACAAGTGGTAGAGCTACTTTTATTAACATGGTATAGTGACCATGGTCGAACTCAAGGAGAGTAATTAATCCTAGGTAGCCAAATCAAGTGATTCAAAGGATTTTTATTTTATTTATTTTCTAGTGGTTTCTATTTTTACACATTTTTAATTTTCAAAATAAGGCAAATAAGAACAAAGTAGAACAAGATATAAAGGCAACTATTTTTAGATTTTTCAGATAAGAAAAAATCCATAGAAAAATCAAGTAAAAATATTTTTGGATTTTTAATGTTTTATATTATTTATGAGAGTATCTAGGGAATTTTTAAATATTTTTGTAATTTTTAAAAATTTAAAAGTGAGAAAGCAAGCAAACAATGCATAGATAGAAGAGTTTTGTAAATAAAAATATTAATATTGCTCAAAACTCCTGGGCACTAACTTTATAAAAAACTGCAATGAGATATCTATAAACAGAGACTAGAAATGAAATTTTTGGGATTTTAGTCGATTGTATATGATTTATAAAAGATTTTTGGTGTTTCGTAAATTTTTAGGTATTATAAAAGATAATGCAATGGAACTTGGTCAGAATATCAAATAAATCAAAAGAAGACAAATTTAGTTTTCTAGAATTTTTAGATCTTTTTCAAATTTTTATGATTTTTTATGAGAAACAAGCACTTTTTCTATTGTTTTTGAAATTTAATAATAAAAAATAGAAGAAAATTGGTACACCAAAATTTCTACGGAAATAACATGTTAGAAGGAGCTATATGGTATTTTTGTACAATTTTTAGGGCCAAAATACTATTTATTACAATTAATTCAAGACAAATTAAAAACACTAAAAACAAGGACCTTATCTTAATTATTTTTAAAATCTAGGGCCTATTGAATAACATGCAATAGAAGTCTAAGGGCCTTAATGTAATTTTTCCAATTAAAACATGTGCTTCACATGATAGGCACTCATAGGATCATAAATGCAAATAATCAAAACATACTTTATTTCATTAATCAGTTAAAAGTGCAAGGTAAAATTTGCAAATATCCCACTAAAAACACGTGTGGATGCACATGAATCAAACTTGGCTGGACTAAAGTGTAAATATGGAAAATATAGGGTCCAAACTACAAAATATTTTTTACTATTTATTACATTTATTAGACTGAAACGAAATAACATAAAAGCAAGGTTTGAAGTGCAATATACCTCTAGTAGGTGTGTGTGGCATGTGACGCGAATGGGAGGCTCTGATGTGCCTTTGTAAAAGATCCGACGTGGCAGGTGATGAATCTGCAATTCATCATCTTTATTCATTTATTTAGCTTAAAATCCCTTATAAACGCCTGCATATAACACTAACTCCATATTCTTACTAACTTGCATTTTGTGTGTAAATATTGTACACTTCTTACTAATTTTAACCTAAAATAAATAAATAAAGAAAGAAAGGAAAAATAAAGAAAAGAAAATAAAAAATAAAGGAAATAAAATAAAAAAGGAAGACTGTATACTGGCTGACCTGAACCCCGAGAGAAGGTCAAGACTAGACTTGATCGACCAGGAATAAAGTATGGGGAGATAGGGTCCTTAAGCAGAAAATCCAA
Source organism: Ottelia alismoides (assembly GCA_037367405.1). Classification (NCBI taxonomy): domain Eukaryota; kingdom Viridiplantae; phylum Streptophyta; class Magnoliopsida; order Alismatales; family Hydrocharitaceae; genus Ottelia; species Ottelia alismoides. Next base: position 581,357 of record JAZKJV010007528.1, on the reverse strand, counting down.
AAAAAAAATGTGTGCGTGTTGTTGTAAAAACTTCTCACTTATTTTGTATATATCTGTATAAAATAACACAAATTTATTTGTTCCTTAATTGAACTCAAATCAAATAACTTTCAAAACCAAAGTTGTAAATAAAAATGTGTCCTAATTAATAAAAATAATTGCACAATTAAATCATGTACAGAATAAAAGTAGCCACACCTGGAAAAAGACACTAAGCACTAATTGAAAGACCAATTCCAGCTCTATATGAAATCAAATTGAACCCATATCACTTCCATTGCATTCAAAAATAAATTATCTTCAAAATGGCTCTATTTTTCATAATTTTTGGAGTTACGGTTGAAAAGTCGATTTTCTGGGATGGTTTGTGTATTTTGTGCATATTGTATTTGTATATATTTGTAAATATTTTTACTAATTTTTTAAAATAAAAATAAAAAAATTAAAATTCTTTAAAAATAAAAAGTCTAATTTCGTCATTTACCCATGTATATAATGCCATATATGTATATAGTATATGTATATAGTTGCTATTTTTAAATAACCACCATAAAAAAGTAAAAAATAACATTTTTTAAATTTAAATAAATAAAGTGACAAAAATTCAAAAAATTTAGATAATTTTGTACATAGTTTTATCTCTTTTATTTTGTCTCTTTTCATCTCTCTTATCTCTTCCACCAAAAAAATGAAAAAATTCATTTCAAATTTCATCTCTTATCTCTTCCACCAAAAAAATTCAAAAAATAAAAATTTCAAAATTCATCTCTATCTTCTCTATTTATATGGCTCCATCTCCCTCATTTCAACTTGATCAATCTTTAGAGAGAGGAACCCGATTTCCGAGAGAAAATTCGTCGAGAAGGTTGCCTAGTCTCCAAGTTGTCCGGTGATAGTGAGTCGGCCTTGTCGAGGCGATCACGGTCCTTTTCCACTCCTAAGGTGAGATCCATATTTTCTTATTTTTAAGTAGGTTAATCGTAGTTTATTCATCGTATTTTTTATCTCGTTGTCAATTTTTTGTTTATCTAGATCTTAAAATCCGCCACGATTTATTCCGCAATTGACTCGATTTTTATCTCACTTTCTCGATCTCTATGCGTTCTATTTCTATCGTCCACAATCTCTCAACTCCGGTCGCATACGGTGGCCTGAGATCGGATTCGAATCCCTCATTTCTGCCGAATCCCCGTTCATTTTTCCTATTTGTAAATAAATAAATAAAATAAAAAACATTTATTCCTTTATCTCCAACGTTTGTTTTTCAGGACCATTAATAAAAAAAATATAAAAATTTAAAAAATAATAATAAAAAAATTTCTATATCGAGTTTATATTTTTCTTATTTTTCGGATTTACAAAAAAATAAAAAAAAAGTTTTTTTTTCTTTTTTACTACTGTCTACATCATTACAAAAAAAAATACAAAAAAAATTAAAAAAATTTCACCATAGGGCAGCGGGGTCGCGAACCCCCGCCGCCCACCAAGCCGCACCAGGCGACGCCGCCACGCCTCCACTACGCGCATCCCAAGGCCGCGCCGCCCCCACCAAGCCGCACCCCAGGCGACCTACGAGTCTCTAGAGCCACTCTCCTCTAGCGGCGTCGCCTTCTACCCCAGCGGTAGCCCCACACTCCCCGCGCTCCATCGTCCGCGCCCGCGCCCCGCCGCAACGCCTTCGTGCGGTGGCTGCCAGCCGTGCAACCCCTCCGCGAGGCCTCTGATGCTCCTCTAGACCTTCTTCCCCGATGCGCCTCACCGACCACCCGTGCACTGATCTCCGCGATGCCCTCCATCCGCGCGAAGGCGCCATCCAGAGCCATGCGTCGGCTGCCTCTCCACGCCGCGTGTCTCCCGCCGCCACTCAACCACCCGCCAATCACTGACAGCCGTCAATGCTCCAGCCCTCCGGCCACACCTCCGCCGCCCTCAGCTGCCGCCGCCCCCCGCGTGGGAGAAGAAAGGGTGGGCGGCGACCCCCTTGGTGCCCCTTTCCTCAAGAACGAAGGAAAGCCCTAGGGCTTCCTTTTAAACAAAATATTTTTTTTTGGAAAATTGCAACATCGCCCTTGGACATTTCAGAAATTGCGAAGGAGCCTGCCAATTGAAGAATTTCTTTTGGAAAAATTACACTTGCGCTCCCGAACTTCCTCGAATTACAAAAAAAGACCCTGCTAGAGCCTCAAGCACATGACATGAACATGATATATTGGTAAAATTACACTTTCTTCCTTGTGATTTATTTTTGTATTTATTTAATGCAAAAACTAAACATATTTACATTTTAGTCCCTGAACTGCATAACAAACATTTGCATGCTCTTTTGAATGAAATAACGGTTTTTTGTGATCTAAAAATTTTGCAAAATTGTGCTATGCTCCTAATGTGATTATCTTCTTAATATAAAATTTTCATTGGATTTTGCCATCATTTATTATTTTTAAAAAATAAAAAACAGTGTCATTTTGTCTTCTTGAAATTCAAAAATTCATAAGAATTCAAATATTATTCCAAAAATTCCATAAACATTAGAGTAGTTGTATTTCATTGTCTTTTAATTTCTAACCAATTTTCACGCATTAATTATTTATAAAACCCAAAAAAATTGAAAAACATCAAAAATCTTCTAAAAATCATAAAAATTCTATAAAAAATCGAAAAATTGTGATTTCAGTTCATGTTTGTAGATATTTTCTTCTCGTCTGTCTTAAAAATAATTGTCAGGAGTTTTGGGCATTAAAATATTTTTAAGTTGTGAATTACTCCAGGCTGTGCACATTTTTGCATTTTTTTACTATTTGATTTTTAGAAAAATACAAAAACATCTGAAAATTCCACAAAAATTCTCAAAAATATTTCAAAACTTTTAAAATCCAAAAATATTTTCTTTACATTTTTCTGAGTATTTTTGATAAATTGAGAAATTACAAAAAGAGTTGGTGTGCATATTTTTGATCTTGTGCATTATTCTTTGTGTTATTTTTGAAAAAAAATAAAAAAATTGCAAAAATCAAAATCACAAAAAATTTAAAAATCAGAAAATATTAAAAATTAAAAAAATAAAAAATTAAAAAGATGAAAAATCATAAAACCCAAGGATAGTTGTCCTTTGAGATTCTTGTTTTCTCTTAATTGATTTTCAATTAATTGAATAACCCTCGAAATTTGTAGCCTCCCTGAGTTCGACCCTGTCCGCTATACATGTTAATAAGTAGCTAAAAAAATATTTTTTTGGTCACGGGATTTTAGGGATAACAACAACGACTGTTTACCATTAATAATCTATTCCGCCCTCAAGAATCGCTAACAAAAAAATGGTGCCATTGCCGGGAGGCACGACGAGGGTAGTTAGGTTTCTCTTTTGACCTACTATTCTTGGTTGTATAATTTTTGCCATTCACTCCATTGTTCATATTCACTATTTCATTTCATTTTTCTTTTCTCGTATTTGATAATTGTATTTCTTACACATTCTCTTTTCTTTTTCTTGCGAGGGCCCGTGGAGCGAAGGAGGCGATCCTAGGAGAGCAGAAGCACCAAGCGACGCGGAGGCGACTTGATTCTTCACCAAGCCATAGGATAGCGTGAGAAGAGGAGAAGAAGAACAAAATTTTTTAAAAAAAAGAGAGAGAAAAAGAGAGAGAGAGTTTTCACTTTCTACCATTTAAACTCTGTAAAAGGACATTCATTTGTTGTGAGGTCTGTTTCGCCAAGTGCAGGTGCACTTGGGGGACCTCACTGGTTTTGTTTTCATCGCTTTATTTTTCTTTGTTTCCCATGGATTTCGTGAGCTACCTCTTGATTGCTTTAATTAATTTACTTGAGCCAGGTAATTAATTAGGTCCAAACACCCTAAATAAGATATTTCTGTGCCTATAGAATAGATCATAATTTGGATTTAGTCAAATTAATTTATTCTTGCCCGTTAATAGAAGTTATCATCTAGGACGGTTCACTTGCATCTGCATATAGGATAGTTTATTTAAATTCTACGCGGATCACTTGCATGTAGAGTGCTCGCGACAAGGTACGCATCTCTAACCCCTGCATGCATCATTGTTTTAAATCGTGCATTGGAATTTCCAATCTCCTTCCTTGTTTTCACTCACATAAGTTAAAAAGGAAATTGAACACTCGGTACATGATTCTTTGAAAATATTTTTAAACCAAGTGATAGCTGCCTAAAATTTGGCACTACTAAAGAAAACTCGACCCTAAAATAAACATAAGGAAAAATCATTATTTTGGGGAGAGTAACCCCCTCATTGTATTCGTTTTAACTTGCTCACGTACACACTAAGGTTAGTGCCCAAATCCCATAATTCAACCTAAGTGTTTGTACAACTTTGTGATTATCACCTAACTCTAAAACATACAAGATTAAGAGACCAAACCTTCACGGTCTTCACATTGCGTTGAGTTGGTGAACTAGGGGTTTGTATTGTGTTTGACTTCTTGTATGCATACTAGATCCTGCTGTGCATTTGCACCTTTTTCTCTATATCTTTTGACTTGACCCTCGTGCTCTCTCATCTTTTTTCCGAAGATGGACCGACTGGAGTTATTTTAATCCGATCTTCGCAGATACCTCGTACCCTCCAGTTGATCCACCTTCTCTTTCCCAAGAGGATCTTCTTCCTTATTTTTGTGCATATCCACCTAAACCATTATTTCAGGAGTCGGAGGACTTTGATTTTCACCCACCGTCATTCAACCCACCCGATCGTGGGATTTTGGAGTCACCTTTCATGATTTCCACACCTAAGACATTGAATCATATGATGGAGCTATAAATTCGAGGATTTCCAATCTATTTAACATAAATTAGAGCCAGAACGCTGCTCCACTATTTGAGGATAATCATGAGAGCTTGAAATCACCCAAAATACAAAAAAATGAAAAAATTTCAAAAATCCAAAAAGAATTCGGGAGACATGTTGTTGATTCATTTTGTAAGGAGAGGACCCAAATAGCCGATCATTTACCCACATAGCCATGTCCCAACCTCGACCCCGAGGATGCCACTGTACAGACTACTCTTGGCAATCCTCATGTAAATGCTGATTCCGGCCTCCTCCCTTGTATGGATGAGGTCCAAAAATTCAAAAGCAATGTTGACTAACCCGAAGTAGTGGCCACCCTTCATGAGATCATTAAAGCCCCACTTCAACATGCCATGAAAGATTTATCTAGTCTTCAACACAAGAAGAGAAAGTGAAGGAGAAGATCTGAGCGTCACATCTTGACCATGGCCACTACTTACGCCATCTCTCACCGTCCATATTTTAAGAAAGGGAACACTGCCACACCTCTTGTGAGTTGCTCCACATCTGAATATTCTTGTGATAACACTCTCCTTGATGGCGGTTCGTCAATCAATATAATACCCTTCTCTATGATACAATCTCTTCATCTTGGGCCTCTAAAGAAAACCAGGATGATTGTTTAATTTGCTGATTGATCTATCAAGAGGCCAAAGGGTATTCTAGAAAATGCTGTCATTCTTATTCAAGGCAAGAATTTTACTTCGGATTTTTGTTGTAATGCCCATGGAGACCTCCATCCCTGCGGATCACCCTCCAATCATCCTGGGACGGCCTTTCCTTGCATCTGCGGGAGCAGTTATTGATTATGGTTCAGGAGAGATTCGCTTCCGTTCTGATGTAGGGAGCGATGTGTTGATCACTACACCAACTACCGACAAGAGACCCGCATCCCATGAGAGACCGCCCGTGTTATCCAACCCCAAGGAATTTGACCTCGAGGATAATATAAGAGATTCCTGTTATATGTTGGATGATAATGAGATCCAGGAATTCCTCTTCAAGGAGGAAGACTCGGAAAGCATAGACCTTGGAGTTCCCCCTTCTGGTATGTGGCAATGCATTGATGACATCCGCGGAATTTACACGATAGACACCCTAGAGCGGAAGGCAGAATCTGAGACTAGACATGACGGACATGATTTGATTACTTCCACTGATGAGTCCGTTCCTATTCACCCTGATTCACATGAGACCGATTAGGCCAAATTTGATTTGATTAGATTTTTAAAAGAATTTGGGCCTTTTGATAAAGATGATGATCTGATAGAGGCTCGCCAAGATGAAATTGATCCTACTTTTTCTGACAATGATTTCGAGCCATTTTGCTTTGATGTTTACGAGACTTCCCAGGCCAGACATGACCACACTACTTCCAATAACAGGTTTAGGCATGCACAATCTGAAATCGCTAAGGATACATTCTTGGTCGATCCTACTCAGTTTATGTCTAATGATGATCCCAATATCGACCTACACCTTGTCAAATCCATACCTCAACGGTCCCACAAGAAGGTTCGCTTTTGACCTTCTTGACCTTTGTACATCCACTCCTCTTGTATATCCTTTCGTTTTACTCTTTCTTCTCCCGTTTTATCCTTCACCCCTTTTCCGTGTGTGTATATATGCTATACTTAGGATGTGCTTTATCCTAAGTATGGCGGGGAGGGGGGTGAACGATATGTTTTGTTCATATTCGTCCTGTTCATCACTCTTGTTGTTTCCTATACCTAGGGATACTCTACGCTAAGTATAGGGGGTGATGTTGTTCATATCGTATCTTTTTATTTTTGAGTCCGTACATTCTCTTCATCGGTTTTCCCCTTTTGTAAACTCCACTATACTTAGGATTACTTGATCCTAAGTATAGGGGGGTATCACCAACTTCCCTTCTTTTTATCTTTTCTTTGAGTCGTTATAGCATAGGGTTTCTTTTCACTTTTCTATACTTAGCACTATACTTAGCACGAGTTATGTCTTCCTTTTTCGCTCTCTAATCACTATGAGGACATAGTTAGAGCTAAGTATAGGGGGTGTCGTATATATTGTTTATATACTTTAGACATAACTCGTACTTTTGAATACGTTTATTTTGGGGTTTATGTGTATAATTTTGTAAAAACCACGTGTATAAAAAAAAGATCTAAAATATACACAAAACAAAAAAAATCTTGTATATACTTGTATATATTTTACTAACCCTTTTGCCCTTAAAAAACTACAAAACAAAAAATCTATAAAAATCTGCATAATTAAAAAAAAAACCTTTCCTTCACATCTGCATTTTTCCTCCAAAAATCCATAAAAAGTTCAAAAATAGAAAATTGTTTTTTAAAAAAATTGTGTTCTTTTCACATGTGCATCATTCCTTTAAAAAAAACCATTGCATTGTTCATATTTTCTTGCATTTGCGATTGCATTTTTCATGACAATGTTGACATTTAAACTATGTCAGGAATAAAATTGAAGAATGGAGATTAGTTGGACCTTAATCCACATAATTCTTAGAGGAACTTCACCGAGAAATAGGATTTTAGAAGCTTCAGGTCTTTGACTTAATTCTTTGAGTTCCACATGACAATGTGCAGCGTTTGACTCTTAGTGTCTAACCTGGTCTCCTCATTCTGAGTACAACTATGGAATAGGGAATTAATTTGTACTCTCACACTATGCACTTAGCTCAACTCAGATAGGATGTTGGAAGACTGTGTGAGTTTCTTTTCTGGTAGCGTGGAAATCTAAAGATCGGAGTACAGGTTGAAATAAAGTTTCGGAAAAGGGATGGACGACTGGGCACAATTTTTTTTAAACCTCAAAAAATGTACGGAAACAAAAAGATTCTATATCCATACGGGCACAGTAAGATCCAAGCAGAACCACCAAAAATCCAAATACAAAGAAGCCACTACCAAATAAATATCTGACCAAAAAGGTCCAAGCTTCTAGAAAACCTGCAGATCTTGGTGGAGACTCGGCTACACTGGCCAGCTCCACAAGGAGAGGTGATTACACTAGCCACCCTCCAGTTCTTTTCTCCTTCTAACTTCTCCCCCAATTTGATTGTGAACATAGCGCAACAGACCTAGGAAGGAAATACCTGACTCCCCGAGGATGAGTTACTGGAGAGGAGATTTGCATGGTAGTCCGGCATTCTGGATGGGAAGAGCTAAAACCTTTCACACACATGAGTTGATTGTTCAATGTTCATGGGGTATACTTTGGGAAGAGGATTGATCTAAGATGACTTCTAAGCCAAAACCGTGACAATGATGTGTAGAACTTGAAGGCTGTCGAATTTTAAAATTCTAGGTCTCACAGAAGTTCTGATATACTAATGATTCAAAGGTCCGACAGAGCTCCAAACTACAATTTTATGAAGATAAGTTTAATACTCACTGTTATCCTACTTTCTTTATTTTCCCTTTTCTTTTCTTTTTCTTCACTTATTCTTTCAAATAAGTTTTTACTAAGGGACTAGCAAAGATAAAGCATAGGGGGATGATTAATCTGCGATTCGTCATCTTTATTCATTTATTTTAGCTTAAAATCCCTTATAAAACACCTGCATATAGCACTAACTCCATATTCTTACTAACTTGAATTTGTGTGTAAATATTGTACACTTCTTACTAATTTTAACTTAAACTAAATAAATAAAGAAAGAAAGGAAAAATAAAGAAAAGAAAATAAAAAAAGAAAAAAATAAAGGAAATAAAATAAAATGGAAGACTGTATACAGGCTGACCCGAACCCCGAGAGAAGGTCAAGACTTGACCTGATCGACCAGGAATAAAGTAGGGGGAGATAGGGTCCTTAAGCAGAAAATCCAAAAAAAAAATTGTGTGCGTGTTGTTGTAAATACTTCTCACTTATTTTGTGTATATTTGTATAAAATTAACACTAATTTATTTGTGCCTTAGTTGAACTCAAATCAAATAACTTTCAAAACCAAAGTTGTAAATAAAAATGTGTCCTAATTAATAAAAATAATTGCACAATTAAATCATGTACAAAATAAAAGTAGCCACATTTGGAAAAAGCACCTAAGCACTAATTGAAAGATCAATTACGGCTCCATATGAACTCAAATTAAACCAACATCACTTCCATTGCATTCTAAATTAAATTATCTTCAAAATGGCTGTATTTTTATAATTTTTGGAGTTACGGTTGAAAAGTCTAATTTCTGGGGTGGTTTCTGCAATTTTTCCACGTATTTTGTGCATATTGTATTTGTATATATTTGTAAATATTTCTACTAATTTTTTTAAATAAAAAAATAAAAAAAAAATTAAAATTCTTTAAAACAAAAAAGGCTAATTTCGTCATTTACCCTTGTATATAATGCCATATATGTATATAGTATGTGTATATAGTTGCTATTTTTAATTAACCACCATAAAAAGATAAAAAAATAACATTATTTAATTCAAATAAATAAAGTGAAGAAAATTCAAAAAAATTAGATAATTTTGTACATAGTTTTATCTCTTTTATTTTGTCTCTTTTCATCTCTCTTATCTCTTCCACCAAAAAAATTGAAAAAATTCATTTTAAATTCCATCTCTTATCTCTTCCACCAAAAAAATAAAAAAAATCAAAATTCATCTCTATCTTCTCTATTTATATGGCTCCTTCTCCCTAATTTCAACTTGATCAATCTTTAGAGAGAGGAGCCTGATATCTAAGAAAAAATTTATCGAGAAAGTTGCCTAGTCTCCAAGCCGTCCGGTGACAGCGAGTCGGCCTTGTCGAGGCGATCACGGTCTTTTTCCGCTCCTTAGGTAAGATCCACATTTTTCTTATTTTTATCTAGGTTAATCATAGTTTATCTCTTGTATTTTTTATCTCATTGTCAATTTTTTGTTTATCTAGATCTTAAAATCTGCCATGATTTATTCCGCCACCGACTCGATTTTTCATCTCACTTTCTCGATCTCTATCATTCTATTTCTATCGTTCATGATTTCTCAACTCCAGCCACGTACGGTGGCCAGAGATCAGATTTGAATCCCTCATTTCTGCCGCATCCCTGTTCATTTTTCCGATTTGTAAATAAATAAAAAAACAAAAAAACATTTATTTCCTTTATCTCTAACGTTTGTTTTGCAGGACCATTAAAAAACAAAAAAAATATAAAATTAAAAAAAATAATAAAAATTTTTCTATATACTGTTTATTTTTTCTTATTTTTCGGATTTACAAAAAAATAATTTTTTTTCTTTTTTACTATTATCTACATCATTACAAAAAATTTACAAAAAAAATAAAAAAAATTTCGCCACGGGCAGTGGGGTCGCCAACTGCTGCCGCCCACCAAGCCACACCAGGCGGCGCTGCCGCGCCTCTACTGCGCGTATCCCAAGGCCACGTCACCCCCACCAAACCGCACCTCCTGGCGACCGACGAGTCTCTAGAGCCACTCTCCTACAACGGCGCCGCCTTCGACCCCATCGACAGCCCCGCGCTCCCCGCGCTCCTTCGTCCTCGCCCGCGCCCCGCCGCAGCACCTCTGCGTGGCGGCAACCAGCCGCACAGCCCCTCTGCAAGGCCTTTGATGCTCCTTCATACCTTCTTCCCCGACACGCCTCACCGACCGCCCGCGCACCGATCTCTGCCGCGCCCTCCATCTGTGCAGAGGCGCTGTCTAGAGCCATGCGTCGGCCGCCCCTCCATGCCGCTGTCTCCCGTCGCCACTCAACCACCCGCCAATCGCCGGCAGCCGTCAACTCTCTAGCCCTCCAGCCGCACCTCCGCCGCCCTCAGCTGCTGCCGCCCCCCACATGGGAAAAGAAGGGGTCGGTGACGATGCCCTTGGTGCCCCTTTCCACAAGAACGAAGGAAAGCCCTAGGGCTTCCTTTTAAAAAAAATTTTATGGAAAATTGCAACATCGCCCTTGGATATTTCAGAAATTGCGAAGGAGCCTGCCAGTTGAAGAATTTCTTTTGGAAAAATTACAGTTGCACCCCAGAACTTCGTTGAATTACAAAAAAAGACCCTACCAGAGCCTCAAGCACATGACATGCACATGATATATTGGTAAAATTGTGTTTTCTTCCCTGTGATTTATTTTTGTTATTTATTTAATGCAAAAACAAAACATATTTACATTTTAGTCCCTGAACTGCATAACAAACATTTACGTGCTCTTTTGAATGAAATAATGGTTATTGTGATCTAAAAATTTTGCAAAAATTGTGCTATGCTCCTGATGTGATTATCTTCTTAGCATAAAATTTTCATTGGATTTTGCCTTCATTTATTATTTTTAAAAATTAAAGACAATGTCATTTTGTCTTCTTAAAATTCAAAAATTCATAAAAATTCAAATATTGTTCCTAAAATTCCAATGACATTAGGGTAGTTGTATTTCATCATCTTTTAATTTCTGACCAATTTTCATGCATTAATTATTTATAAACCCAACAAAATTGAACAAAAACATCAAAAATCTTCTAAAAATCATAAAAATTTCTACAAAAATCCAAAAATTATGATTTCAGTTCTTGTTTGTAGATATTTTCTTCTAGTTTGTCTTAAAAATAGTTGTCCGGAGTTTTGGGTATTAAAATATTTTTAAGTTGTGAATTACTCCAGGCTGTGCACATTTTCGCATTTTTTCACTGTTTGATTTTTAGAAAAATACAAAAACATCTAAAAATTCCACAAAAAATCTCAAAATATTTCAAAACTTTTAAAATCCAAAAATATTTTCTTTGTATTTTTCTGAGTATTTTTGATAAATTGAAAAATTACAAAAAGAGTTGGTGTGCGTATTTTTGATCTTGTCTATATTGCTTTGTGTTATTTTTGAAAAAAATAAAAACTGCAAAAATCAAAATCACAAAAAATTTAAAAATCAGAAAATACAAAAAATTATAAATAAAAAAATAAAAAAAATTAAAAAGATAAAAATCACAAAAATCAAGGATAGTTGTCCTTTGAGATTCTTGTTTTCTCTTAATTGATTTTCGATTAATTGAATAACCCTCAGGATTTGTAGCCTCCCTGAGTTCGACCCTGTCTGTTATACAGGTTAATAAGTAGCAAAAATAAAAAAATTATTTTTGTTTGTCACAGGATTTTAGGGATAACATCGACAACACTACCTATTTTTCATTAATCTCCGTTCCCCTTAAAATCGTTGTCAATAAAATAGCGGTTTTGCTTGGGATTAAAATATAAAAAAAATAAAAAACCCTTGATTTTTCGTGCACAACAGCAGGACGTGGCATATGCGTACAGTGCAGATCACCTTTAGCAGACAGATCTGACGACTCAAATGGCATTCAAGCGTGCATGTCTTATCTATCGCTACTTTGAATTAGACGGCACAACATTTGGGCATGGATGAATGGTCAGGATCAAATATGGAAAGGGAAGCAGCTCATCTGATGGTCTTGAGGGATGCTGGAAGAACACAAGGGGGGGGGTCGGCCGACCAACTTCAATATGATATCTCTGCGCTACGGTGGTCTGACTAGCCGGCTACGAGGTCCAGCACCTTCGTAAGGGTGCTCTGCATCGACTTGGGTCCTCGGATGCGGTAGTGAATGGTCGGATGTGCACGGCGAGATCCCACCACGTGGAGGTGCTCCGCCTGAGCAGTTGAGGATCGAGTCGAGCCTCTCACATGTGCCTGGACCTGCAAGGGAAATCACGACTTAGAGGTACAGCTCCGGTGGTGATTAATTTGAGTTGGAAATCAAAGAAGGGACATGGGGGTGAAGGTTGACATCTGGTGAAGATGGTGGAAGCACGTCTAGGCTTGATCTCGCTCCGATGAGAGAGATTCTAGGTGATCAAGTTGTGTACAGAGGATGAGGATGTAGTGGGCTGTCAATCTGTGCGGGTGGAAATGATCGTGGAGCCCCGACAACGATGGTCCAAGCCAGATAAGGGAACGCCGGAGATGAACTAAAGTCGAGTGATTAAGGAAAAAATGAAGGTAGATGATGGTACCTGAGTGGTCTATGGTGGACGGCGAAGTGCAACGAAAGAGGGAGGAGAAATTGTAGCCTCAATCAGGTGGTGGAAGGCCTCAAAGGCTTATTGCGGTGGAGCTCCGGCTAGGAGATGAGATTTGTGCTACCCGACGTCGATCCAAGCTTCCAAAGGGACCCCAAGGACCCTATCACTTCCTTGGAGATGCTAGTGGAGTAATGGTGGCACAAGGGACGGGCTGCGGAGTTGCGGAGGGGGATTAGTGGTTTATAGACATCCCGAGGGTCTAGAAAGATCAAGGGGTAGCATGAAACTTAGGGTGATTTAGACCCATCTATGGATCCACGAGAATCATGAATTAACGAGGAACCTAGGTGATCAGAGTTTGACCTGATTGGAGGAAGGGTTGACTCAGGACAACAAACCCGGGTCGACGAATCGGAAAATTCCATTCCCATAAATCAAAGAATAATGAATAATAAATAGTAAATGGTATTAAAATAAAAATGAATAAAATTAATGTTTGTTATTTTTAAAACTATTTTTTGTGATTTTTAATATTTTATTAATAAATATATTATGGTATATACAATATATTGTTTTTTTGTAAATGTATAATATACCTTTATATTATGTACGAGTACTTTTATTTTATTATTTTTACAAAAATACATTTTATTTTATATTTTTTTATTTATAAAATAATAAGAGGAATATAAAAGAATTTTTATTTTATTTTTAAAAAATAAATATAGGTATTAAATAAATACTTATTTTATGCAATATATACATGTATGGTTATTTGTACAATGATAAATTGATATTCTTTTTAATTTATTTTGTATTTTGTAAATTTTATTTCAATTTTATAAAATTATTAGGAAAATATACAAGTATTTTAAAATACAATATATACAAATTATATATAATATATATAGGTACCTTATGGATATACAATACACCCAAAATGCCAACTTTTACACCGTAACTCCAAAAATCATGAAATCACTGTTATTTTAACGATAATTTTGATTAGAGTCCAATAAAGTGATTTTGGAAGAATTAGAGTTCATATGGAGCTGAAATTGATCTTTAAGTTCAGTTTTGTGGCTTTTTATGATTAGTAATTTTTGTGCTATGTACATCAATTAATTTTGCAATTACTTTTATTATTTAGAAAACAATTTTATGTACAAGTTTTATTAAGGAAGTAAACCAATTTGAGGTCTTTTTATTGATGAATAAAATAAGGGATTTATGTATATATACAAGAAGAATGAATAATGACTCTCTCTCCCCCTACTTTATTCCTTATCGATCAAGTCAATGTTGACCTTCTCTCGGGGTTCGGGTTAGTCTGTACTTATTACATAATTACATCCTTCTTTATTTTATTTTCTTATTTTTATTCTTTTATTTTTAACAAATATGTACTAATTATACAATATTAAAAAAGGCGTGGTGAATGCCAATTTATTGGCTTTGATATATGTTTACAGATGTTTTTGCTAAAAGATTTGGCTAAAATAAAATAATAAAGTATGAGAATTATAGGTTCATAAGGTAGGTAAAATCATCGCTCCACCACTTGGATATTTCCTTCGTAGACACATCTCGAAGATTCAAGTTCAATCTGCGTTGAAACTCATGAGATGGCTTGGCGTCATCCTCAAGATAGATGTGGTGGGAGCACAGAGCCGAACTTATCCCCTAGAAATCTGCTACAGACCAACCAATTGCCTTGCGGTTTCTCTCCAAAACCTCTGTCAAATGAGATTCTTGGTCATCAGTCAAATCTGCTGAGATAATGGCTGGAAACATGTCAGGCTCTCCCACAAGGAATCAGTACTTCATGCTCTACCGTAAGGTCTTCAATTCTGGACACGTGGGAGTGGGCAAATCTGGCCTCTGAAATGTTTGCGTGAAAGCCACCAGATCTAAATGTGAAAACTCTCTATGCTCCTTTGAACTCAACGAAGGCTACCCTACTGGTATCTCGATCAACTGCACTGGCACTTTCTCGGCCCTGGTCGTAGGCTCTATAGAAATCAAATACGGAAGGTACTCATTAAATTTCTGCCAATCAAAGCTTGTATCTGAATCATAGGGGATCATAATGATAAGAAATGAAAACGTCTTCGCTAACTGAATAGGTATCACCAGCCTCTGTGGTATCCAACTCCAAAAGTGCACTCTCCAAAATCTCATCAACTGGCATTTGTAAATATGCTAACTCTGAAGAGGTGACTGGAGCTCGTGAATCCTCATCTGCCCAAACTGCTTCATCATATATAATCACAAAGTCGCACTCGTGGTGGATGTCCAGCTCGGAATCCGTCGTCTGCTCTGAGATGGCTCCTCTTGCTCTCAGCTTCTCAATTGTATCTATTTGTATACTTTCTCCCTCGACACGAAAGTATAACTTCCCACTATCATGATTAGACACGACCTTTGCTGTCTCTAGGAAAGGTTAGCATAATATGATAAGGGCATCTGTCACACATTCATGAATCTCATCCAACAGGATGAAGTCCATAGGGAATTTCATGCCCTGAATGGTGTCGACAATGCCTTTTAGTAACCCCTTTGTCCTCTTGACAGATCTGTCTGTAAACTGAAGTACTGTCCTTCTCTATCTAAGACGACCAAACTTGAAGAGGTCGAGTAAAGATATCGAAAGAAGGTTAATAGAAGAACCACTATCTAATAGAGTCTAATCGAACCACTGCTTGTGAATGTGACATCTGACATACAGAGCACCAACATCCAGTCTCTTGGTTGGCAAACGATTCTGGATAGCGAAGCATGTGGCACGGGTAAGCACATGGATCTCTGCACTGTGGTTTCACCTCTTCTTCCTACAAACTTTGGTCTTCTCTCTAAGATTCTTTTGTAAGAGAGGGACATGCTCTAATGCCTATTGTAAAGTCAGCTGAATGTGGAATCTGTCTATCATCTGCTCAATGAACTCTAACAGTTGTCTCTTTTTTGGACTTTCTATTTTTTTGTCCTTCCCAAGCGGAGTGCTTGAGGGAAGGGGATGGTTGTACCCTCATCAGGAGCCGGAGGGTCTGGAGCAGGAATTAGTCACCAAGCATACAAATGGCTGGAATCCATACAAGCATCATCAATCATCACATCACATGGACTCAGAGAAGAAATATGAACCTTTCCTTTATTCATCTTTTTGTTTTTCAAAATTTTGTCATTTTTTTGTAATTTTCTAGACACATCAACCTTAGAAATGGGAATAGGAGTAAAATCAACTGGATCATCTATACATGGACTCTTGGTGGCATCAGTACTACCTACAACATCTACATAAGAGGCATTATTACCGCACTCTAGCCCATCATGTGGAATACTGGTGCCATCAGTACCACCATCTGCGACGTCTAGAGAGTAGAAGACATCAGCACAGTTGTCTGGATCATCGCCAATATGGGTGGCATCAACAATACCACCATAATGAACTACAACATCAACACCACTCTCTACTCCATTTGGCGCTCTAGGATATGCATCTGGATGTCTCCTAGATGAGGCATCACCTGCTGTCTTTCTACCGCTCCTAAGTGTCACAAAATCAACATCAAATAAACAACAAATATTGTCAAGTACCTCACTAGGAGTGGCGGACTCTGTCGACTGTACCTGATTAGATTTCCTCTTTAGGTTGTTTGAGTTCAGCTTAATCTATGCGTGTATGGCGACCTTTCCCTTGATGATCTCTCTCATCTCTTGGCGAAACTCATCTATCTCTCTCCTGAATGTGGTCTACTGCTCTGTAATCATGCGAGCGAGGTCGTCTAAAGATGGGTTCGTATACGAGGGTGCATAAAAACAAAATGGGGTGCCTCTCTGAAAGTGTTGAGGCTGGCCATGCTGTTGTTGCGAGTAGGAGAGAGGGGGAGGTTGCTGGAACTAGGAGTGAGGCTGATGCTACCTCCACTGCTGATCCTGGTACCGGGATCGAGGAATGAAATGCTGGGAGTACTAGGGATGTCCTAACTGATGTGATCCCTGTCCTATCTTTGTCGGAGGCTGCTATTGGGAGTGAGCACCTCCTGTAGACCATCTGAAGCCTAGGTGATCACGACGGATACCGGGCTGCTGCTGGTATTGGGAATACCAAATCTTGTTGGCTTCCATCATCAGCTCCGACCGATCATTCAATTGTAGGGAAAGGGACACTAATGATTGATCATTGTGGTACACCACCATTTGTGTATCTGGTGAAGTTGGTGGTAGCTAGTACCGTGGGGCTGGCTGAACATGCTTCGCCTGAATGTGATGGATCTGTCTCTATGAGGCAAATGGCTATAAAGAACTGCTCCCTTGATCAACATGTGATCTAGATTATGTCAAAGAAGGCATCTGTGCCTCTTGAAGAAACATGTTTTGCCTATTGAAGGAACATGATCTGCGTCTTCAGGTCACTTAAATTCTGGGCCAGCACATCAATCTTATTGAGCTTGTCTAGGCCCTGACACATCTTCTTCTCAATGATATCCATGCGGTCCAACTTTGGCTAATAATGCTCATGTCGATAGTTGATGACTCTGCTAGTGTTGCTGATGTGGACGATAATGAAGATGATCCTGCCTCTATGCGTGCAACTGTGTGATGCGACAACTCCTGGTCGAGAGGCTTCCCTTGAGTGTAGACACGGGTTTGAGTCATAACAGTGTAGTTCTCATCCATCTCCTCATATATGGTGATAAATCTCAGATTTATTAGCTTAATTGATCTTTTTTATCCTCTCTTACTTAAGTCAATAACATGATTCATTGACTAATTAACACTAATTTCCAATTTATGTGTTGTATATAATTAACAATAATTACTATATAATATTATGGTGTAATATTTTGTGTATTTATTTCTTATTAAAAAACAAATAAAAATTAGAAAAAAATTGTATATAAATAAACTAGAATAAAATAAAATAAAAATACAAAAAAAATAAGCAAAAGGAAAATTAAAGAAAATTGTTTATATAGTATTTAATAGTATTTAATTTATCTATGTACAGATGACCTCTGATCTCTTTGACATCAACATGAAAGTTGTAGATCTCATTGAGATCTACAACTTTCATGTTTACCACTTTTTCAAATTCATCCTCTAACTATTTTTTCTTGATTTTTATTTGAATTATCGATTTTCTTCAATTTCTACTGGACCACGTGGCGCTTTCAGAGCACGCCACGTAGCCCGCTCATCGTGCACCACCTGTGCTCATTCTTTGCTGAGTGATTTATTTTTGATCAGACAAATCTTGCCCTCCCATCAATGGCCTTACAGGAACCCTTGGATCAAATGATCCAATGGTACTTGTGTCTTCTTTAACCTCTAGCAATTTCCTTTCTCCACCGCAAACTGACTAACTCCCGATCTTCAACATATTATCCCAACCTCTTCTGGATCCTTTCCAACTAACTGCCACCATGAATCCTGACATCTAACTCCTTAGATTCACGCTAACCACCCATTATTCCCTAAACCTAACTTCCCTACCCATGGCAGAGGCGTAAACTTCCCATGAAATTACCCGTAACCTCCACCTTATCCTTCTTCAAATACCCCATCTCAGCCTAGTGTGGCTATTGTCAACCCTTGCAAGAGCTCCCCTTAGCTTTTTGACCTCCTCAGTGATAGAGAGTGAGATTGAGATCAAGCAAGAATAGGCGGCAAGCTCCAGTGAGAACCTTGGTTTCTTAAACCACGTCACAACCTAGATTTGAGGCTGTTTGAGCTTAGTTCTTTTGTCGAAGAACTTTAAGCAAAGATGACGAGGCTCTTAACTTTGTATTTCAGCTAAAGATTCAATTGACTCCCTTCCTTCTTCAAAGTCCAAGTTTTAGGTAAGCACGTGAATCTTTTATAATTGTAGTTTCGAGAATTTACTCAGTTGCTACAACTTCTTAAGCTTATCAGAATGATTGAATACCTCCACCATTGATCAGTCATTCACGCGTGTTAACCCTAGCTATCGTTTCATTATCCACATATCTATGATACTTTGATCCATTACCTTCTTCTGTGTGAAGAAAACCCCCATTAGGGCTCCTCATCAAACTTCGAATGGCCCACCATCTCATTCCATAATCAATGCATTTTGTTCGTATATTATTTGTCCTTTGTTTAGACTAACAATGCAAAACAATGCATCATCAATGGTAGGAAAATGAGTGAGAGATCCAATATCCTATTTGGTCTCCAATGACGCTCCATCGACCATGTTCTTCAGGCATCCTTGCATCGTCCTTGAGCAACGATCTTCTTCGCCGACGTCAAGTGAAGTTGACTGGTTCTTCATATCTACAAAAGTCGAACGGAGGAGTATAACAAACTTCATCGGAGCTCCGCCTCACTTCCACCGCGCACGACGGTCTTCAAGAACACCAGTAAAAAAGCAGTGACCGTTGATCATCCACATTTGGGCGAGATCTAACGATCCCAGTTCAGCCACGCTTTTCTCCGAAGCAATGGTTCAAGCTGCAAGTTCAGCTGTCGAGCCTAACTCAAAGGTAACTGCGTAGAAGCCACGTATCCCAAGCCACCTTATCCGAGCCTTGAAGGTTACGTGAACTGCATATGCTAGTGGGTAAATTGCAGATTCAGTCCTGTAAATAAATACAGATAAGTCCTTCTATCCGTTTTTAATTTACACATTTGTACATGCGATTTTTCTTATTTGTGTTTAAGTCCTTGTATGTCCTTATATGTAAGAAAACTTGGAAGTTTTTATTGCAGTTGTACCCTTGAATTCTTTGTTGAATATCTTGTTATCCTGAAATCCTAATAATGCAATTTTAGTCTCATTTGAAAGCTGGTTTGACATTTTATCTTGTAATAACATCAATTGTTAATTTTGATTAAGAATTCACCTATTGATTGTTAATGTTTGCAAATCGTTGTTTGACTATTGTAATTTTTATCGCTTCAAGCATGATTGTCTTTAAGATATATTATTTGTGAATGTGAATCATCTTTGATCATTAAAAGACAAAATTGCTGATTAAACTTGCAGAGTGGAAAAGTTAAGATTTTGGGATCATCTTCTTCTTTTTGAAATAACTCCCTAAGGAAGTAATTTGTAGTTTTTTTATTAATTGATCTCTCTGTCTGTCTTGTGTATGCATCTTTGTTTGCATATAATTCATTGGCAAAAAATTGTGCTAAAGTTCTTTGTTGATTATGTAATGTGCATCGACTCAAAGTAATAAATCCCTAAATTAATGTCTAAATAAATTTGTCCTCTAAAGTAATAATTAAAGCGCATGCATCCTTGTGTTCAACCTTGGACTTCCCAGGTTATAAAGTTAAAGCCGAGAACCTCACCATTGAGATTTCTATTGGTTCTATATGAGATTCTAAGTGCTTGTACTAAATGGATCTCCCTTAATACATGCATTTAGCATTTCATCAGATGGCATCATTGCCGGGGATGCGACATATTTTGTGATTATTTTTGAGCAACTATTTATTTTACTATTTATTCAATAATTTTTGGTTGAAATTACTTTTGAGCTTGTCTCGCTGTGTTGTGTTTTATATTTGTGATATTTGTCTAAATTAATATTTGTAAATCTCTCTCTTGAATTTCCTAATAAATTTATATTGTTTCATGATAGGCCCGTGGAGCCGACTATTTCTGAAGGACCGGAGAGGCAAATAGATTGGAGTACTTTGCTGGAGAGCCACGAAGCATTTAATTAAGTTGAGAGATTAGTAGATTAGTTCATTCATATTCCATTACCATTTACAACAGCTCTCGATTGAGATCTCGTGCATGTAAATAAAGGCGTTTTAAACTTTATTCATTTTTATGTGTGGTTGTGTCGAGAGTGGTTCTTGACTTGAGTGACGTTTTAGATTCAAGATTACGCAAAATAGAAAGATCATAGGTCATATCTTTGCTTGATCTATTTTTCGTAACTTAGGACATACAACACAAATCTCATAATTCACAATTGCAAAAATCTTAGGAGATTCATAGACGCGCGTAACTACGCCCTACTTACTCAAATTTAATTGATTTCTTCACCGCTAATAGAACTGTTGTTTAGGTGCTATTTCTCGATTTGCATCATATAGTTAGATTTTGATAATATTGTTATGCATCCACATGGAGAGTTCTAGGAAGCCTTGTAAGTATCTCTAATGACTGTACACATAATTGATTTTCGTTGCATTCTGTTTTTCGATTTCTCCCTCAGTTTTCATTAACCTAAGGATTAAAGGAAAAGGGATTGCACGTTAGGCGATGATTGTGGTCACTTAATTCCATGCGATAACCTAATCTCCTAAAATTGGGACTTAATTGATTCAAGTTGACTTAAACTAATTGGAATAAAATCAACCTTTTTTTCGGGCAGTAAAACCCTCATTCATTTGTAGGTACATTTCTGTGAGAGAGGGACAACACTAGGATAGAGCCATACCATGAATTTTCATATGAACTACTGGTTCTCTAAATTTGATTAGTCACTTCTCAGTGGGGATCTATAGGTAGCTGGTAAACAGTCCAGATTTTCTTAGCAGAGTGGAGGGTTTAGAGGAAATCGTGCAAGGCCTGGTCCTCAAGTAAACGGGTAGCCGTATTTATACGGTCTGACTTACCTCTATACCGGCTGAGAGTGGATGCAACTATTCATATGAATAGAGACAATTTGTAGGGAAATTTAGGTTCCTAACAGCTCGTAACTCTGAAAAGATTTGTATTGAATCACCAATTAAAATTTGACAAGATAACAAGGCCATCATATCGGCCCTTAGTGTTCAGTTGGTGAATTAATCAGGGTTTGTATTTATTATTTTGTGCGAATCATTCTGTACATTTACGTGCCTAGTAAAATATATGGTTCTTTTGAAAATGAAGCATACTCAATTTCCTTATCTCTTAAAACATCTATATGGATAATTGGTCGGATTTTTGCTCAGATTTTGCGAGCCTATCACTGAACCGCCCAAATATTACATCTTCACAGGTCCAGCCCCTTTCTTTTTTGGACCATCTCGAATTCAAAGCAACCCTTACATTGAACTGGTGTATCATGATTCACTCCTAGGGAAAGGATACATCCATACCGACCGTTTTCCTTCTTCTTTTCTCACTGAGGAAGATCATTGCCTTGGTAAGATCGACGTGATTTCATTATCTTCATCTAGATGTCCTTCCAATCCTTTGTTTGATGAAGGTATTGAAGACTCAATAAAGATTTCTAAAAAGAATAATAACGATAATGGGGAGGAAGAAGAACGAGAAGAGTCATTGCTTGCAGTATTGGCTAGGTTAGCTGAATCTGAACGAAATCAAGCACTTATGAGAGTACAGTTAGCTAGTTACATCTGGGTAATGACAAACCTATGGATGCGGCTTATAATCATGGATAGTTTCAAATGAGAAATTGGTTGAGCCCAGCTGATCCTGAAGTAGAATATGAGTTGAAGCTGTAATTTCTTAGTTTGCCACAACACTTTCATGGGAATTCTCATGAGGAACCTTATGCATTCCTTAGGGCTTTGAGTTGGTCTGTTCTAACCTTAGACATCCTAGGGTTAACCAAGACTACATAAGGCTTAAAGCTCTTCCATTTGCCTTGAAGGATAAGGACGATTATTGGATGAAAAATTTGGGGGTAGAAGTCACAACTTTTGCCCAGTTCAAGGACTTATTCTTGAAGAAGTTTTACACTTTGGGTAGAACAAATTTGATGCATTCACACATTACAAGTTTCTCCCAACATCCTAATGAAGCTTTCTGTGATTCATGGGAGAGATTCAAAGATCTTCTACAGAAGTGTCCTTGTCATGCCTTAGAGCCTACCATCCTGGTTCAGTTTATATATTGCGGTCTACACCTTGAGGTGCAGGGTTTAGTTAGTACTGCTTGTGGAGGCAGCTATACTTCACGAGGAGCGGACACTTCTGGAAAGTGTTCGAACGAATGGCTGAAACAAGTAGAGAACAGAACGCTAGTAGAGCTCAGTTGGAGATCATCAATCCATTCTTATTCGGTGGAGGAACAAAGACTACAGTAGATCCTTTTAACATTGTTTTAATAGTAGATAAACTTACGGTAGTCGAAAGGATAGATAAATGGATGAATGAATTGGACAATACTTTGTCTAAACTACCTAAACAGACATCAGAACTTTCCGAGAAGGTATCCAAGATGAAGGTACCTGCCATGACTGCATCCACTCCTCCCGTATATCGTGTTCATCACATCTAGAAGCAGCAGATGTCAGAGCCTGTCTAGCCATGGGTTGAGGACCAATCTTTAACCCATCCCTGTCAGAAGCAACCACCATCTATATAGACTATTACTGAGGAGCCTTCCCAAGTGTGTGAAGTAAATGGTGTGTAGTACACCAATGACCCTGTTAAGCAAGGAGGTTTTGGGGATCGATTTTCTTATCCACGTCCACAAACATTCTATAACACATCATTTACTCCTACATATCTTCAAGTATCAATGAGCTATGGAGCCAGTCCTTATCCAGCATCAAAGCAACATCAATATAACGGTTGTTAGCAGATATATCAGGCGGGCCAACAGAGTCCGCGTTTTCAAGGTTATACCAAGCAGTACAACATTCTTCACATTATTCATACCCTTCTTCATCTTCCCAGTAGCAACATTCATCATCAGGTTCAATGGACTTTCAGCGACAGATTTTGGAGGAGATACATTCTTATAGAAATGAAGTCCAGGATTTGAGGGTTGACCTAAACCGTCTTTCCCGTTTACATGATGAGCGTATATTCCATCTACGTCCATTCTATCCCAGGTTTAGGCTAATCCCAATAGCCTGAACAAATCATATCAACATCCTTCTATGGATCAAGTATACTATTCAGACTTTCACAAATCTTATCACGAGATCCATCTGTTTGATTATGTTCATTATATATCTCTCAGGGGCGAACGAACCATAGTCGTACCTGATCGGGCTAATTATATGGATAGGACCGAATCTGAAGTTGAACCTAAGGAGATTCAAATGATGATGAAGTCAGACATCTTTCCCGGAGAGCAAGAAGATTAAGGAAAATACAAGAGCTGAGCAGCACGCATCAGATTCAGAGTCTATGAAGGACCTTGTGCCTTCGGACAAGGAGAATGCATATTCAGCAGGCATTCCCTGTCCTAAGTAGAAAATCCAGTTGATATTCCAATTGTAGAAGATTCATGTTTGAAAAACTCAGTTTCTAATGATAATAAGGAGCATGCTTTTGTTTATGAATTCGAGTCTTCACTTCATTCTTTACCTATCCCTTTTCCCCGTGCTCTTACGGTAGGAAAGCACATCACTACTAAGATTCAGAAAGATGATCCAGATATGGCACGATTTTGTAGAGATAATATCATGATAAAAGTGCCATTTGATGAGTATGTGGCCGGTCACCCTGCCTTTCAAAAATATTTGAATGTGAGATGCACACCAAACAGAGTTAGCAGGAAGAAAACAAACACTATATCAAGACACATATTCTTTCGATTGCCACTCCTTTTTGCATCAAGAACCAGAAATTGCCACAAAAGAAGAGAGATTTAGGTGTACATTATGTGGTGAGTCATATTGATGACATCGCGTTTGCACGCACTCTCCTAGATAATGGCTCTTCGATAAAGTTATTACCCTTTGCCTTATATGAGAAACTGTAGTTGGACCCTTTACGCAAATCTAGAGTAATACTTCAGTTTGCAGATAAATCAATAACAAAGGCTAAGGGTGAAATCAAGAATGTCATTATCTCTATTGAGGGACAAAGTTATAAGGTGGACTTTACGGTCCTTGAAATTGATATCCATCATCATGGAGAGATTTACAGATTATCCTTGGGCAACCTTTCCTTAGGACCGCTAGTGCATCATTTGATTATCAAACAAGAATGATGAAGTTCCGTTCTCCTAGCAGAGAAGTGGAATTACACATGAAGCAAAAAAATGGCAGAGACCTGATTTCCAATCAAGCACATATTTCTCTTCATTTTCCGAGACAGACTATAATGTAGTCAACACAGTTGGGATTTGGACACAAAACCAAACAATACAGAATGAGGGACTCTCATCAAGAGAGGATAATGTTCACATAGCAGTTACTAATTTTTTACCAAAGTTCTTGATTATGCATCACCCTATTCCCTTGATGACACAGAAGTCTCTTTGGACTTGTCAATTCCCATTCCCTCGGGACCAATAAGGGAAATAGATGTTGAGTTGGACGCAACTTTGGCCGAATTACCATTTATTTTGGGCGATCCAACTCCTTATTCTTCAATACAATTGGCAGATAGCACTACAGTTACGTCATCTCCACTAAGAAGCACATATCCAGATTTAATGGTAGTTCATCATGATATACTAAATGATTCATCCATACCAGAGTTGAAACCACTACCTCCTACACTCAAGTACACTTTCCTTACAGGACCAAATCATAAGTTTCCTGTCGTCATTAGTTCTAGTTTGACTGTAGAACATGAGACTAAGTTGTTAGAAGTAATAGAGAAGAACCGTAAGGCTATAGGTTGGACTGTGTTGGATCTCGTGGGTATAAATCCCATACTCTGTTCACACCATATTTTTATTGAGGAAAATGCTAGACCTTCTCATGAGTTTCAAAGGACTTAATCCAAATCTACGGGAAGTATTTATGAAATAAATTGAAAAATAGTGTGGAGCGGGATTTATTAGCCCCATTTCTAACTCCAAATGGGTGGCACCTTTGCATGTTGTCCCAAAGAAGTCAGGAATTCAGATGACCAATGAAGGAGTTGAGATTGCAACACGAGTACCCACGTCATGGTGTATCTGTATCGATTACAGGCGCCTGAATGCTGCGACCAAGAAAGATCACTTCCCTTTGCCTTTTATTGATCAAATTTTGGAGAGATTAGCTAGGAAAGAGTTTTATTGTTTTTTTGATGGGTACTCAGGCTACAATGAAGTAGCAATCTTTCCTGAAGATCGGGAAAAGACCACCTTAACATGTCCTTTTGGCATATGCCTTCAAGCACATGCCTTTTATGTTATGCAATGCCCCAGGCACATTTCAGCGGTGCATGATTGTGGCATTTGTCGAAATAGTTGGGGATTTCCTTGAGTACTTCATGGACGATTTTTCGGTCCATGATAATTCATTTGATTCTTGTTTAGTACACTTGGACCATGTTTTACGAAGGTATAGGGAGGTGAATTTGGTACTCTCCTGGGAAAAAAGTCATTTCATGGTCATGGAGGGTATTGTGTTGGGACATGTCATCTCCAAAAAAGGGATGGAGGTTGATCCTACCAAGGTGGATGTGATTAAGAAACTTGATCCACCAACCAACATTAAGTCAGTCAGGTCATTTCTGGGGCATGCTGGATTTTATAGAAGATTTATTCAGGATTTTTCTAAAATTGCCCGACCACTGACTGAGCTCTTAGGGAAAGACACCGAGTTCTGTGTCAAACACAAGTGTCTTGAGGCCTTTGGGCTTCTTAAAATTAAAATATGCGACTCGCCAATTCTACAAGAACCAGATTGGTCTCTTCCCTTTGAGATCATGACTGATGCTTCAGATTTTGCTATTGGAGCTCTTTTAGGGCAGCGATGAGATCGGATTCCGTTTGCTATTCACTACGCAAGCAAAGTTTTAGATCAAGCTTAGAAGAATTATACAACGACTAAAAAAGAAATGCTTGTAGTAGTTTGGGCATTAGAGAAGATTAGGTCTGTGATTTTAGGCTCCAAAGTGACAGTTTATACAGATCATTCAGCTATAAGATATCTCATGGAAAAGAAGGATGCGAAGGCACTTCTGCTTAGGTGGATATTATTACTCTAGGAATTTGATATGGAAAGTAAAGATAAACCTGGGGTCAAGAATGTAGTAGCTGATCAACTTTCGAGGATTAAAATTAAAGATTCACCAGATTCTGAGCCTATTCAAGAATATTTTCCAGACGAATCTATTTGTGCTGCAGATTCACTTCCATGGTAGGCCAACATGGTTAACTTTCTTGTCTCCAAGCAAGTTCCTCATGGTTGGAGGGGAGCAATATAGAACGACTTAAGTCGGATTCGAGGAAATACCATTGGGAGGATCTGTTCTTTTTCTTCGAAGGATCGAATTGTGTCTGGAGAAGGTGTATTCCCAGGAGGAATACATGAGTGTCCTCACATATTCTCACTCACTTGAAGCTGGAGGACACCACTCAGGAAAATGAACTGCTCACAAAATACTACAATGTGGTTTATAATAGTCGATCTTATTTAGAGATGCAGCTAATTTTGTACGGTCATGTCCTGATTGTTATAAAATAGGAGGGAATGTTGGATATAGAGATGAAATGCCCATGCAACCTGTAATTGTTTGTGATATTTTTTATGCTTGGGCCATAGATTTCATGGGTCCTTTCCCTAATAGCCAAGGTTTTGAGTATATCTTATTAGCACATGACTACTTATCAAGATGGGTGGAGGCTATCCCAACCCGTAGTGTTGATGGAAAACTGTATGCAAATTTATCAAGGATCATATAATTTCCAGGTCCGGGGTACCTAAAGTGTTTATTTCTGATGGGGGTAGCCATTTTGTGAATGGTTTAGTGAAATCTTAAGTCAAGGACTATAAATTTGAACACATAATAACTAGTCCTTACCACCCACAATCAAATATCATGACAGAGGTTTCTAATAGGGAGGTAAAGAGCATTCTCCAGAAGTTGGTCCGTCCAGATAGGAAGAGCTGGTCTTAGTTGTTGGACCAAGTTCTGTGGGCTTACAGAATGGCCTCCAAAACACCACTTGGCACTTCCCCCTTTAGGATGATTTATGGCAAGCCATGTCATTTGCCCGCGGAGTTAGTACATAAATCTGAATGGGTTATAAAAAAGATTAATTGGAGCTGTTACTTAGGAAAATTGTGTAGAGAACTTGACTTGAATGAATTAGTGGAAATCTGTAACCGAGCATATGCCAACAACATGATCTATAAGGACGAAGTTAAGAAGTGGCATGACTCACATATTAGATATAAAAACTTTACAAAAGGTAAGGTTATTTAATGCAAAGTTAAGGATTTTCCATGAGAAATTTAAATCAAAGTGGACGGGTCCTTTCATCGTTAAGGAAGTGCATGAGAATGGTAGTATAGAAATATCAGAATTATCAGAGCATGCACAATCCTTTTTGGTTAACGGACAATTACTCAAGCATTTTATAGAATCATCAGAAATGTTAACTCTTGTAGAAATAATCAACTTCATTCCTATTGATACAGTTCTCGATCTATCAGAAAAGGCATAAATATCAAGGCAAATTCACCATCTCATAAGATTCATCATCTTGAGATTCAAGTAACAGTGATTCCTTCATCACCAAGCTTCCTATTCTTTATACATAGGCCTATTTTAAGCCTAAGTATAAGGGGGATCAAATTTCATTCTGATTGTTCCCCTTAGGTCACCTAGTTTTTAATTCATATCGTTATACTTAAGGTATTTTCCAGCTTAAGTATAGGGGACCCGAGTCTATATTTTCCTCTGACTAATTATTTTACTCATGATGCATCTGTGATTTTGAATTCAGTTCGTGTTTATTCTTTTATACTTATCATGAGTTATTGCTTGATTTTACTTTGTGCTATGAGGACATAGAAAAAGCTAGGTATAGGGGGTCTACTATATATATTACATATATACTTTAGCCATAGCTCATATTTTAATTTTTTTCAAACTATTAGGGTTATGGGTATCGTATTACATTTCTGAAACTGATTTATGTAAAAAATGTTTTGAAAATAATTTTTGAAAATTATATATATTTTTGACATGGTTTTCAAATGTTTTACATGGTTTGCAAATACGACTTGACATGTTTGGAAAATCATTTGTAAACTATTTTGAAAAACTACATATTTATGTGACTATGTTTGCAAAGAGTTTCAAAAATCTTTTTCAAAGCTAAGGGTGTAAACGAGTCTAATAATTAATACTCTATCTTGAAAAAAAACCTTCACTATCCTCTTTGTCTCTTCAGTTTCCTTTAGTGTCTTAATTACGCTTCAAAGGGTGTGACATTTCTCTAAACCGTCTTTTCATTCTTATTTATAAGGTTGCCTTTCCGTAGGATATTACAAAGGTCTGACATGGAAAAAAATCTGGATATCGATTCTGTATTTTGGAAGAATAAGTTGATAAAGAGTTCTTTGAAAAGAGTGATGCCAACTGAGGAGGACGATCTTTTGATTAAAGAACTAGATATGGAGGTTCCTTTACCTTTTCTCAAGGATTTTAACCCAATGGATACTCACCTTTCATGTAAGTTGGGTCATTCCTCTTTGTCTAGTTTCTCCCTTTTAAGAAAAACTTAAAAATCTGCTGCAAGATTTCAAGGATCCATTCATTTTTCCGTGATCATGAAGAACTTTGAAGCTTCCCATGTAGATATGAATATTACTTTTGAGGAAAAATGGCATCATTATAGAAGGATAGAATTTCAAGTTGATGAAGACCTTTGTTACTCAGATTCAGAAGTATTCTCTATTAGGAAAAAGCAGTTAAAACATGAGGCAGCATGTGACTTTAAATCTCGAAGATTCGATCTTGATTTCTAAGGATATGAAGGGTGTAATGATGTGTTGGGTATCTTTGTATTGCATGTCGGTAATATCCTGTCAAATTTACCCAGTCCGTTTAATAAAGCTCATAATTCTTGAAAATCTTTTGTAAAATTTGCTAACTTATTAATAAGTGTCATTTTCTGACACATTTTCACTATGCAATCAAGGCTTGAGATGATCTTCAACACTTGGTTTAAGGAGTCCTTAGACTTAGAGTTATCATGTATTAATAATTAGGTTCTTAGACTTAAAAATTCATACTCTCCTAGTTTGAGGATATGCATGCTATATTTCATGCTTAATCTCCCTTTAAAAATGTTTTTGACTCACATGCACGAATGTAGTAGTGATTGAGATGAGTCAAGATATCACCAAGAAAACTGGGATTGAAAGTTTGAGTTTGGATTTGATCTATATGATGCCCGAGGATGGGATAAAATTAATGATGGCTTCTTGAAACCTGAGTGCCAGCATCTTAGCCAGTATGAGACTTGTTCTCATGCTATTTCTTGATCAAACCTAAAGTGCCAGTATGTGATGACGTTAATTAATAAATTGATCAGTGTATGCTAATCATTTCGTAAAAGTAGTGGAGCTAGCCAAAAATAAAGAAAAAATAGAAACAATCAATGAAAAGCTCTCATCCTACATAGACAAATATCAAAGAGCTACCACCAAAGGCAAGCGCTCCCAACCTTTTCAAAGTGTCTACTTGGACCTCATATACTAGGATCAGAAGTCGGGCTAACACCCAAATAGGGCTCTGCATCGTAAATGCTACATGTTTGGGTGTAGAAGGTATAATAGATACTCAAAAAAGGCACACCCCGGTGTATTCCTAGGAAAACTAGTGCAGTTGACTCCAATTTCTCTTGATGGATACACTGATTGGCAAAAATCAAAATGAAAATATGTTGCATAATGGCACTAGAGAGAACCCTGTTCCAATGAGAGGAAGAGAAAATTAGTACACAATCCCATATCCTCCATAATCTGGCCTTCCATCTGTCCTTTTAAAGTCTGACAAACTAAAGAGACGGTGGATTGAAGCAAGACTAGATTTATTCCCCAGAGTTGAGGGTTGGGACTTTAGGAGAGCTTCCAAGTTTGGAATTGTTGGTGAAATTTGATTCTACTCTCTTCTTGCAGTCAACACTAAGTCATATTCCTTATATTTATGTATACATTGAGAGTCTGATGATTAAAGGAGTTGAATTCCTTTTGATTAAGACATGGATCAACTCAGAGTTTTTGGATACCTAAAAGCTAGAGTTCTAGGTTAAATCAAGCCTTGTATAACTCACTTTCACACGTCAGGGATCTCACTAAATAACCAATTCTTTATTAGCACGAGGATGAGCTTAGCTTAATTATGGGGGGGGGGGGGTGATAAATCCTAGATTTATCAGTTTAATTGATCTTTTTTATCCTCTCTTACTTAAGTCAATAACATGATTCACTGACTAATTAACACTAATTGCTAATTTATGTGTTGTATATAATTAACACTAATTACTATATATTACTATGGTGTAACATTTTATGTATTTATTTCTTATTAAAAATCAAATAAAAATTAGAATAAAACTATATATAAATAAACTAGAATAAAATAAAATAAAAATACAAAAAAATAAGCAAAAAGAAAATTAAAGAAAATTGTTTTATATAGTGTTTAATAGTATTTAATTTTTATCTATGTACAGATGACCTCTGATCTGTTTGACATTTGCATGAAAGTGTCGATCTCATCGAGATCCACACCTTTCTAGTTTACCACTTTTTCAAATTTGTCCTCTAACTATTTTTCCGTGATTTTTCTTTGAATTATCGATTTTCTTCAATTTCTACTGGACTATGTGGCGCTTTTAGAGCATGCCACGTAAACCGCTCATCATGCGCCACCTGTGCTCATTCTTTGCCATCTGATTGATTTCTGCTGAGACAAATCTTTCCCACCCATCTGCGCCCTTACAGGAACCGTTGGATAAAAATATCCAACAGTACTTGTGTCTTCTTCAACCTCTAGCAATTTCTTTTCTCCTCCACAAACTAACTAACTCCCCATCTTCAACCTATTATCCCAACCTCTTCTGGATCCCTTCCAACCAACTGCAACCATGAATACCTACATCTAACTCCCTAGATTCACGCCAACCACCCATTATTCCCTAAACCTAACTTCCCTACCCATGGCAGGAGCATAAATTTCCCATTAAATTAACCTCAACCTCCACCTTATCCTTTTTCAAATACCCCATCTCCGCCTAGTGCGGCAGTTGTCCACCCTTGCAAGAGCTCCCCTTATCTTTCTGACCTCCTCAGTGACAAAGAGTGAGATTGAGATCAAGAAAGAATAGGTGACGAGCTCCGATGAGAACCTTCATTTTTAGACTGTCACAACCTAGATTTGAGGTTGTTCGAGCTTAGTTCTTTTTCCAAGAACTTTAAGCACAGACGACAAGGCTCTTAGCTTTGTCTTTCGGCTAAAGATTCAATTGATTCCCTTCCTTCTTCAAAGTCCAAGTTTCAGGTCAGTACGTGAATCTTTTATTATAGTAGTTTCGAGAATTTACTCCTCAGTTTCTAAAATTTCTTAAGCTTATCAGAATGGTTGGATACCTCCACCATTGATCAGTCATTCACGGATGTTAACCCTAGCTATCGATTCCTTATCTCCATATCTGTGATCCTTCGATCCATTACCTTCTTCTATGTGAAGAAAACCCACATTAGGGCTCCTCTTCAAACTTCGAATAGCCCACCATATCATTCCATAATAAATGCATTTTGTTCATATATTACTTGTCTGTCGTTTAGACTAACAATGCAGAACAATGCATCGTAAATGATCAAAAAATGAGTGAGAGCTCCGATCTCCTATTTGGTTTCCAGTGACGCTCCATCGACCAGGTTCTTTAGGCATCCTTGCATCATCCCTGAGCAACCATCTTCTTCGCTGACGTCAAGTGAAGTTGACTGGTTCTTCATATCAACAGAAGACGAATGGAGGAGCAGAACATACCTCATCGGAGCCTTGCCTCGCTTCCACCATGCATGGAGGTCTTTAAGAACACCAACAAAAGCAGTGACCATCGATCTTCTACATTTGGGCGAGATCTAATGATCCTAGTTTTGCCACGTTGTTCTGCGAAGCAACGGTTCAAGCCGCAGGTTCGGGTGTCGAGCCTAACTCAAAGGGACCTGCATAGCAACCACATGTCTCAAGTCACCTTATCCGATCCTTGAAGGTCACGTGAACTGCACATGCTAGTGGGTAAATTGTATATTCAGTCCTGCAATTTGTAATAAATATAGAGAAGTCCTTCCGCTTGTTTTCAATTTACACATCTGCCCATACAGGTTTTCTTATTTGAATTTAAGTCATTGTATGTCCTTATATGTAAGAAAACTTGGAAGTTTTTATTGTAGTTGTACCCATGTATTCTTTGTTGAATATCTTGTTATCCCAAAATTCGATTAATGCAATTTTAGTCTTGTTTAAAAGCTGGTTGGACATTATGTCCTGTAATAGCATGAGTGGTTAATTTTGATTAAGAATTCACACATTAATTATTAATGTTTGAAAAGCTTTGTTTGACTATTGTAATTTGGTTGAATTAAAATATTACGTATGCTCATTTTTATCACTTCAAGCATGACTGTCTTCAAGATCTATTATTTGTGAATGTGAATCATCATTGGATCATAAAGGACAAAATTGCTGATTAAACTAGCAGAGTGGAAAAGTTAAGATTTTGGGATCATCTTCTTCTTTTTGAAATAACTCCCTAAGGAAGGAATTCATGGTTTTTCTATTGATCATCCAAGTTCCTCGTTGTGAGTTTATTTTAAGTGTTGATCTCTTGTCTGTCTTGTGTATGCATCTTTGTTTGCGCATAATTCATTGGCATAAAAATTATCTTAAAGTTCTATGTTGATTGTGTAATGTGCATCAGCTCAAAGTAATAAATCCCTAAATTACTGTCTAAATTACTTGTCCTCTAAAGTTAATCATTAAAGTGCTTGTACCCTTGTGTTTGACCCCGAACTTTCCAGGTTGTAATTTTAAAGCCGATAACCTCGTCACTGAGATTTCTCTCGATTCTGTATGAGATGCTAAGTGCCCATACTACAACAGATCTCCCTTATTACATGCATTTAGCGCTTCATTAATGGCCCAGACATGATCGTCGTCCTTGGAGAAATAGGATCCTCCATGAAAGGTATTGACAGGCCCCTACAGCTCGGGTGTCAGCCCACAAAAGAAACTTTGTACCAAGTTGGGCTTGCTAATATCATGGTGGGGACACCTGTCAATGAGCTCTATGATCCAAAGCCTCCTGGAACTACTCGTTTGGGATCATGGTGAAATTACTGATCATAGGTCTCGCTGTGTTGGTCCGACCGAGTTGATAGTACTTTTTAAGGTACTCAATCCTCAACTGCTCCCAGGTAGTGACAACCGTCCCCAAGTGCTTCAGCCAGTATGCAGCTTTGTCAACCAAGGATAATGAGAAGGCTATCGTCTTGATGGTATACTCGTCCACCAACCTGTCTTGGACGGTACATGTTGAAAATATTTTTCGTGGTTTAAAAAGATGATTTTATCAAGTCGTTGTCTTACCATGAATAATTAAGATCAAACAAATAATATTACAACCACAAGCATAATAAAAATACACAAGATGTATAGTGCAAGTAGAGGTTCGTATCCGCAGGGACTAAGCAAACTCGCAATTTTTGTTCCTTTTCTAACTTGATTCAAATCTTACCCCATGGCGATGAGAGAAAAAATTATAAAATCCTGAAGAGAATGCGAACTACGGTGAAAATACTCCTAAACTTAGCGTAAGCAAATGCGGGTATGGGTGAAAATAAGTAAGCAAGTAGGGGATGAATTGCAATTTAATATGGAAAATGAGAGTCACTTGTAATTTTTCACAGAGCATAATAGAATATAAACTTGCAATGCATATATTATAGAAAACTTTGAGAATGGCTTACAAAATAAGAATGCTTCCAAGTTCAACTTAAATAAAATACTAATGTAATAAAAATGCAAGGTGATTTTATAACAGGAGAGTTGTTTTCTTCCAAATTCAACTTACATAAAATAACTTAAGAAAAAAATACTAGAACTAAATAAAGATGGGGAGGAAGTCTTCTCTATTGGAGCTTTCGGAGACGATAGTAGAGTCACGAGATAGTGGTGGTATGAAGATGGAGGCATGGAGACGAGCGCGGAGGAGGTCCGCACAGGCTGGAGTATGCAGAGATGGAGCCAGACTACACAGAGGAGGTGCGCGCAGGCTGGTGGTCATGTAAGGTGGTGCAGGCTGAAGGGGATAACTGTACATGCAGAGGAAGGTGGAGGGAAAGTCAGGGGCGAGAGAACTTGTGTCTGGAAGGAGAGAGTTGCGTTGAGGGAGAGGTCACGAGCCCCTTGGTGCCTTGGGGGACTCCTCCTTTTATGGATGCTATATGCATCCTTTGGCTTTTGAAGGGTCTTCATCTCATGCACATAAAGACAAAAGAAATAAATACATTCATGCATAGGGAAGTCACATGGGCAAGAGAGAGAAGAATAAAGAGAGTATTCATGCATTGCATTATGTGGGAGGCTCAATGTGCATGAAAGAGAATTGTGGTGCCCCATGTGCAACCAATAAATAAAGGATATATTACCTTCAAGCCCCTCTCTATTTCTTTCCAACAAAATATGTGTAGAGCCAAATTGGATGTATAAATGTGTGTGGTTGAATGTGATGTTTTATTTAATGATCATGCAATTTTTATTTGGATACATAAAGTATTTCAATGATTCATTGAATGATCAGAATGTGGTATTATATAATTAATGTAGAGGATAGAATTTGTTCATTTTAATTAATTGTGCATTTTAGAGGTGGTTTTCTCATTGTATTTATAGAATAAATAATATATGGATTAAGTGGTATTAAGTTAATATACCAGCATAATATGGGTATCTTCATGTAATTAGTATGGTATTATACCAGCATAATATGTAATCATCACACCCCCATGCTTAAATCTTGCTAGTCTAGAGCAAGAATCAGACAAATAATAATGAGGAACTATAGAAATAATCAAGAGGGGTTGGGTGAGGGTTTGCAGCAGACACACCCATAAAGTCTTGAGTTTTCTGATCCCAACCACACATATATACAAACTTCAGTAGAGTAAACCCATGGATTAAAGATTTGTTCGAATTATCGATTTGACTCGAGTTTGTAGTTTCAACAGCCTCTCAGTTCCAGCAAAATCGAAATGGTTTCAGAAAGTCGATCAAGTCATATCATTCTAATCAACAGGTATTCTCTTTGACCTTGAGTGGATATAAATGGTGTTCGTGATGTTTTAGCTTTCGTAAGTCAAGAGAACGAGCTAACAACACAATCTATCAAAGTGCCGAATGATTCCCTACACATATAGTCTCAGTCCTCACCTGAATTCAGGCATATTCTCTTTTCACCCAAGTATGTCAGCATAAAATATAGGTCATAATTCATTGGAGAATGAGACTTAATTTTTTGGGTTTTCCGTAGACCGCTTTGGTCCGTTGCTCTCATTTTTTTCCCTTTTGCAGAGCATAACCCACGTCCTCTTTGGGCCTCTTTTAAGAAATTAGGTAGCATCATTGGGCTGCTACCACGACTTGTTCGTGGAGAAGGGTTATTTGGTGGTCTTCTTTCATTGCTTTTGCTTCACACATCTTTGCATGATTGGTGGTTTTTGGCATTCTTTTGTATTGTGATATGTCTTTTTGTGGTGTTTATTCTTTGGGTTTGGCATCAAAGGTAATATCAGCTTAATATTAAGTTTGGAGGCATAATACTGGCTTATTTGCTGAACACTTAGACTAGAGAGATAATGTTGCTCCTGAGTCAAGTTCCTTCACTGACTATAGACAAGGTTCAAGCATTCGCACAACCAAGAGGACAACTCCTCACCTCAACTAGATTGTAATTGTATCTCGTAAAATAAACTCAATCAAGCTAAGTGGAATGTGCAGTTGATTAATATTCAACAAAGAGTTTAAGAGTGCTACTAGTTGCTCAGGTGATCTAGTTAGATACAGAAGTTCATTCAGCAGTTGAGTCAGTGGAACTGAGAGAATAAAGTCCATATGGGCTTGAAGAATGCTTAAAAACTCATGCCTAGTGAAATTCTAATGAAGTTAAGTGGATTAGGGTCAACTCAGCCTTAGTCTATAATCTATGTAGTGAAGATCTATTTTCTCAACAAAATTGGGAAGGCCATAAATTTAGTGGTTTTCATTTCTTTTTTCTTTTATTTTGGCAAAATATTTTGAAAACATGCAGACACCCCTCATGCTTATAAAAAATCATGTCCTCATGGTGAACAAAAGGACCATCAGATTGGGTGGGAAAGATATTTTTGTATTTTTATTTTGTGATTTGTTTGGAAACAAAGTGTACCCCCATACTTATCAAATGCAATACAGTAAAAATATTCGGAAAAAAAAGTAAAGATAAAAGATACCTGTGAGGAGAGACGCACGAGAATGCATGATTTAACGCCTCAGCTCGACGATATTGTGGCTAACTTTTCCTGCAGAAGGTATGTTGTGCAGACAGACATGGGACCAGATGGTTCAACAACAGGTTTTAGTCTTTGAACATTGACTCTAAAAGTGGCTTTGGTGTATGGGTGATATATTTCTATTGAACCGTTATCAAAGACTCGGGTTATGGTGTATGGTCCTTTCCACTTCGATCTCGACATTCCTGGGAATAGTTTCAATTTTGCATCGAAAAGCCATACTTTTTGATTCTCCTAAAATGTTTTCTCCGAAATGTTCGCATCATGCCATATTTTGATTTTCTCTTTGTATAACAAGTTGTTGTCGTAGGCTTGTGATCTTAATTCCTCTAATTCAGATAAATCTAATAATCTTCTTTTTCCAGCCTCATCATAATCCAAATGACATTTCTTGATCGCCCAGAGTGATTTGTGGTGAATCTCAACGGTAAATGGCATGGCGAATCTCAACGGTAAATGGCATGGCTTTCCAAAGACCAATCGGTATGGGCTCATTCTTAAGGGTGTGCGGAAGGCTGTACAGTAGGCCCAGAGAGCAGAAGGTAAGTGTTGAGACTAGTCTTTACGATCAGAGCGGACAATTTTCTAGAGTATGGTTTAGATTTCTCGGTTTGACAGCTCATCCATTCCATTTGACTGTGGGTGATAGGTCGTTGAGACACAGTGTTCAACTCCATTTTTCTTAAGTAAATTCTTTACTAAAGCATTCAGAAAGTGGGTTCCACCATCACTAATGACCACCTTTGGTAACCCAAATCTATAGAAAAGGTTGGTCAGGAATTTGACAACAGTGGCACTATCAGCAGCGCGAGTGGGAATGGCTTCAACCCAACGGGACATGTAGTCAACGACAAGTAGGATGTGTTGATAGCGTTGCGATATGCTGAAAGGTCCTATGAAGTCTATTTCCCAAGTGTCAAATATTTTGACTATATGTACGGGTTGGAGGGGCATCATGTTGCATCGGGTCATTGTTCCATTGGTCTGACAAGTAGGATAAGATTGAGCAATATGATGGGAATCCTTAAAGAGTGTAGGACAGTAGAAACCACATTGTAAGACCTTAGCGGATGTGTACTTCCCTGAATGGTGTCCTCCACACCCAGAAGTGTGGTAGTGAGATAGGACACTAGAGACTTCGGATTCTGGGATACAACGTCTCCAAATTGAATCAGTGCCCTCTTTGAAGAGAAGAGGTTCTTCCCAATGATAATATCAGGCTTGGGCCTTGGTTTTGTCTCTCTTATGTTTCGGCCAGTCATGAGAAAATGTGGAAGTGGCAAGGTAATTGACAATGTCCACATACCAAGGGAGTTGAGAGACAAACATTATATTCTCATCAGGAAAACTTTCAGAAAATGGGACCACGTTATTGTTTGGTAAAATTGATGAGGGGAACCTCGATAAGTGATCAACAATGACATTCTTTGCTCCTGCTTTGTCTCCGATTTATAGGTCAAATTCTTGTAGCAATAGCACCCACCTACTCAGTCTAGACATGGCATATTTCTTTGTGAAGAGGTATTTGAGAGCAGAGTGGCCTGTGTAAATTATGATATGGGACCCTAAGATGTAAGATCGAAATTTCTCTAGTAAAAATACCACAACCAGCAGTTCTTTCTCAGTCACATTGTAGTTCTTTTGAGCATCATCTAGGGTTTTGCTGGCACAATGGATGGCATAGAATTTTCCATCTTTCCTTAGACCCAATACTGCCCCAACAACATAATCAGAAGCATCACACATGATTTGAAATTCACAGTTCCAATGAGGGGGCTGTAGTATGGGTGCTTCAGTGATGATTTTCCTTAGTGTATTGAAGGACTCGAGTGCTTCCTCGGTGAATGTGAAATCTTGGTCTTTTTCAAGTAGTTTGGTGAGAGGGAGGGAAATTTTCGAGAAATCCTTGATAAATCAGCGGTAAAAACCGATGTGACCTAGGAAGGATCGAACTCCTTTTATATTCACGGGTGGGCCTAAGTGGGTGATGGTCTCAATTTTCGATGGATCCACTTCCATCCGTTTCTTTGACACAATATGTCCCAGCACAATCCCTTGCTTCACCATAAAGTGTGATTTCTCCCAAGATAATATCATGTTTACTTCAATGCTTTTTTGTAGGACTCTATCCAAAAATTTGAGTGTTTCCTCAAAAGAGTCCCCAAAAATAGAGAAATCATCCATAAATACTTCCCTGAAATCGTCAATCATATCAGTGAAAATTCCCATCATGCACCTTTGAAAGGTTGTTGGGGCATTACATAATCTGAAAGGCATGCGACGAAAGGCATAAGTCCCAAAGTGACAAGTGAAAGTGGTTTTGTCTTGATCTTCTGGTGCTATGGCCACTTCATTATAACCGGAATATCCATCCAAAAAGCAGAAGAATTCTTTTCCAGCTAGCTTCTCGATGATTTGGTCAATGACAAACTCTCCAAGATGTGGCTACTTGGGTGGGTATGTCCTCTCCTTTTTCATTTTTGACAATTGTCAATCTAGCTTCTTGGGGACAACTTGGAGAGGACTGATCCAAGGACTATCAG
This sequence comes from Ottelia alismoides, assembly GCA_037367405.1. Lineage (NCBI taxonomy): Eukaryota > Viridiplantae > Streptophyta > Magnoliopsida > Alismatales > Hydrocharitaceae > Ottelia > Ottelia alismoides. Next base: position 541,834 of record JAZKJV010007528.1, on the reverse strand, counting down.
CAATAGGATAAATGATGCCCACAGTTGACCACTTGTAGATTTTATTCTTCACAACCTCTCGTAGATTGAGATTTAACCATCTTTGCATTTCTCGAGAGGGTTTACTATCATTTTTCGGATATATGTGGTGTGCACAAAATATCTGGCTTATTCCTTCAAATCAGTTATCTTTCATCCAATTGCCTGGGAATTTCTTTTCAAAATCTCCATGAGTTATCTTTCCTGAGTGTGATCTAGGTTGGCATTGACGATGATTGGTAGAGTGTGTACATCATCAAGGAAAGCATACTTCATATCTTGGGGTAGGGGTTTCAATTTGACAATGGATGTTGGTGGAGCCAAAGGTGTAGATTCTTCTGATAAATCTATCAAAGAAATGGTATCAAAAGGTTGCTCCATCATGGGCATGATCATGGCTGAGGTCAATGAAAGTTTAAAGTTTAGTGTGTCCCAGGCATTATCAAGCTCATCAATTTCTTGTCCGGTGAGAGGGCATGGTGGAGCTTCGAGTGCGAGATTCATATTGTATGTGACAATTTCATGAGAGGTATCCTTATAAGTGGATCTAGAGGTGTTCAGACTAACCTCTAAAGGATCTTTAGAGAGATGGATATGAGCAAAGTCATCTTGTATGTTAAGGACAACACAACTCTCTATCCAACCACAATCTTCGGTCTCAGAGTCAACAGAAGTGGGTATGACAAGATCAACAGTGATGATCTTGCCATTGATTTTAAATTCTACTTTACCCTCCTCATTATCAAAATGTGATTTGACAGTAGCTAAGAAGGGTCTTCCCAGAATGATGGGTGTTTCACTCAGTGTGTTTGCGGGATCCATATCCATCACAACGAAGTCCACAAGAAATTGTATGTCCTTGAACGGTGACTATGACATCCTCAATAAGTCCTATTGGTCTCTTCGCTGAACGATCAACCATTTGTAAAATCATCGAGACAGGTTTTAGTTTCCCTAAGTCAAAGTGCTCAAGGATAGCAGTATGGAGGAGATTAATCGAGGCGCTATTATCCAACAGAGTGCGCTCGAAAGTCAAGTCACCGATTGTGCATTTATCCAAGGGTGCCCTGGATCTTTCTTCTTGGTGGGAAAGAATTGGGAAATGACATTTTATGTGGCTCGTGGAAGCACATAATTTTCAGTCTCTTCTTGATCTTTCTTATTCTTTCCCTTTGATTTCCGCTTTGGTGTGCATTTTTCTTTTAAGAAAAGGAGAAGGTCGGGACTTGTTCGAGGGCTTTCAGAAGCAGGATTTCAATGACTATGTCTGAGAACATTTTTTCTACCTCTGGATCGATGGTGGATGATCGAGTTTTTCTTCGGTGAAGAGCTCCAGGAAAGGGGATGGTTATGGTTGGGGAGGAAGGAGGATGCATGGCTGTCTCAATTGGTTCTTCTTCATCATCAATCTCTTCTTCAATTTCTATTTGATCCTCAAAAGCAATCGGTCTGTGAAAGCAGATGTCGTTTTCCTGTTTCTTAGAGTTACAATATTAGCAGATTGGTTTGAACGTGTTGAGGTTTTAAAATTCACTTGACTCCTAGGTACATGCTGTGTGGTCCCTTGGTTTGAATGGTTTGTTCTAGGAGGTATAAAAATCCTTGATTTTGATTTTGGAAGCCAGGTGGTGAGGTGAAACACCCGGCAGGTGGTGGAGTTTGGAGTACTCCAGATGAGCTAGCCTTGTTGGTGTTGGGATTTGACAGAGGTTGAGGTGACAAGATTGGGATGTAAGACCTAATCTCAGCAAATCGCCAGGCATTCTCAGAGTTAGTTTGTTGTTGAGCTTCAATGGCATGTTGTTGTGCTATGGCAAGCTGTTCTATAGCTTGAGCCAAGGCATCAAAATTACAGTAGTAGTGGGTGGTTGGGTCACTAGTGGTGCTGTTGGTTATCTGGGCTGATAGTGGTTGTTGTATTGTCCTTTGCACCTAGTATTATGTTGTCTCTCCATCCTGAATTTTGGGTGTTTGAATATGACCCTCCTTAATTTCTTTGTACCCAATTCACTACCTCAGGGGTCATGTCTTGATTATAGGTGAATGGGGTCTGGCCAACTTCTTAAATGATAGGGTTAGAAATGACACCACAGACGTTGTTCGAGACATTGTTCATAGCCAATTTTCCTATGGCTTGGGTCATAAGGTCCATTTTCATAGATAGAGTTTTCCATTTATCATTGTTTTCCACGATCGACTCATTGATGGTTTTCTCTTTGTTGACTCTGTGTACTAGTTTCACATGACTGCTATATTCCTCAATGGAAGAGCTATTCTCTGAGTTGTCAGCCATGTTCTCAAATAATGTCCATACAAAGTGTTCGTCACGGCTAATATAGTTACCATCACATGATCCATCTATGACTCTCTTGAAAGATGTGTCTATGCCCTCATAGAATAGTTGAACTAATTTCTACTTTAGAATTGCGCAATGAGGGCATTTCCTAAGTAGCTCTTTGAAGCGTTCCCAAGCCTCGTGAATGGGTTCGTTGGTCTTCTGTTTGAAGGAAGGTATGGCTTGTCTTAGTGCATTGGTTTTTCCTACGAGGAAGAATTTTTTTTATCCTCAACCACTGTTGAGCTCGTTCTTTTAGGGTTCATTTGGTTGCAGGGTTGGGCAGGGTTGGGTACTATTCACAGGGGTACCCCCTCTTCACAGTTTACTATTCACCCAACCCACCCAACCAACCCAACCCTGCCCAACCCTGCAACCAAACGAACCCTTAGAGAGAACGTGGAGGCCTTCATGTAGATGTACTCTCTTTCTATCCTGGGGATACTCATTGTGTCACAAGTTGTTAGAAAGTCTTGGATATGAAGAAAAGGGTCTTCAATTTTGATTCTTTAGAATTTTGGGATCAGAGGGATGGATGTAGGTTTGATTTCAAAGTCTACTACCTCAGGTGGGATCTGGACCCAATGAACTAGATCTTCAAGGGCTAGATTATAATGTGTGCTTATGGGTGATCCCATATTCAGAGGAGCTATGACTCGATGAATGGTGGCATTTTACTCTCTCAGAAGTTGTAATTGTTGGAGGATGAGGTCCATGGGATTCAGGTGGTTTTCTTCTCCCATATCAGCTATATCAGGCGTGTTCTCAGATTTTTCTCTCGAACAAGATGGGTGAGATTTTGGTCTATAGATCAGATCATAATCTAAGGGTTGTTGCAAAGGATTTTTCAGAGACCTACGACCTAGCATACACAACACAAACATCGGACAAGTTGTTGATTCACCAACTCACATAAAAATTGTCGTGGAAGCGGTTACCTTTTCGATTTTAATTTAGTGATTCAACAAATGTTATCAGAGAAATAAGAGTCCTTGATGAAGAGGTGAGCGTGGAAGATTGTGAGAAATCGATGTCCTAATCCGACTGGGGGATACACGGTGCGGTACTTAGATCAATGATATGTTCTTCACACAAGAACCTGTGCCCAATGCATTCGAGGAGTTACGATTTCTCTCTACAATCCCACGTAGCACCAGGGATTTTTGTCTCTATCCTAGGGTTATATATGCTTTGTGAGTTTTGTGTCATTCACCATGTGCATCAAACAAGCATTCAAATTTTTATCCGCTTTCGCTCAGATCACTTCGGTGATCTTTCGAGCTTATCTTTTTAATGTGATCAAGCATGATTTTGGTAGTCTTTGAATTAGGTTATTAGAGGGAGAAGACCACAGAGATGATGCAATCAAGAACTCTTTTTTAAGTTTTTTTTCATTTTAATTTAGAGCATAAACAAATGCAAAATTTTAAAAACTAAAAAATGCCTAAGAGAAAGAGTAGCTCACAGTGCTTGCACTTCTAGCGCTAATCCGTAATATTTTGTCCTGTTGATGGCGAGCTTTTCTGAGAAGGAGGGGGAAGAAATTACGAAAATTGGCTAGGAAAATTACAAGTTCGCTATAAAAATGCATGAATCGCCGCCTTCATTTTTTTCTTTTTCTTTTCAGAATCCAAGTACCAAAAAATAAAAAATGCAAGGATTAGAAGATGAACAATATGATAAGAACGAAGAAAGAAAAATTGCAAATGTTTCCTAAGTTCCCGGTAACGGCGCCAAAATGTTGACAATATTTTTTGTGGTTTAAAAGATGATTTTATCAAGTTGTTGTCTTAACACAAATAATCAAGGTCAAACAAATAATATTACAACCATAAGCATAACAAAAAACACAAGATGTATAGCGCAAGTAGAGGTTCGTATCTGTAGGGACTAAGCAAACTCGCAATTTTTGTTCCTTTTCTAACTTGATTCAAATCTTACTCCATGGCGATGAGAGAAAAAATTATAAAATCTTGAAGAGAATGTGATCTATGGTGAAAATACTTCCTAAACTTAGAGTAAGAAAATGCGGGTACGGGTGAAACTAAGTAAGGAAGTAGGGGATGAATCATAATTTAATAGGGAAAAATGAAAGTCACTTGTAATTTTTCACAAAGCATAATAGAATATAAATTTGCAAAGCATGTATTACAGACAACTTTGAGAATGTCTTACAAAATAAGAATGCTTCGAAGTTCAACTTAAACAAAATACTAATGTAATAAAAATGCAAGGTGATCTTTTAACATGAGAGCTATTTTCTTCCAAATTCAACTTACATAAAATAACTAAAGAAAAAAATGCTAGAAGTAAATAAAGATGGGGAGGAAGTCTTCTCTATTGGAGCTTTCGGAGATGACAATGGAGTCACGAGATAGCGGCAGCGTGAAGATGGAGGCATGGAGACAAGTGCGGAGGAGGTCCACACAGGCTGGAGTGTGCAGAGATGGATTCGGACAGCATAGAGGAGATGCATGCATGTTGGTATTTACACAAGGTGGTGCAGGCTGAAGGAGATAACCGTACGTGCAGAGGAAGGAGGAAGGAAAGTCGGGGGCGAGAGAACTTGTGGCCGGAAGGAGAGAGTTGCATTGAGGGAGAGGTCACGAGCCCCTTGGTGCCTTGAGGGACTCTGCATAGGGATGTTGCATGGGCAAGAGAGAGAAGAATAAAGAGAGTATTCATGCATTGCATTACATGGTAGGCTCAATGTGCATGAAAGAAAATTGTGGTGCCCCATGCGCAACCAATAGAGAAAGGGTATATTACCTTCAAGCCCCTGTCCATTTTTTTCCAACAAAAGATGTGTAGAGCCAAATTGGATGTATAAATGTGTGTGGTTGAATGTGATGTTTTATTTAATGACCATGCAATTTTTGTTTGGATACATAAAGTATTTCAATGATTAATTGAATAAATGGAATGTGGTATTATATAATTAATGTAGAGGATAGAATTTGTTCATTAAAATTAATTGTGCATTTTAGAGGTGATTTTCCCATTGTATTTATAGAATAAATAATATCTGGATTAAGTGGTATTGAGATGTATGTGTCAGATATTAATGGGATTCTTCATGTAATTTGTATGGTATTATACCAACATAATATGTAATCATCAGTACTGTAGATCATCTCGAACTCCTGTAAGTGGAGATGAGGCTCCTCGATGGAATGCCCATGGAACATAGGCAATAATTGGATTGTCTGAGGTCTGAGCTCAAAATTGCCAAGAATCACTAGAAACTGAATCCACCTATGAGTGAGAGTTACACCAGGGTTATGAAACTCCCTCATGGTGCGGAGTGGTCTATTTACTCCGGCCTCTTCTCGATCCTTAGCTCCGTCTCTAGGAATCTTTGGTCCACCACTAGGTCTCTCAACTCTAGCATCTCTGATCTACGTAAGCTCTCTCCTAACCTTTGTCATTAGTAACCCCTGGTCTCGAATCTATCTCTACACTGCCTCTAGGGATGCTAAGAGGCTATTATTAATCGTAGCGTAATTGAGTACAATGGGAATCTCTGGCTGCTCATCCTCTCTCTGCTCCCGGGCCATCTCGTTAGACTGAAAATGAAAAAGAGCTGACCTCAGGTGTTTCCAAGTCAATAAAAAACTGCTCTGACTGCTACTGTATATCAGGTGATGTTCGGGAGGGTCAAATAAGAAAGATGAAGAATACTCAGGTTCCGAGAGAGGGGTAGAGCTCTCTGGAACCTCCCTAGAAGAATGGACATGGGTCCTGTGAAGTGGTGCCACCAGAAGTAGCCTAAGAGACTGCCTGCCCATCATCGTGATGTGGAAGAAAGTGAAGATTAGATCTATACTGAAATATAATGGATTAGAAAAGAAACCCCTAAATTCACCAACTCAATCTAATGATGAATGTGAAAGCTCGTCATTAATCTTTTCAATTTTAGAATTAGGTGATCAGATAATTATATTAGCAAGCTCACAAGTGTAGTTTCCTAGAGTAGATCGTGACTAAGTCGATGAATCCCGCAAGTAGAGAACTATCCACGTAAGAGATTGGGAGTAGTTCTAAGGAAAGCCACTCCTTATCCACATGAATACTTCTGCTAATGTCTTAGGCAAGTGCTTGCAGCAATAACAGGACATGAGAGTCAGAGTCCAAGCGCTTAGGGCACAAGTCCAGGGCTTTGGGCTCTATTCCTTATGTGTACGTGCCTCACTCTGTTGGAAGAGTACCTGCAAACAAGGAGAGGGTTACTCTCCCCAAAATAAGGAATGTGATCGTTACGTTTAGTTTTAGGGTCATGTTATTTTATAAGTCCCGATTTTATTTGGTTGTCACTTTTTTTGAGTATTTTCAAATAAATTGCCTACCGATTTTTCCAATTCCTTTATTTCCTTAGTGAAAGAAATCAAGGGAGGAAGTTAGAAAAACCGACGCGAAAGAAATCTATGAATGCATGCATGAAACAGAAGTAGTATCGTGCTCTAGCAGTCTACATGCAATATGATCCGCACATAAAAATCAAACTAATCTAAATGAATGCAACGAGAACCATCCTAAACAGAAATTTCTATTATCATGAAGCATAGATTTATTTATCTAATTCCAAGCGAGTTCTATAGGAACATATATTCTATTAGGGGCTTTGGACCTAAAGCTACCTAGTTCAATCAAATAGAAAACTAAATCTAGGGGCTCAAGCACATAAATTCCGAATGAAACAAATAAAAATAAAGGTAGAGAAAAACGAAAACTCTAGCGATATCCCCCAAGTGCACTGGCACTTGGTGAAACAGACCCCACTATCCAAAGGTATATAATGGCTTAGAAAATAGAAAAGGGGCAAGTGCCAAAAAGTATTACAATTAATTATAAAAAATGAAATAAAATAACAGAAAAAGAAATCTAAAAATTAAGACGATCTTCTGCTCCACCTACGCGTACTAGTCAGCTCTCTCCAGCTGGTCGGTGTAGAACGCCCAGCCTCCGCCTCGCTCAGGTATGTTGGCTCTCCTATGATGGCCTCCCTCGCACTACGGGCCCTCGTAACAAAAGCAAAATAAGAAATGCATCAGGTATCTGTTAGGAAAAATAGAGGAAAATAAAAAGAAAGAAAATAAAGAACAACGATATACAAAAATAAGAGACAAATATAGATAGAAATAAAAGAAACAAGTGACAAAAATATAGACAAACGTAAAAGAGAAAAACAAGCATATACACAAACCAAGAGCAGAAGTCAAAGAAGACCTAACTATCCTTGTCATGCCTCCCCGACAACAATGTCATTCTGATAACACTACTACGACTAACTCAGGTTAAGTTAATTAATCAAACAATTAAGTCATCGTTGTCCCTAAATTAACCAAGACAATATCGAGAAAATTATTCAGCCACAAAACGAATCAAGCAAGTAAAAGAGAGTGGTCTAAGTGATAAACCGAAATCCGAGACACAAATATTTGAAGAAGAGAGAGTTGTCAATTGTAGAAAGATCTGTGGAGATAGGATTTTGATTAATCAAATAAAAATCAATAAAATAAGAGAGATAGAGAGAAAATGAGAATAAGAGGCTTCTCTCTCATATTTTATCTGCACTTTAATATTTATCCAGGTAAGCATGCGTGGGTCGAACTCGAGGAGGAAGAATAACCGTATGACGGTTTTCGATGACAGAAAGAAATCCCGAGAATCTTACTATCTTCTTGATTTTACAACAAGACGCAAGAAACACTTGAAAATTGAACGAAATTACAAAAATCAAAGCGATGAAAATACTCGAAAAAAATCTGCAAAAAAATAAAATAAATGTTGCTAGGGTAGTTGTAACTACCCTAGAAGAATCAAGAAAAAATACAACAGAATAAAGGTCCAAATCATCCCTAGAGCACTGGGGCAGAAATGCAAAGAAAAAGAAATAGTTTTTTATATTTTGGTCCCTGACAGGGACTAGATTGTAAAGAAAAGTAAATGTATTACATTTAGGTCCCTGCACGGGGACCTAAATGTAATTTCTGGAAGTTCAGGAGCGGAAGTTGAATTTAGGAACTCGTATGGGTTTATCTTACAATTGTTCCACTGTTGCACGATAGACGACGGAGATTAGAAGCTGAAGCACAATCGAGGCCGTCCAAGCAGGACACATGGAGCGAAACTGTACATTCTGGAGGTCTTGATCTGTTCTTCCCCAATTCGAGCTGTAGCGGGCGGTGCCTTTGACAAATTCGAATTTAATCCTTTTAGTTATGTTGTTTACAATGCGTTGTAGGCGGATAAATTCAGATTGGTCAAAAAATCGCAAATTTAATTAATGTGTCAATTAAAGCAAGCGGTCAATTTATTTTTTTACGTGGTAAGTTCCAAGGTAGATCTCAAGAAGGCAATTACCTCCTTAGATTATTTTGAAGTCAATCAAGAAATTAGGTTTTAAGAGGTACATTTTTTTTGGTATTTTAAAATGATATTAATGAGAAAATGCAATTTTAACAAAGTTTGGGGACTAAAATTTTGATCAAATTAAGTTTAAAATTCCTCAAACTTGGCCAGAATATGAAATGCAATGAAATTAGGCTACTATAGTTTTTTTTGGAATTTTTTGATGCAAGATGAATAAATAATGAATTTATGAATGCATACAATGAGATTTTCAATAATTAATTGTAATAACTATTAAATCTAGTTATTTTCAGTAAATACAATTTTCTGAGATATGTAACTTAGGGATCTATCTCAGAAAAATATTAAACCCTAAAAAGGTTGGATTTAATAATTATTAAAAATTTATTAGTGAAATGCACAAAATGATTTTGAGAGAGAAAATTGTGCATGCAAATGCAATTATTTTCGAGCACAATGTTAGTAACTAATTCTACTATCCACGAATTTTTGGTGATTTTTGGAGCTGTAGCTAATTATCTATGGATTTCTAAGCTTAGGTTGGGTAAAATATGCGAATTCTCACAAGAATAATATTAATTAACAATAAAGAACAAAAATACCACAAGCATGCCACAATGTAATGAATTAATTACAGAACAAAGTGTTATATTTTAATAATAAAATAATGCAATGGAATGTTTTGATGTGTAGAAGAAAGATAGGGGTATATTCGTAACTTAGAGTAACTAAATAAAATAAAATTTGCTGAATAGAAACCTAAATAAAATTACCTAAACTCTGCTGGGAGTTACTGCAATTTGCCCAAGTTGTTAAGCACGTTGCACGTTACCTTGGGCTGTGGTCGCGGAGCCTCCTATAGTGATGAATGCTTCTGCGATTGGTGATGGAGGTGAGCTCGAGGTGGCAAGTGGATGTTGGTGGGGGAGAAAGGCATACGCCAAGCGACGGGAGGCGGAGGAGGGGCGCAGTTGGGGAGGAAGGGCAGTGGCCGTGGGCGACACATGCCCAGCGTTGCAGTGGAGAGCGGGTGGAGGGTAGCTGTGCCATGAGCAGAGGACGCGAAGGTCGACGAGGCCTGGCCGCACCACAAGGCGGGGCACTCGTTGGAGTTGGAAGTGGCAGGGGTCCTTGAGGCTGGCAGTGCTCCGAGCGAAGGTGGAGGACTAGTGAATGGTGGCGCAATCGACGATGTGGTGATGTGCGACAGGTGGAACATGGGAATGAGGTAGAAACAGAGGAAAAAATATCGAAGATGAAGAAGAAGAAGACCAATAGGGGGAATGGGGATTTAGGTGGCGCCTGAGATGGAGGAACTGGATCTCTCTGGTTCTCACTTCGACTCTACGGCGAGGAGGAGTCTTGGTTGGATCTCGCTGGGGTAGCTTTGCCTGAGATGGGAGGTCGTTGTCACCGACCTCCCTCTCAAGCTCTCTCCCTCTCGTAGATGATGGAAGATCAGTCGAGTATATGTGATGATGGTTCTTAAATAGGGAGCAGAGATGAAGATGCGGATGGGATAAGGTGGTTGGTGAAGATAAGGAGCGACATTGATAGAGAGGAAGTTGCGACAATGGATGAGTGGAGGTTGCGGAGGGTGGTTGACGGAGAACATGATAGCATTGACTGGGGAAGAAAAGGGCCCTCACGTACATGGCATGTGAGGTGAAAATATATTTTTTTTTAATTATTTTAGTTTTTATTATTTTTTCATTTTTTATAAAAACAAAATAAAATGGGTTAAAAATGAGTGACATGTGGCGGTTCTAGGAGTTGCCACGTGTCAATTCCATAAAAATCCAAAAATGAAATAAAAGATAAATATGAAAGAAATAGGAAATGACCTCGGATAAAAAATGCTCGACACAAAAATTTCTTTTCTCGATGAGATCTATAACTTTTAAGAAGAGACCAAGAGCAAAGGAGGTCACATGTGCAAAAAGATATTTTTAAGGTACTCTATGTACATAAAATACCTTCATTTCTAGGTTTTGTAATTTTTTAGTGATTTTTAATTAAGAGAAAAATCAGGAAAAATAACGATAAAATCAAAGATAAATATTTACACATTAATCTATTTTTTGGATTTTTAGTAAATAAGAAAATAGGGAAATAAAAGAAGAAAACGAAGTATATTTGTACATACTCGCAAAGGACAGTAGGACTCGGTCAGTTTCTTTGATTTCAGTCTTATTCTAAATTTGGATTTTTATAGATTTTAATAAAACTTTCATCAAAGAATATAACTGAAAAAGAAATAAGAGAAAAAGGGTTAATTATGTACATAAAACAATAGGTCAAAATTAGGTAAAACTCAAAACGCGCAAAAGAGGCCCACAACCCAACTTTCACATATGAGCTCTGATTTTTATGAAATTGGTCTTGTTTTAAAGGTCTTTGAATATGTATTACTTTAAAAGTGAGTAATACTAAATCAGACATTGTATAAGGAAGATATGAGCATTTTAGTCTATTTAATTTGAAATTTGAGTTTTTTTTTCTCATGGGCCAATTAGTTGAGTTAGTATTTTTTTTGTATTTTTTCTTTAATCTTGTTAGTAATATGTACACAATGAAGGTGGTTTGAGGTCAATTGGAGTTAGCATTAATTAGTTAAAAATGCATGAAGTTAGGAGTGAATATGTAGATGATTACAAATGCGATTATGAGTGTTTAAAATGCAAATATTAATTTGATACACATAAATGATAAAAATGCAGAATAAATTATGAAATGCATCTAATTACTAAGGAACGGGGCTCTTTTTTCATCTTATATTATGATGAATCACGGATTCATCAACCCCCTATCCTTAAACCTTGCTCGTCCACGATCAACTAGAATGAAATGCAAAAGTGAAATGATTTTGGGTTCCATACCAAAGTCAGGAACAAAAGGTGAAAATGGAGCTAGACCCGACCTTTGGATTAATAGTGTGGCAGAACTTCTGTGAGGCTTAGGATTTTAAAATCAACAGCCCTCAAATTCTACATAACATTGTAACATATTCGACTTAGAAGTCATCTTAGATCATTCCTTCTCCCAAAGCATATCCCATGAACATTGAACAACTGTCTCGTGTGTGTGAAAGGGTTTTTGCTCTCCCCATCAAGAATGCCGGACTACCATGCAAACCCCCCTCCCATTAAGTCGTCCTCGGGGAGTCAGGTAGTTACTTATAAGGTATGTTGCATTGTGTACACAATCTAAAGGGGGAGAAATTAGAAGAAGGGGAAAAGAACTGGAGGGTGACTAATGTAGTCACCTCTCCTTATGAAGCCGGTGAGTTTAGCCAAGTCTCTGCTGAGATCTGCAGGTTTTCTTGAAGCTTGGACCATTTTGGTCAAATATTTATTTAGCAATTTGTCTTCTTTTTGGTATGGAATTTTGGTAACTCTGTTGCACGGATCTTTTATGCCCCAACGGATATAGAATCTTTTTTCCATACATGTTTTGGGGTCTTAGAAAAAATTTTGCCCCGTTGTCCATCCCTTTTCTGAAGATTTATTTCAACCCATACTCTAGTCTTAAGATGTCCATGCTACAAGAAAAGAGACCCATACTTTAAGATGTCCACGACATCGGAACTGGCTATGGATGCGGCACTGGATGCATGTGATTCTCTCGACATCTCTATATGTACCTATTCACCATTGGCACGAAAAGATACCTTCCTTGTATCATAATCGAAGAGGGCCTTTGCAGTCTCCAAGAAAGGCCTCCTGAGAATGATCGGAGTACGGTGTAACTGTGTAGGGAATTACATGTCCAAGACAGTAAAGTCCACTAGAAATTGCAGTCCCTGCACAGTTACGATAACGTTCCTCAAAATGTCCCTAAGTCTCTTTACAGATCTATCAGCAAACTGAAGGATCAAATGGGATTTGTAAAGAGGGCCTAACTCGAGCTTGTAAAGTAAACATTAAGGTAATATATTAATAGAGGAACCATTATCTAAGAGAGTGTGATCGAATATGGCATCTGAAATTTCGCATCTGACATAGTGTGCTCCTGAGTCCTTCTTCTTCTTCTTCAAGAATCTATTCTGAATAATGCAGGAGGTGGCCTTGGTCAAGATATGCTTTTCTGTTCGTGATTTATTTTTCCTACGCATTGTACATCTATTCTTCAGCTGTTGCTCGAGCGTAGGGAAGTGATCCAGGGCATCATGCAGTGGGATTTTCAGAAAAATGTGATATTTAGGTATTCTATTAGTCTCTGGAGTAATATCATTCTTTTTAGATTTTTAATACCTTTTCCATACAAAGCATCGGAAAAAGGAACAATTTCTGGAAAAAATTCTTTTTATTTAGATCGGGATCAACTTGTACATCAAGAGTCTCAAAATTATCTACAAAACACTCTAAAATAGGAAAAGACACATAAACATCGGGAGTGTCTACATGGCTTGGCGTGGTATCATCATCTGAATCGCCTAAGTCCATATCAACAGTCTCGGCATCACTCCATTCTCCTTGAGCGTCAAGTGATTGATCCCTATCATCCTTATGGTCCTCCTCCTCAGCATCAGTGTATGATTCATGGGCTGGCTCTCCCCATTAACCTTGTGCCATATCCTCTTCCCGATCAGGTGCTCTTGGTGATCTATTGCTCCTGAGATAAATGAAGTTAGATAAAATTCAGGAAAGGAGATCGTACATGTTGTGGTGTCTACCTGAGCTGGGTGCCTTTTCTTGTTATTCAGGTTCATCTGAGACTGGGATGGGAGAGTGGTCTTGGGTGCGGTTAATTCATACAGATGATGGTTAACCCGCTCCATTTCGGTATTGTGTGCGGTCTGGAGCATAATCAACATGTCCATGATCTAGTTCAATGCTAGGTCTTGCGAAGATATCTCTGGTTCAACGCGGTAACCTCGACTTTCTACTCTCTCCTGCCTCAGAGTATGCTGCTGCGGAGCATACAACTGAGGAGATCGCTGGGGCGTGTATGGAGACTGTTGCTACTGCTGGTAATAATTCGGTTGTGAGTGCGGAGCAGGATGGTGAAAAGAATGGGGTCTATGATAAACATTCTGGTGAGACTGCTGCTTCATGAAATTCTACCTTTGCTGCTATTGCGGACGTTCATACTGCGGATGGTTGTAATGCTGCAGCTGTTGTTGGTGGTGTACGCTCTGAGGAGTAAACTGTGATGATGGCTAAATCGGAGCGTATCATATCCTGTTGATCTCTAGAGTGGCTTGAGGCTCAACATAATTGTCTCCAAAGCTTGTGATCTGGATAGAATTGGCATAATACTGGTCCTCAAGACAATCAATCTACGGAGTCTACGTAGGCAGACCTAGCACGCTCTGGACGAAGTGGATCTGTCGGGTGGTAGGAGCGGCGAAAGATATTCGAGCAGGTTACGGGGTTGAAGAAGCATGAGACTATTGATACTGGAGCTGCAGGTCCATCACCTTCTTCATCAGATCACTCAGCTGCTGAGGAAGTGATGAGAGTTTCTCTAACTCTCGTAGCGGCTGCATGTCTTGAACTTGCTTCTGAATCACATATACCAACGTTAATTTCTTTCCAATGTATCCCATGTTGGTATTGGATTCAGAATCCAAAATGTTCACTACCTTATGATGCTCTCGGTGGTATGGTGGCTACGGGGCCTTCTGGAATGCTCGAGTAGAGTCAACGACTCTTGAGCTCTCCGCCATCCCCTCAAAGATGGACCAAACAGATTCAGCATCCCGATTCAGATAACTGCCGCCATATGCAACACTCACGAGGCCCTGGACATCCGGCTGAAGTCCCCAAAAGTAATTCTATACTAGCACCTTCAATGGTATCTCATGATGAGGGCATCTCTTAGTAAGATCCTTGAATCGATCCCATGCCTCGTGGAATAATTTATTCGACAGCTGAGTGAAGTTGGAGATCTTGCTCCTCATCATGTTCATTCCTCTCAGAGGAAAGAATTTACACAGGAACGTAGACTTCAGGTCGTCCCATGTTGATATCTCCCTCCCCAAATGACTGAGCCAGTAAAGCACCTTATCTGCTAAGGCAAAGGGGAAGACTTTGAGGCAAACAACCTCCTGTGTAACACCAGGATAATTAGCCATACCACAAATCATCTTGAACTGTTGCACAAAGGTAAATAGCTCCTCTGCGACATTCCCGTAAAACATGGGAAGTAATGAAATAAAAGACGGGCGTAACTCGTATGGCCCTTGATTCGGTGACAACCAAATCCAGTGATGTAGCATCCAGGCACCAGGGTCATACTCGTCTCTGAGTGTTGCGGGAACCACGACAAGCGGTGGTGGGTTCCCGGTTCCTGCTCTAAGTGAAGTGATCTCGGCTCGCAGCTATTTTGTACTCTAAATTGATCTCGGATCTATAGATTCATCTGTCGAAGAGTGTCTAGAATCCCTGTCATGATGTCTGCGGCTGGATTTGGTCTTCCATCAGTGTGTTGTTCTCTAATTTGTCAGTCCTCCGCTGCTCTATCCTCGACCGCCCCCTTCCCACAAGCAGTATCCTTTGAATTGTATGGGAAGGAAAAAATCTCGTAAGAACTCATTGAAGATTGTGTAGGAGAAAGATACGATGATTTAAGGCGAGGGTATGTCTCAAAAGATGGGCTAGGAGGTAAGGGATTCTGGGTCTGACTCTCCTCGAGAGTAGATGGGACCGACTTGGGAAGTGGGTCATCCCGAGTCTGTGAAGATGTACGACGAAGGTTGGATCATCGAGAGCTCACGGAATCTGAGCGGAAAAGTCATCGGGTCATCATCTTTGATATGAAGAGAATAATCAGGAGAACACGATGCCAAGTCAATAGATTAGAAGAAATTGCGTATAAGATGCGGTAATGCACGCCTCTAAAGCAAACACAAAACAACCTAGATTCACCAAAATAACCCGGTGATGACCATAAAAGTTTGGTCTTTTATCTTTTTGGTTTTAGGGTTATGTTAGCAGACTAGTATTTTCACAAATTATCATGAGCTGATAGGTGCCCGGATTTTCCTTGAAACACTATCCCGAGTCCTTACAGAAAACTGCTTATTCATAGCTAGTATGAGAGTAAGTATGGACCTTTTTCATCTACCAATGTTACTTGAGGACCGAGCCATACACTGTCTCCTCTAAACCTCCCACTCTTCTAAGTGAACTCGGACCGTTGCCGGCTACCCGAGAGTACCCAATGAAGAACAACGATTAGGTATACGGACTAAGTAGTATTCCTAGGGAAACTTGGACTTTGGTTCTAACCTTAACTGTCGTCCCTCACTCAAAAAGTCTGGAAAATGTACGTGCAATCCTTGTGTTGAGGTTGCTCACCCAATTCAAATGATCTTTACGTTTTCTTAGATCAAGTAGTTAAGAAGTCCTGATTTTATTTTTGGTTATCTCTTTATTTTTTGAATTTTTCAAAAAAAACGTCTAACGATAATTTTCCTTTTTTTTAAATTCTAGAAAAGCATGCACCTAGGTCATGAGTCCTAGAACTAACTACGAAGGCGCAAGTAGTGATGAAAAAAAAACGAAACAAAACTCCTAAACAAGCACCTAGCCTCGTAAAAAGCCGCAAAAAATTCGTTAACGCAAAGGAAAACTGTGGTGGGTGCACTGCTGCCCTGAATGCACAACACTCGGTGAAACAGTTCCCGAGGAAAAGGGAGGGGAGGTATAAGTCAGGATGCCCGTACGGGGACCCTTATAAGAAAATAGAAATTTAGGTAAGTGTCGTTATTTTTTTTACAAAAATATTACAAATAAAAGAAAAATCCTAACTAACTCTACCCTCTACAATCGACCTGTGAGAGAAGGGGTCAGTCGGTGCACTTTTAACTATCTCGACTTTCGAAGAATCAACTAATCCTGCAGGCCCTAAGAAATTAGTTAGAAGAACAAATAGAAAAATTCGTAAAAAAAGAAAAGCAACAAAAATCGATAAGAAATCTAAGAAACATAAAATGCCGTAATAAACCGAAAAGAATTTATAAAAGTTGTAAAACAAAATCAGACGAAAATCAAGAAAGAATCTGAAAACTGTAAAACCAAGAAGAACGGAAAAATGTCGAAATTAGGTCAAAAATCGAGGTAAAGCTAATGCCACCCAGACAATGGTGCCATTTTAATAAACCGAAATCCGATAAGAAATTAATTGCAAAAGAGAGAATTGTCAGTTGTACAAAGATCCGCAGAGTTTGGATTTCAATTGATCAAACAAAAATCAATAAAAAAGGAGAGAGATAGAGAAAATGAGAATAAGTGGCTTCTCTATCCTTTTTTATCTACACTTTAATATTTATACAAGTAAGTGTGCATGGGTTGTACTCGAGGAGGCAGAATAACCCTATGATAGTTTTCAATGAATGAAAGAAATCCTGTTTATCTTACTATCTTCTTGATTTTACAACAAGAATCAAGAAACACTAAAAAATTCAACGAACTTACCAAAATCAAAGCGATGAAATTACTCGACAAAAATCTGCGAAAAAATACAAGAAATTTTTCTAGTTAGTTGTGTAACTACCCTAGAAGAATCAAAGAAATAAAGGTCCAAATAACCCCGATAGTCCAGGGGTAGAAATGTAAAGCAAAAAATAGTTCTATTACACTTTAGTCCTTAGCAGGGACTATATTGCAATAAAAAGTAAATGTATTCATTTAGGTCCCTGCTCGGGGACCTAAATGTAATTATTGGAAGTTCTGGAGAGGAAGTTGAATTCAAGAACTTGTCTGGGTTTATGTTGCAATTGTTCTACCATTGCGCTAGATGGTGGAGATTAGAAGCTGAAGTGTTAGGCCGTCCAAACAGGAGACGTGGCATGAAACTGTACATTCTGGAGTTCTTGATCTGCTCTTCCCTAATTCGAGCTGCAGCGGGCAGTGCCTTCTTCTCTGAATTATCCCTAACGATTGACTACGATCTTTGGCCTCCTGCAGGGCCAGGAGGGATACTCCTTCTCCCTCCGAGCTCGCCAGCAGTTGAATGGCCTCTAAGGTGGCTGATAACGACGGTGGAATGGTGCATGACAAGGTCTGGCAGCTAGAAGAGAAGTCTCTTAGATTGAATCTTCGTTGGTCTTTAAAGCTCCAAACAGTGATTTAATGCTCCAATGATTGATCAATACCTACAATGGTGATTTATATGCTCGATTTCCTTAAAAATCAGCCAAGAAGTTATGGATTTGCAAGTTATCAATTGGTTCCAGGAAATGTAGAATAGTGGAACTGAGAGATAAAACGAGAGAGAATTTAAATGGTTTCGATGAAGATTTGAAGGTTGAAAGGTTAGAGTATCCTAACTACATGATTGAGGGGCCTGATTGACTAACAAGAATCAAAAATTAAAAGAGAAAAGATGGAGGAATACCAGGGATTGTAGGGTATATGACCCTACTAGTCTTCTCTCCATGGGATGGCGTTCCCGGAGCTCTATACATGCAAAAGCGGCGATACAAGGCTGGAAAAGACCTTGGAATGTCTCCCCGATCTCCAAGGTTCCTCGTGGCTAGTTGACGAGCGCTGTCACCATTGGAGTCGATCAGAACAAGGCGGAGAAGAAGGGTGGTCGGCCAGGTAGTTCTGGTAACAGGAGGAGATAGGAGATGTTAGTTGTTAATGGCGAAGTTGAGGGGCTTTTATAGATGAATCTGATAGGGGTTAGGTAGGAATCTACGGTGGGCGTGGATCTAGTTAGTTAGGAGAAGAGAATCAATGGATTAGATCAGAGAAAGAGGTTAGGAGATGGCGGGTAGAAAAGGGATAAGGTTGGCTGGTAGAACAGAACAACTGTTCTTGTACTTGAAGAAGAAGCTCCCAGGTGCTGACACGTGTCATCACCTAGTTGGCCAGGAGGAATTAAATACCTTAATAAATAGATAATAAATAGTAAATACATTATTTTAAATAGGTATTAAAATGAAAAATGTATTAATTAAATTACTTAGATTATTGTATAATTAGTTTTAATAAATAGTAATAATTTTACGAAATATAAATATTATATTATTAAAAAGGCATAAGGGAGCTGGGAGCCTAAGCCCAGGGTGTAGGTAACTACCTACACCTGGCCTTTTTTTGCGTGATTTTTGAGTTTTTTTTGAATGAAACCTTAGGGGGATTTTCTTAATATATTGAGAGGAATATGTGTTTCAAGTTTCATGCTAAACAAACATTCCTAACACATTCATCTAGAAGGGGTCAATTTCAGTAATTCTGAGACCGTTAAAATTTGATAGTCTTGATGAAGATGATAGGAGTCTCAAATTAAATTGAATTTTGAATGACACCATGGTGGTACATAGTGATCTAATTCCCCCAAGATTTCATTTCAAAAAAAAAAATCTATGAAAAAATGAGTCGGGTGTAGGTAATTACCTACACCCCTGGGTGTAGGCTCCCTTTTCTCATAAGCATAAATAATAAGTAATAATTAGGTTTTGAATGTTCAATTTAACAAATTAATAAATAGTATATTACTTATATATTTTATTAATTAATAAGATTATAATCAGAGTATTTGGGATTTTTTTTGCATTTTAATAAATTAACATAAGTATATTAATAAATACAAGTAAAAGTTATACAATTCATTTATACATAAAAATTAGGGTTTTTGTTTTTTCTGAAATAATAAATAAGTTTTAAAAATTATGAAATAAATTATGGTTAAAGAACAAGATCAAGAAAATAATTAGACATTATAGAATCATTAAAACATTAAATAATGTGTTCTAGATAAAATAAATAGCCTAGAAACCCATTTATGGTTAAGTCCCAAAACCAACTTTTTACAAACGGACTCCGATTTTAGAGAAATCACCTTCATTAATTAGAGAATATTATTTTATGAGTTTAAAGTGAGTGGAGTGAAATTGGAGTTCGTATGAGAAAGTTATGATGTTCGGAAATTGGGATTTTCACAATTTACAGGTTGGATTTCTTGGTATATATACAAGGTAATATTTTTAATCTATTTTTATAGTTTTCTATTCATTTTTAGAAATAATTAGGAGAAGAGTTTGGTGCAAAATATAGTAATATGAATTAATTAAAAATCTTTAAAATTTTGGTATTTATTGGATAATTAATGAAGAATGTGTGGAGTGTGAAATTAATTATTTTTATTTGTTTTCTTCCTTATCTACCCCTACTTATTTATTTGTCGACCAATTCATGCTGACTTGGTCTTGGGAATTAGGTTATAAATATACCTTTCAGCTATATATATTTTACAAGTCATATTATACATATGTACATATCTACAATTTGCCTTTATTTTTATTTTCTTTATTTTTTATTATGTTTATTTACATGATTTTAATGCATAAAAGTGCATTTTTATTCATGAATGGGATTTTGTTGACAAGTGGAAATTATGGGATATTTACATGTACTTGTTAAGGGTTTTGAGATAAAATGCAGACATAATATTAATGAATCAAGGATTCATCACTAAGTTATTATTTATTAACCTGTAATAGCTCTTAGGGTCGAACTCAAGGAGGCATCTGTTATAAAACGAGGGCGATTCAATCAATAAAAAAATCAAAGACTAAAAAGAAGGGAAAACAAAGCAAACTATACTTGTATTTTTGTTAATTTTTATCTTTTTAATTTTCTATGGGCTTTTAAATTTTAATTTTTTATATTTTCAAAATTTTAATGATTTTTAATTTCGCAAATTTTTATTTTTATATTTTTAAATAAAGCAAATAAAACAATGGAATCAATGCACACAAGTAATCTTTTTTGTATTTTTCAAATATGGTAAAAAATCCAGAAAAAGAAATAATATTTTTGTATTTTTATAAATTTTTACTACTTTTGTATATTTTTTTCGAAATGTTTAGATTTTTTTAGATATTCAAAATGCTTAAAAATAGGAAACAAGCAAAATAGAAAATTGGATTTTTAAAATACAAGATAAAATTAAAAAATACTAAAATTTAATTTTCAAAAAAGGTATTTTTAGTAAGCTTCAAATCAAGTTCGGAAACACATTTTTAGGATTTTTCTAGGATTTTATATGATTTGTTTTAGTTTTTCAATGATATACATTTTTTTGGTTTTATAAAAGATTTTCACGTAAAATTTACACATTAGTTAAAACTAGTCAAAATACAACTATTCTAATTTTTTTGGAATTTTTATTTTAATTTTCGAATTATTATCATTTTTAAAGCAAACTGTTAATTTTTAATTGATTTTTAAATTTTTAGTAATAACAAATAAAAGAAACACACTCAATAAAAATTACCACATATAAGACACTAACAGGTGGTACAAAGATTTTTTAGGGTATTTTCGAACTTAATTTGATATTTATTACAACAAATATAAAAAAAAAATAAATGCTAGAAAAAAGGAGGACCAAATAGCAACAATTCTAAGTCCTAGGTCCCAATGATAACACACAAGATAAACTTCGGATCCAATCAAACAAAAAACCAACTCAAAATGTGTGTTTCACGTGAAACGAGGTGCGAAGGGGTATTATGCAAATTCCATGAAACTTCTGCTATTTCATTCAATCATTAAAGCATAGGGGAAGAACATAAATAACCCAAAAATAATCACATGGTACAACACGTTAATATTGTTTGGAAGGACTAGAATGCAAACATGGAAAGTAAGAGGTACTCATTGCAATGTTTAGAACTAACTTTTACATTCATTATACTGAAAATAAATAACAGAAACGATAGGGTAAAAAGAGAAATATACCTCGCAGAGGGCTCTGACGTACAATTTTAATATGACGTAGGCTAATCAGATAGTTTGGAAAGTGACACTAGCGTGCGGTCCTGATCTAACCTAGATAAGATCAGAGCGCCTATATTTGGGCACAAAGGGATGACCTTGATCAGAACTGGGGCAACCTTCCTTATCCAAGGGCTCTAAAATGCTCTGGTCGAACTGTGAAGAAGACCCTGCATGCTGATCTTTGATCGACAGTATCTGGCGCTACAAGAATCTGATCATCCGACTGATGACTCCAAGAGCTTGCTCACGTGGATCCACGTCTGAAGAAAGGTTCTGATGGCCCATCGAGCACCTCGATAAAGGTATGGAGAGTGTTGCACCTAGAGCTGCACAACTGGGTCAGTCGAGGGTCGATTCGACCCTCCTGTGCAAACTTGAACCTATAAGGGGATGCAAGGCTCGGAGGTGAAACTCCAACCAGATTTATTTGGCATAAGAAGTAAAAGAAGAAGCATGGATGGGCGTTCGTCCTCTGATGAAGATGCAAGAAGGAGGAAGGGCCGTAAATCCAACTCAAAGGTCGAATTTAAGGAGGGTCAAGTTGTGATGGATGATGGAGGGTGGTACGACAATGATATCAATGCGGTTAAGAGAGGAGATTCGAGACTCTGACCTGGTGGTCGGAGACCTGGATGTTGGCGGTGGATTTCTACCTCTACATGAAGAATACAGTGTAATGGAAATGAAAAGAAGGTACCTAAAGTTTTTGAAATGGAAGGTGAGCATCGACGAAGTGATGGCAAGGTTTATGGCCTCAACCTGGCCCCGAAAGACCAAGGAGTCTTGTCGAGACGGAGAGCTCCGTCCACTTCAGCTCAACTCAGTACTAACCCAAGCTCCAAACATCTCCAGTAAGGTACTGTCACTACCCTACATGTTCCAATGGAGAAAAAGAGGCATGAGGAGCAAACTACACCGTACGAGGGAGCGGAGGAGATGCTTTATAGGTTCTCAGGTGTTTGGAAGATTTCATCAATAGCCTACAATCCGAGGGAGATTCGATGCATTCTAGGTCTGCACGAAGGTCGCAGATCTTTGGCAAAGAATTGGGCGGGTGTTTTGAGGTAAGAGGAGATCGGACCCATACGGAAGAATTGGGAAAAAAGAGATCCGATGAACCATCACTGGGGTCAGACATGAGAGGGGGGAGGTAGACCCAGGTCAACAGACCTAAGTTGACTAATAGAAAAAAAGAATTTTGAAAATAAAAGAAAAATCAATTAAAAATAGTAAATGGCCTAAAAATAGAAAATGATAAAAATGAAAAATGTTAGTCATTTTACAAACTATTTTTTTTATAATTTTAATAATATATATACAATACTATATACAATATGCATTAATATATATAGGTACAATATACCTATAAACAATATTTACATATTTTTATTTTAGTATTTTTACAAAAGTACATTATATTTTACATTTTATTTATTTACAAAAAAATTAAGGAATATATATATATATATATATATTTGATTTTTATAACTTATTTATATATGTTAAATAAATATAGTATTATGATTTTTATGCACACTTATGACATATTTACACAATAAATAATTAGTTTTCTTTAATTTTATTTACAATTTGATTTTACAATTAATTTTATTATTTTCAACACCTTATTACTTACAAGTTTTATTGAGAAAATAACTTACTTTGAGATTATTTTATTAGTAAATAGTATAAAGATATATATATATATATATGTATATATATATGAGAAAATAGTGAAGAGTATTTGCAAAATAAATATAGATAAATAGTAGATGATATGAAAAATGGGATATTGGAGAAATGATGATCCTATTTGTCCCTACTTTATTCCTTGTCGATCAGGTAAATCATTGACCTGAGCTCGGGGTTTGTGTTAGTCTATACTTATTACATAATTAAAACCTTATTATTATTTACTTTCTTTTTCTTTTCTTCTTATTCTTTTACTTTAAATAAATAAATATCAATTATACATTATTAACTAACTCATGGTGAATGGTTTATTGAATTTTACATTTTTTTACAAGTATTTTGCTAATAAATTCTGCTAAAATGAAAAAATAAAGATGATGAATTATAGATTCATCATATATCATTATCCACATTAAATTTATCTTGAATAATTAAATCCAATTTAATTATCCCAATTTTTTCTCTTGTTGTAATAATTGGAATTTATTTTTTATAATGATCCATAAAATCTTACATGGATAGCATACCTTCTCTGCGTATACTTGGAGATAGGGTCAGGTAATTGTATTATCCATGTATAGTGACTTGGTTATTGGTATTCAATCTAAAAGACCTCTTAGTGTTGTTTCATCATATCAGAGAATGTATCCTATCTTCTCATTGTACTTGATTTTCCTTCAGAACATTATCCAACATTTGGACCAAGATTGGATAACTTATTCACTGAGCGGAATCACTAAAATCTAAACCTTTTTCATCACTCACTCGGAATGAAAGTGACATGATATATACTCTATTTAAGATCACATCACCTTCGAGTATTCCTAATACCCGTACATCCTACATACAAAACGAACGTGACTAAACCCTAAGTTATGATCTCATTTGAACTGCTTTCTTCAAAGTTTCTTATTCGATCATCGGGAGCTAGTACCGATCATATACTTTCCAAGCATATATCATACATACAAATCCTATCTTCCTTTCAAAACAAGACGACCATCGATGGAATTTAGTTTATCCGAATATCTCATGAATGAGATCATGCCTTAATGTTTAGTAATGAACATGTTATTGAGATGACAATTTCAGATTTTTAAATTACTGAAAATATTGTTATGAAATTTGCAAAAGTGATGTAGTCATCATAACCCAAAATCATCTCAAATAAAAATAATTCTTCTAGCAGAAAATGAATCAAACAAATGCTAAAAAGAAGATGCTATTATTTTACCTGTATAGCATACAAGATCGAACTCAGCGAGGCTACAATACCTAAGGGCTATTAATTAATGACAATCAATGAGGATTCTTTTTTTTATTGTTTTTATGTCATTTTAATTCTTTCTATATTTATTTGGAATTTTTTTATAATTTTTAATTTTTTTATAATTTATAATTTATAAATTTTTTTATGAATTTCAATTTCACATTTTTTGATACTTTTAAATTTTCAAATAAAACAAAATAAGAAAATGAAAAAACAAAGCAGGATAATTTTAGGATTTTTAGAAAATAGCAAAAATAAACCGAAATCAAAATAATATTCATTATGTGTTTTATTCAATTTTATACAATTTTTGTGATTTTTATGTGATTTATTTTTTTAGGATTTTTAAAGTGAATAAAAACTAAAACTAAATACAAACAAAGTCAAGCTACTATTTTTGGGTTTTTTAAATACAAATAAAATAAAATACTAGAAAAACAATTTTAAAAAAGAAGAAAAATCTAAAGTGTTTAAGCAAGCTATTTCATGTATTTTTCTCATTTTTAAATAATTTTATATGGATTTTTAAAAGATTTATGTATTTTCTATTTCTTGGGGTTTTCTGAAGGAATTTTTTAAATAAAATTTTTAGAGAAGGTAAAACATACCAAAACACACAATCACTATTATTTGGAATTCTTAAAATATTTTTGAAAATTTTTTGATTTGTTTACGGTTAACATACCACTTTTTTGAATTTTTAAGATGTAAGAAAACAAAATAATTCTCAAAATAAATATTAGGAGTAATAAAAAGAACTAGCATGAGTTTACTCTAATATTTATGGGATTTCTTTAAATAATTATATATATATTAAACATAATTAAGGACATAACAATTAAACAACAAAACGAGGACTAAATTGTAATTATTTTTTTTTCATGCACCAAATGATAACATAAATAGAAATAATAGGACAAGGCATGAGCCATGTTGGTCAGGACGTACTTGTAAATATTTAACTTATAGGGACCAAATAATTACAAAAAACAAATTATTTGTAGTAATTTTTCCAAGTAATCATGTGCCGACGTAGGTGGAATAGTTCAAATTGGACTAAAGTGCAAATGTAAAAAAAATTAAGGACACCAATGCAATGATTCAAACATTTCAAGAAGATACGTGTTCAATTTGTATTTATTTACAAATGAAATAAAATACAGAAGGTTGAGCATTATTTCACCAAGGAGACATGCAGTACACGTGTGGATCAGGCGACCTAGAACTGATTTGGAGCTCTAATCTGACGGATTGCTTTTGGGGATAAATAGACGATCAGGATCTGATCTGAGAGATCTGATCTTGATCCAACGTTGATGAAGCCTTCTGGAAGAACTCATATGAAGGTGAAAGCTACCAAACTTTGATCAGTTGAAACTCCTCCGATCCTTATCTGATCTGACAGTTGAAGATCGCTAAAGGCGTTTGACTTCCTCCCATACTGATCTGATAGGGCAATGAGGAACATGTCTCGTTGATCGGAGATATGTAGCTTTAGATCTGCTACTCAAGGAATGCGACTCCCGAAACCTCGATTTAAGTGAAGAAGGTGCTCCTATGTCCTACAATTATTTTCTGCTTGGAGACGATGCTTCAACGTCTTTATTAGTTAAAACAATGAGAAATGGTTGTGAATGATTGACCTCCGTCAAGGATGTTCAGAGTGAGGTCGAAATCTAGATCTAGGAGGGATATGGTGGTTAGACTACATGAAGAAGATTGAGAAATGCTTGTGGAAGGTGGAGCGATGATCAGATAGGGGTGAAATCAAGTGAATGGCCTCTGATCGTGAAGATCGGAGGTTGATATGAAGGTGCTCTACTCTATGCTAAATATGAATGGAAACTATTGAATAAACACTGAAATGAAAGGTAAATTACTCTATGGTGGAAGGCAAAGGTTGTGGCCTCGATTTGGCCACTAGCAAATATTTACTCTCCTGATCATGGAGGAACCTCTTTGTCACCACAGCTCTCTTCAGAAACCAATCTCGGGAGAAAGAATGGAAGAAAAACGGATCACTGGGGGGGCAAGTTCGATATGGGGAGGTATTTATATGAGTGAAGCTCAAGCAGTTTTCAAATTTGGTGGGCATGCGAACCGAGGCCAGATGGGCGAAAAATTATTCGGGCATGGTTATCGAATCTGTCAAGATTATTAAAGATAAGAAATCATGCAAATATGATAGAAGGAATGTGGAGAGTAAATCTTGGAAGCAGGAAGGTTGACACTTATTCGGGCTAGATGGGTCGAATGGGGGAGTTGACCCAGGTCAACAGATCCGAGTTTGACCAATGAGGAGCCGACCCATATGCATCCAAATAGAAAATGACAAATCATAAAATAAAGATGAAATGAATACAAAATAAAATAAAAAAACAAATTTAAATAAAAAAGTTTTCCAAATAAAAGATGTAAATAAATAAATAAACTTGTTTTTGGTGAATTTTAAAAAATTAAATACGTTAAATAAATAAGGTAAAATAAATAAAAACCTTTATTCATGGGTAAAAATACCTATACATACAACAAATTAATTTCTAATAATTATTTTTAGATATAATTACATCATTTAATCATTTATTAATTTATAGAATAATTTAAGGATTTTAAATATATTTATAATTTATTTTTTTATCTTAATCAGTTAAATAAATAATAAAGTGTACAATATAAGTACATTATACCTATTTAACGAATATAATATTTTATTTTTCATTCTTTTTTTTGTAATTTTATTTGCATTTTATATAAACAATGCACAATATTTACAAAATATTAAGAATACATTATATACAGAAATACAAAGAAATACATAAAAGAATAAATAATACAGTATACAATATAGACAATGATACAATAACACTCCAAAAAGCCAATATTCACATCTTAACTCCGATTTTTATGAAACCACTTTTGTTTTAAAGCTTATTTATTTTGAACATAATTAAAGTGAGTTTTATTTATTCTAAATTTTTGTTGAGAAGATATTGATCTAACAAGTTTTGCTTTACAACTTTTCAGAATGTTGTAATTCTTATTCTGTACATGATTTCTTCTTGCATTTATTTTTATTATTTACAACTTATTTTTGTCTGCAAGTTCTAAGAAAAAACATTTTTATTAGTGGTTATTTTGGTTATAAATAAAATAGTAGAAAATATTTGCAATATGTACACTGATGAATATTCATGAATAAGAATTGTTTTTCTTAATTTTTCTAGATAAATATCCTATCTCCCCCTACTTTATTCCTTGACGATTAGATCAAGTGTTGATATACTCTCGAGGTTAGGATCATCTTGTATTTATTGCATACATACAATATTATTTCTTCTTTATTATTCCTTTATTTATTTATTTTAGGATAAACTAGTGATAAATCATCTAAGAAGTGAGAATTATTGATATTTGCAAGTGTTTTATAAGACATTTTAAGAGAAAATAAATGATCAAAGATGATGAATTGGTGATTCATCACATGTATTATCCCTTTAAGAGATCGTATCACTAACATGTTTATATATGCACACCAACTCGTCGGTATATAGACTTTGATTATGTCATCAACCCAATGGTTTGCCAAATGTACATACTCAGACATATAGTGATACATATGTCTCTAGTAAGAGGATGCGTGCTTATTTCATGACAACAGAAGACATAGGTCTTTGCTATCCCAATCTCATCAAGTTAGCTCTTTGAATTAACTTATCCAACGCCTCCGAATCTCTATTCCTATACATATGAAATGTATGAGGAGGTCGATTGGATGTTAGCCTATAAAGTAAGGATTGCCATCTTCTTCTCTAGGTGGAGATCCTTTTTTGGTAATAATTTGATGATTCGCTTGAGTCCTTAACCTAACTCTTTTGATATTCAACACTACACCCATCCTCTATAATCCAACAATTATATCAACAACTATATGATCTCAAGATGACAAAGATACATAACCCTATTTGTATATAGTAACCCAATAACTGCATGCATATTATAAAAAAGAAAGTGATTGAAGACAAATAGTTTTATTGATAAGTAATTTACAATAATTGTTATTGCTATAATGGTTCTCTAGGGGCTCACATGCTAACAAGAGAATAAGGATCCTAAGAGTCCTTTGTCCCATTAGTTTATGATGAGGATAAAAATACCCATATTCTTAAAAGATGTTGATTTCCTCTCCTATTAAGATCCTTAACCAATAGGATTACCCATTGTCCTAGCCAATGTTGAGTTCCCACAAGAAGAGGAACCCAAATATCCCCCTCATTGATTATTTGTGACAAGAATCCTTTAGTATAATGACTCAAAGAATAAAGAATAAAATAAATAGAAGTCAATGATTCCCCCTATAGTTAGGATCAAATAATCCTAAGTATTTAAGACTATACAATCGGGGAAAATGATGGAAAATAACATACAAACTCAACGACTCAACTTGTCCTCCCCTATACCTAGGGTTAAAGATCTCTAAGTATAGAAAAATATTATCAACAAATTGATGGACAAACGAGAGAACCTAAGAAATAAGATGAAAAGTAAACAAGAAAGAAATGAACGACATCACTCCCCCTATACTTATGGTAAAAGGTCCCTAAGTATGAGCAACAACAAGAGTGATGGAACAGAACGAAAATAAGAACAAATCAAGTAATTCACTTCCCCTATACTTAGGTTAGAGTACTGTTGTCAGTGGTTTTCTCTCAGGGATTGGAAATTAATGATAAATAAGTCGTTGTTATCCCCAAAAATCCCGTGATAGACAAACAATTTTTTTTTATTTTTTTCTACTTATTAACCTATATAGCGGATAGGGTCGAACTCAGGGAGGATACAAATCACGAGAGTTATTTAATTAATCAAAAATCAATTAAGACAAAAACAAGAATCTCAAAGGATAACTATACTTGGTTTTTGTGATTTTTTTTATTTTTTTTATTTTTTAATATTTTTTATTTTTATTTTTTTATATTTTCTGATTTCCAAATTTTTAGTGATTTTTGATTTTGCAATTTTTTTTATTTTCAAAATAACACGAAGCAATACTTACAAGATCAAAAATACACACACCAACTCTTTTTGTAATTTTTCAATTTATAAAAAATGCTAAGAAAAATTCAAAGAAAATATTTTTGGGTTTAAGTTTTCAAATGTTTATGGGATTTTTTGTGAAAATTTCAGAAGTTTTTCTATTTTTTTAAAATCAAACAGTGAGAAAATGCAAAATTGTGCATAGCCTAGAGTAATTTGCAACTTAAAAATATTTTAAGTGCCCAAAACTCCTGGCAATTATTCTTATAAAAACTATATGCAAATATCTAAACACAGGAACTAAAATCACTATTTTTGGATTTTTGTAGAATTATTTATAATTTTTATAAGATTTTTAGTATTTTCTTTTTTTTGGTTTTATAAGGATTTGAAGCACGGAAATTTGATAGAAATTTAATGACACTAAATTATAGTTATGGCAATTTTTTTGGAATTTTTAGACTAATTTTCAAATTTTTATGAATTTTCAATTTTCAAGCAAGTAAAAAGATAATGTTTTTGATTTTTGAAACAAATCAAATGACAACAAAAAGCTAATAAAATTCAAGTCTGCAAGCTCAATGAGCATGCACAATTTTTTTGAGAATTTTTCGACTGATAAAAACATTTATTTATTCATAATGGGGATGCAAATTCAAGTCTGCAAGGACAATGACTGAAATGTAATTATTGAAAGTTTTTGCAACTAATTATAATAAAATAAAGTTCAGGATGAATGTTGCAAATTACCCAAAATATCTGGAGAGGAGGACTCTTCTGCAATTTTTAAAACTTTGGAGGATCTTGTTGCAATTTATCTACTTTTTTATTCAAAAAGCCAAGCCCCTAGGGTTCTTCATCATTTACTGTTCGTTCTCAACAAGTGGGGAGTAGGGCCGCCGCCCACCCCTTCTTCTCAAATGGTGGCGCAGGCCGTGCAAGGACGGCGGAGATGGATGGGGAAACGATGACTTGGAACGGCTGAGCAGCAGGGGGCATGGGCGACGTTCAAGAGGAGAAGGAAGCGGCGATCACCGTTCTGGCGGAGGAGCGGCTGGAGACCTAAGCTCCAGGCGGTGGAGCTTCTCACGCATGGCTGCGGGAGGGCGGTGCGGTGGACGCGCACGGGGACGGTACATGCAATCGGTTGGAGGTGAAGATGGTCGGCGTGGAGGCGACACCGTGCTGCGGCGTGCTGCCCAGGTGGCCGGGCGGAGGAGCGCGGAGGGCTGGAGGGTCTACCACGCTGGCGCGCGGCATTCGCATGGCGGCTGGAGGGGTGCAGCTAGAGCGCCGCTGTGGTTGGCTGTTGTTTTTTTAATTATTTCTTTTGTTTTTTGATATATGTAAACAAAAATGTAAATAAAAATTTCATTTTTAATTTTTTGACGGAAATGTAAATAGGAACTAATTTTTTTTATTTTTATTGTTTTTTAAAGATTATCTTGCAAAACCAATGTTAGAGAGAACAAGAAAATAAATTTTTTTTGTAATATTATTTTATTTTTTTACAAATAGAAAAATGAACGAGGATCTGGCAGAAATGAAAGGAATCGAATCCGATTCTCCGACCACTATGCATGGTCGGAGTTGATAGATCTTGGGAGGTAGAAATTGAATGCGGAGAGAACAAGAACGTGGGATGAAAAATCGAGTCGAAGCGGATCAAATCGTGATGAAATTAATGATCTAAATAAAAAATGATGATGAAATAAAAGTGTGAGAAAAAAATTACGATTAACCTAGATAAAAAATAAGAAAAATGTGGATCTCACGTTAGGGGCGGAAATGGACCGTGATCGCATCGACAAGGCCGACTCGCTGTAACCGGACGACTTAGAGACTAGGCACATTTCTCGACAAAATTTTCTCTCTCGGAGATCGGGCTTGTCTCACCAAGCATTGATCTAGTTGGAATGAGGGAGACAGAGCCATATAAATACAAAAGATAGAGATGAAATTTGAATTTTTTAATTTTTGAATTTTATTGGTGGAAGAGATAAGAGATATGAAATTTGAAATGAGATAAAGTAAAAGAGAGATAAAACTATTTACAAAATTAACTATTTTTTTGATTTTTCATCACTTTATTTATTTTAATAAAAGAAGTTATTATTGTTTTATGGTGGTTAATTGAGAATATCAACTATATACATATACTATATACATATATGACATTATATACAAGGGTAATTGAGGAAATTAGCTTTTTAAAAAAATATTTTATTTTTATTTTTAATTTTTTATTTTAAATAATTAGTAAAAATATTTACAAATGCATAAAAATACAATATATATAAAATACATGGGAAAATTGCACAAACCACCTCGGAAAACCAACTTTTTACTCATAAGTCCATAAATTATGAAATCAAACCACTTTAAAGATAATTTAATTTAAAATCCAATGGAAGTAAGATTGGTTCAATTTGAGTTCATATGGAGCCGGAATTGGTCTTTCAATTAGTGATTAGTGGTTTTTTCCAAGTGTGGTTACCTTTATTATGTAAATGATTTAATTATGCAATTATTTTTATTAATTAGAACACATTTTTATTTACAACTTTGGTTTTGAAAGTTATTTGATTTGAGGTCAATTATTGCACAAATAAATTAGTGTTAGTTTTATACAGATATACACAAAATAAGTGAGAAGTATTTACTACAACACACACATTTTTTTCGATTTTCTGCTTAAGGGCCCTATCTCCCCCTACTTTATTCCTGGTTGATTAGGTCAATTCTTGACCATCTCTCGGGGTTCGGTCAGCCTGTATAGAGTCTTCCTTTTTTTATTTTCTTTTCTTTATTTTTCCTTTCTTCATTTATTTTTTTATTTTAGGTTAAAATAATATAAAAATATACAATATTTAAATACAGATGCAAGTTAGTAAGAAAATGGAGTTAGTGTTATATACATGTGATTTATAAGGGATTTTAAGCTAAAATAAATGAATAAAGATGACGAATCGCAGATTCATCATCCCCATATGCTTTACCTTTGCTAGTACCTTAGCAAACACTTATTTGAAAGAATAAGTGAATAAAAGAAAAAGAAAGGAAAAATAAAGAAGGTAGGATAATATTGAGTATTAAAATTATCTTCATAATATTGTAGTTCGGAGCTCTGTCGGACCTTTGGATTATTAGTGTGTCGGAACTTCTGTGAAACTTAGAGTTTTAAAATCGACAACCTTCAAGTTATACACATCATTGTCACAGTTTCAGCTCAAAAATCATCTTAGATCAATCCTCTTCCCAAAGCATACCCTATAAACATTGAACAATTGACTCATGTGTAGGAAAGGTTTTAGCTCTTACCATCTAGAATGCCGGACTACCATGCAAATCTCCTCTCTAGTAACTCGTCCTCAGGGAGTCAGGTATTTCCTTCTAAAGTCTGTCGCGTTGTGTTCACAATCGAATTGGGGGAGAAGTTAAAATAAGGAGAAAAGAACTAAAGGATGGCCAGTGTAGTCACCTCTCCTTGTGAAGCTGGCTAGTGTAGCCGAGTCTCCACCAAGATCTGCAGGTTTTCTTGATGCTTGGACCTTTTTGGTCAGATATTTATTTGGTAGTGTCTTCTTTGTATTTGGATTTTTGGTGGTTCTTCTTGGATCTTGTTGTGCCCCTACGGATATAGAATCTTTTTGTTTCCGTACATGTTTTGGGGTCTTAGAAAAAATTGTGCCCAGCCGTCCATCCCTTTTCTGAAGCTTTATTTCAACCCGTACTCGGGTCTTTATATTTCTATGCTACCAGAAAAGAAACTCACACAGTCTTCCAACATCCCGTTTGAGTTGAGCCAAGTACATAGTGCGCGAGTACAAATTAATTCCCTATTCCAGAGTTGTAGCCAGAATAAAGAGACCAGGTTAGACACTAAGAGTCAAACATTGCACATTGTCATGTGGAACTCAAAGAATTAAGTCAAAGACCTGAAGCTTCTAAAATCCTATTTCTCAGTCAAGTTCCTCTGAGAATTAGGTGGATTAAGGTCTAACTAATCTCCATTCTTCAATTTTATTCCAGACATAGTTTAAATGTCAATACTATCCTGAAGAATGCACATGCAAATGCAAGAAAATATGAACAATGCAAAGAGTTATTTTTTGAAATGAAATGATGCACATGTGAAAAGAACATTTTTAAAAAACAATTATCTAATTTTTAACTTTTTATGGATTTTTGGAGGAAAATGGAGATGTAAAAGAAAAGGTTTTTTTAATTATGCAAGTTTTTTATAGATTTTTGGTTTTGTAGCTTTTTTTAAAGAAAAAAATTTAGTAAAAATGTGCAAGTATATACAAGATTTTTTTTTGTTTTTATTTTTTTATTATTTTTTTCTGTTTTTTTCTATTTTATTTGTTTTTTTAGTTTTTTAGTTTTTTTTGCTTTGTTATTTACACACGTGGATTTTACAGAATCATATACATAACCCCCCAAATAAACATATTTAAAAGTACGAGTTTTGTCTACAGTATATACAATATATACGACACCCCCTACACTTAGCTCGAACTATGTCCTCATAGTGATCAGAGAGCGAAAAAGGAAGACATGACTCGTGCTAAGTATAGAAAAGTGAAAAGACTCCTATGCTACAACGACTCAAAGAAAAGATAAAAATAAGAGAAGTTAGTGATCCCCCCATATTAAGGATCAAGTAATCCTAAGTATAGTAGAGTGTACAAAAGGGGAAAACCGATGAAGAGAATGTACATGCTCAAAAATAAAACGACACGATATGAACAACATCACCCCCCTATACTTAGGGTAGAGTATCCCTAAGTATAGGCAACAACAAGAGTGATGAACATGACGAATATTTACAACACAAATCATTCACCCCCATACTTAGGATAAAGCACATCCTAAGTATAGCATATACACATGGAAAAGGGGTGAATGATAAATCGGGAGAAGAAAGAGTGAAATGAAAGGATATACCAGAGGAGTGGATGTACAAAGGTCAAGAAGGTCGAAAACGAACCTTCTTGCAGGACCACTGAGGTATGGATCTGACAAGGTGTAGGTCGATATTGGGGTTATCATTAGATATAAACTGAGTAGAATCGACCAAGAATGTATCCTCAGTTGTTTAAGATTGTGCAGGTCTAAATCGGTTATTGGAAGTAGTGTGGTCATGTTACCGAGGAAGTCTCACAAACATCAAAGTAAAATGGCTGGAAATCATTATTAAAAAAAGTAGGATCAATTTCAGCCTGGCGAGCTTCTACTGGATCACCATCTTTATCAAAAGGCCCAAATTTCTTTCTAAAAGCAATCAAATAAAACTTGGCCTGATCGGTCTCATCTGAATCATGATGAATAGGAACGGACTCATAAGTGAAAGTAGTTGAATCATATCCATCTTGTCTAGTATCAGAATCTACCTTCCACTCTACGGTTTCTATCGTGTAAATTCCGCGGATGTCATCTATGCATTTCCACATACAGAAGTGGGAACTCCAAGGTCTATGCTTTCCGAGTCTTCCTCATTCAAGAGGAATTCTTGGGTTTCCTTTTCATCCAACATATATCAAGAATCTCTGATATTATCATCGAGGTCGACTTCCTTGGGGTTGGCTAACATGGGCGCGCTCTCATGGGATGCAGGTCTCTGGTCAGTAGTGGATGTAGTGATCAACACATTGCTTCCTGCATCAGAATGGAAGCGAATCTCTCCTGAACCATAATCAATAACGTCTCCCGCAAGGGCGAGGAAAGGTCGTCCCGGGATGATTGGAGGGTGCTCCACAGGGGTGGAGGTCTCCATGGGCATTACAACAAAATATGAAGTAAAATTCATACCGTGAATAAGAATGACAACTTTTTCTAAAATACCCTTCGGCCTCTTGATAGATCCATCAGCAAATTGAACTATCATCCTGGTTATCGTGAGGGGCCCAAGATGAAGAGACTATACCATAGAGAAGGGTACTATATTGATTAATGAACCACCATCAAGGAGAGTGTTATCACAATAATAGTCAGATATGGAGCAACTCACAAGAGGTGTGGCAGTGTTCCCTTTCTTAAAATGCGGACGGTGAGAGATGGCGTAGGCAGTGACCATGGTCAAGATGTGACACTCATATATCCTCCTTCGCTTTCTCTTCTTGTGTTAAGGAAGTGGGGCTTTAATAATCTCATGAAAGGTGGCTACCACTTTGGGGTCAGTCAATATTTTTTTGAATTTTTGGACCTCATCCATACAAGGGAGGAGGTCAGAATCAACATTTTTACAAGGATTGCCAAGAGCAGTCTGTATAATAGAATCCTCGGGGTCAAGGTTGGGACATGATGTGAATAGATGTGTGGGTAAATGATCGGGCATTTGGGTCCTCTCCTCACAAAATGAATCAATAATGTGTCTCCCAGAATCTTTTTGGATTTTTAAAATTTTCTCATTTTTTCTATTTTGGGCGATTGCAAGCTCTCATGATTATCCTCAAGTGAATCCATATCCTCAAATAGTGGAGCAGCATTCTGGCTCGTATTTATGTTAAATAGATTGCTAATCCTCGAATTCATATGCTCCATCATCTGGTTCAGTGTCTCAAGTGTGGAAATCATGAAAGGTGACTCCAATATCCAAGGTTTGGGTTGGTTGAATGAGGGTGGGTGAAACATAAATTCCTCCGATTACTGAAATAATGGGTTAGGTGGATGTGCATAAATCAGGAGGAAAGTCCTCCTGGAAAAAGGAAGGTGGATCTTATGGAGAGTACGATATATCTGCAAAGATCAGATTAAAATCACTCCAGTCGTCCATCTCTGAAACAAAAGACAGGACCGGGAGAGCACGAGTGGCCAAGTCAAAAGATATAGAGAAAAAGGCGCAAATGCATAGAAGGATCGAGTATGCACACAAGCAATCAAACACAATACAAACCCCCAGTTCACCAACTCAACTCGAAGTGAAGACCGTGAAGGTTCGGTCAATTATCTTGTCAATTTTAGAGTTTGGTGAGAATACAATATATCAGAGCGGTTAAAGCGAGCTGTTAGGAACCCAATGCTCTCAGGAGACTGGTCCAATCCCAAAGTTTGAACTTTCCCAGTCAGTATGAATTGCGGACCATTTACCGGCTACCCGATCAATTGAATCTGTTAAGGACATCATGGGCCGCTTTACCGGCTACCGGAGAGATCCTCACTAGAGAACGACTAACCCAAGATAGTAGTATGAAAAAAGTTCGGGCGTGGCTCTATCCTAGTGTGCGGGTCTCTCTCTCGCTCAAGCAAACCGAAAACAATGATGTGTTTATTTTAGGGTCGAGTTTTCATTAGAAGTCCCGTATTTTAGGCAGTTATCACTTAGTTAAAATATTTTCAAAAAATCGCCTACCGAGTGTCCAATTTCCTTTTTAACTTATGTGAGTGAAAACAAGGAAGGAGATCGGAAATGCCAATGCACGATTAAAAACAATGATGCATGCAGTGGTTAGGGATGTGTACCTTGTCGCCAGCACTCTACATGCAAGTGATCAGCGCAAAATTTAAATAAACTATCCTATATCATGCAAGTGAACCGTTCTAGATGATAACTTCTAATAACGGGCAAGAACAAGTTAATTTGACTAAGTCCAAATTACGTTCTACTCTATAGGCACAAAAAATGTTGTTTAGGGTGTTTGGACCTACATAATTACCCAGCTCGAGCAAATTAATTAAAGCAATCAAGAGGTAGCTCACGAATTCCGCAGGAAACAAAGAAAAATAAAGGCGATGAAAACAAAACGGGCGAGGTCCCCCAAGTGAACTAGCACTTGGTGAAACAACTCCCACAACAAATGAATGTCCGTTTACAAGAGTTCAAATGGTAGAAAAGAAAAACTCTCTCTCTCTCTATTTAATTTTTTTAATTCTTCTTCTCCTCTTCTCACGCTATCCTACGACTTGGCGAAGAATCAAGCTGCCTCCATGTCGCTTGAGTGCTTCGGCTCTCCTAGGGTTGCCTCCTTCTCTCCGCGGGCCCTCGCAAGAAAAAGAAAAGTGAATGTGTAAGAAACACAATTATCAAATATGAGAGAAAAATGAAATGAATACAGTGGATATACACAATGAATTGAATGGCAAAAATGTAAACAGATATTTACAACCAAGAACAGCAGGTCAAAAGAGAAACCAGCTACCCACGCCGTGCCTCCCCGGCAACGACGCCATTTTGTTGTTAACGCTTTTCTCTCGGGGATCGGAAATTAACGATAAATAAGTTGTTATCCCCAAAAATCCCATGACAAACAAACAAATATTTTTTTATTTTTTGCTACTTATTAACCTGCATAACGGAGATAGTCGAACTCGGGGAAGTTAGAAGTTCAGAGGATTATTCAATTAATCAAAAATCAACTAAGAGAAAAACATGAATCTCAAAGGATAACTTCCTTGGTTTTTGTGCTTTTTTTATTTTTTTATTTTATAATATTTTTATTTCTATTTTTTATATTTTATTATTTTCAAATTTTTAGTGATTTTGATTTTGCAATTTTTTTATTTTCAAAAATAACACGAAGTAATATTCAGAAGATCAAAAATACGCACACCAACTCTTTTTTAATTTTTCACTTTATCAAAATGCTCAGAAAAATTTAGACAAAATATTTTTGGATTTTAAAAGTTTTCTATTGTTTATGGGATTTTTTTGTAAAATTTTCAGATGTTTTTCTATTTTTTTTAAAATCAAACAGTGAGAAAATGAGAAATTGTGCACAACCTGGAGTAATTTGCAACTTAAAAATAGTTTAATTGCCTAAAACTCCTAGCAATTATTTTTGTAACAAAGTATATACAAATATCTACAAACGAAACTAAAATAACTATTTTTGAATTTTTGTAGATTTTTTATGATTTTTATAAGATTTTTAGTATTTTTCATTTTTTTGGGTTTTATAATGAGTTAAAGCACCAAATTTGATAGAAATTAAATGACACTAAAATATACCTACAGTACTTTTTTTGGAATTTTTAAACTAAGTTTCAAATTTTTATGAATTTTCAATTTTTGGGCAAGTAAAAAGTCACTATTTTTTATATTTAAACAAATCTAATGACAACAAAAAGCTATGAAAATTTTACACAATGATAAAAACTACATCAGGAGCAAGCATAATTTTTTGAGAATTTTTTGATTGATAAAAACATTTATTTAATCACAAAAGGGATGCAAATTCAAGCCTGCAAGCATAGGGACTGAAATGTAATTATTGAAAGTTTTTGCAACTAATTACAACAAAAATAAAGTTCAGGATGTATGTCGCAAATTATCCAAAATATCTGGAAAGGAGGACTCTTTTGCAATTTTCAAAACTTTGTAGGATCTTATTGCAATTTCTCTACTTTTTTATTCAAATAGCCAAGCCCCTAGGGTTCTTCATCATTTCATGTTCGTTCTCAACAAGTGGGGAGTAGGGCCGCTGCCCACCCCTTCTTCTCCAATGGTGGCGCGAGTCGTGCAAGGACGACCGAGATGGACGGGGGAACAAGGACTTGGAGCGACCACGCAACGGGGGGCATGGGCGGCGTTCAGGTGGAGAAGGAAGTAGCGATTGGCGTTCTGGCGGAGGAGCGGCTGGAGACCCACGCTCCTGGCGGTGGAGCTTCTCGCGCGTGGCCGCGGGAGGGCGGTGCGGCAGATGCGCATGCAAGCGGTTGGAGGTGAAGATGGCCGGCGCGGAGGCGGCACCGTGCTGCGGCGTGCTGCCCAGATGGCCGTGCGGAGGAGTGCGGAGGGCTGGAGGGTCTACCGCGCTGGCGCGCGACGTGCGCGTGGGGGCTGGAGGGTTGCGTTTGGAGCGCCGCAGTGACTGGATGTTCTTTTCTTTTTATTTTTTTTTGATATATGTAAATAGAAATGTAAATAAAAATTGTATTATTATTTTTTGAAGGAATTGTAAACGGGAACTAATTTTTTTATTTTTATTGTTTTTTTAAGATTATCCTGCAAAACCAATGTTAGAGAGAACAAGAAAATAATTTTTTTTAATATTATTATTTTTTTATTTATTTACAAATAGAAAAATGAATAAGGATCCGACGAAAATGAAAGGAATCGAATCTGATTCTCCAACCACCGCGCGCGGTCGGATTTGATAGACCGTGGGAGGTAGAAATTGAATGCGGAGAGATCAAGAACGTGGGATGAAAAATCGAGTCGAAGCAGATCAAATCGTGATGAAACTAATGATCTAAATAAAAATGACGATGAAATAAAAGTGCGAGAAATAAAATTACGATTAACCTAGATAAAAAATAAGAAAAATATGGATCTCACCTTAGGAGCAGAAATGCACCGTGATCGCCTCGACAAGGCCGACTCGCTGTCACCGGACGGCTTGGATACTGGGCACCTTTCTTGACGAAATTTTCTCTATCGGAGATCAGGCTCCTCTCACCAAAGATTGATCTAGTTGGAATGAGGGAGAAGGAGCCATATAAATAGAAAAGATTGAGATGAAATTTGAATTTTTCAATTTTTGATTTTTTTGGTGGAAGAGATAAGAGAGATGAAATTTGAAATGAGATAAAGTAAAAGAGAGATAAAACTATTTACAAAATTAACTATTTTTTTTGAATTTTTGTCACTTTATTTATTTGAATAAAAAAGTTATTTTTTTATTTGTTATGGTGGTTAATTGAGAATAACAACTATATACATATACTATATGCATATATAACATTATATACATGGGTAATTGAGGAAATTAGCTTTTTTTTAAAAACCATTTTTATTTTATTATTTTTATTTTTTATTTTAAATAATTAGTAAAGTTGTTTACAAATATATACAAATACAATATGTACAAAATACATGGGAAAATTGCACAAACCACCCCGGAAAATAAACTTTTTACTCGTAATTCCAAAAATTATGAAATCACAGCCATTTTAAAGATAATTTAATTTAGAATCCAATGGAAGTGAGATTGGTTCAATTTGAGTTCATATGGAGCCGGAATTGGTCTTTAAATTAGTGCTTAGGGGCTTTTCCAAGTATGGTTACTTTTATTCTGTACATGATTTAATTGCGCAATTATTTTTATTAATTAGAACACATTTTTATTTACAACTTTGGTGTTGAAAGTTATTTGATTTTAGGTCAATTAATGCACAAATAAGTTAGTGTCAGTTTGTATAGATATACACAAAATAAGTGAGAAGTATTTACAACAACACACACATTTTTTTCGATTTTCTGCTTAAGGACCCTATCTCCCCCTACTTTATTCCTGGTCGATCAGGTCAAGTCTTGACCTTCTATCAGGCTCGGGTCAGCCTGTATACAGTCTTCCTTTATTATTTTCTTTTCTTTATTTTTCCTTTCTTTCTTTCTTGATTTATTTTAGGTCAAAATTATATACAAATATAAAATATTTACACACAGATGCAAGTTAGTAAGAAAATGGAGTTAGTGTTATATACAGGTGATTTATAAGGGATTTTAAGCTAAAATAAATGAATAAAGATGATGAATCGCAGATTCATCAAGTATATTCTAAGTATAGCACACATAGAGAAAAGAGGTGAATGAGAAAAATGGAAGAAAGAAAGAATAAAATGCAAGGAATATATACATGAGAAAATCAACTCATGTATCAAACTCATAAGTAGTTAAAGAATCATCGTCTGGTACCACATGAATAACATCAACTACATACAGGAATGTATCATAATCTAGATATGGCGTAAGCAACTTTCCGTTCACCACAAATGGATGTGAATCAGATGACAACCTTGAGATGACAATACTACCATTGTCACATGCAAATTTCACTATGAATGGTCTTAACCATTTAATTTTTGAATTTTCCTGAAAATATCCTCAATTTCACATCAAACAACCACACCTTCTAATTAAGCTTGAAAGTCTTTCTCCTAATGTATCTATCATGCCATCTCTTGTCTTTCTCCTTATACACTAGGCTGTTGTCATAAGCAAAATCTCAAAACTTCAACAATATATTCAAATCCACTTTCCTACTCTTTTCTGCTCTCTCATAATCCAAGTTACATACACAAATTGCCCATAAAGATTTATGAATTAACTCAACTGGAAAGTGGAAAGACTTTCCATAGACCAAACTATAGGGAGACACACCCGATGGAGACTTGTATGTCATATAATAAGCCCATAGAACTTAGTCAAGCATCTGCGACCAACTCTTCATATCCATACATACAAGTTTCTGAAGAATAGTCTTGATCTCCCTATTTGAAATCTTGGCCAAGCTGCTAGTCTGTGGGTGGCAAGGAGACGTGACATGATGCTCAATGTTGTACTCCTTAACTAACTTTCTGACTTCTCTGTTGATAAAATGGCTTCCCCCATCTGAAATAAAAACCTTGGGAATCCTTAACCACACAATAATGTTGTCCATAGAAAGCGACAAAGCATAGGACTATCAACGAATAGAGTGAACATAGCCTCCACCCGACGACTAACATAATCCACAACAAGGAGGACGTACTAAAATCCACGACTGGTAGGGAATGTGCCCATGAAGTCAATGCCCCAAGCATAAAAACATATCAAGTTTGAATGTAATTCAACGATATTTTACCTTTGGAAACAATGGTTCCTCCAATTCTATGGCAATCAATACAACACTTAACATAATCCGTAGCATCCTTAAATAGAGTTGGACACCATAGTCCATGATGACCATGATTTTCACTTGGGTTTAATTATTTAATGAAAATGGTAAGGGAAAATGTGAAATAAATATATAGCTGTTACCTGAAACTCGAATCAATCCAAAAGTTTATCCAACAAAAATAAAGGAAATAAAAGGTGGTTTTTGCTATTTTAATTATTAACTTGGTACAACTCCAAGGGTCGAACTCAAAGAGGCAATTATTATTAAACAAGGATTATTCAATTCAATGAAAAATTAAAGAATAGAAAGGGAAATTCAAAGCACGCAACTCTTGGATATTTGGGAATTTTATCTTCTTATTTTTTTGGATTTTTTAATAATTTTATATTTTATGAATTTATTTTTATTGATTTTTATTTTTTCAAATTTTTTTATTTTTTCAAACAAAGAAAATAGAGGAAAATAGAAACATAATAAATACACTCTTTTTGTATTTTTCAAGTATGGTAAATATTTTATTTTTTTGTGATTTTTCAGAGATTTTTAAATTTTTTAGGATTTTAAAATCAATTTGAAAAAAGGAAACAATGCAAATAGTGAAAACTAGCCATTGTTTTGGATTTTTAAAATACTGGAAACCAATTTTAAATAAAATAAGATTTATTAAGCTTCAAAGAGAGACCAAAAATACATTGTTAAGATTTTTTCTAATTTTATATGAATTTTTTAGTTTTTTTTATATTTTGTGATTTTTTTGGTTTTAATTAAGAAACTTTTAAGCAAAATTTATATAATAACCAAAACTAGTCAAACCACATTATAATATTTTTTGTAATTTTTGAGCATTTTTAAAAATTTTAAGAATTTTTAAAAGCAAATAGGACAATCTTTTGGTGGTTTTTGAATTATTAAAAATAAGAAATCACAATATTTTTGCGAGAAAAATGTGTGGATTATAATGTAACCTAGCATGATACTATACCAATATTTTATGAAAATTTTAGAGTAAGTGTGTTATTTATTTCATGCAAATCAAGACACAAATTTAAGTCTGGAAATGCATGGACTGAAATGCAATTCATAAAAAGTTTTTAGCAAGAGTTAAATAAAAACTAAAGTGGGATGAGTTCGTAATTATCACAGAATCACATGTGCAGATCATGTGCAAGCAATTGAGTTTGGATTGTTGTGCAAATACAATAACTATGGAGGGGATTTTGAAACTTAACAAAAATGTAGCATACTCAGATCATGTGCATCTTTAAAGGGTTTGTCTGTGGGCTCTTTTGGTGGTGACACATGGCTCAACTGTCATCCCTTGGATCAGATCTGATCCAAGGGTTCTTGGGTAATCTGGAAGGAGGCACCATTACTAGATCATATCCTGATCTCTGGTGGCAGATGGCTTCGAGACAACAGACTCAATCAAAGGATGGCGACTCCGATTACTCGTTCTGATCTATGCTGTTCTCCAATTACTTCCAGGAGTTAGATCAGCCATCTAGAATTGAGGCGAATGTGGATCTCTAGAAGATCCTAGGCAATAGAAGGTAGTAGAGATGGTTGATCCTACTCGATCGGATTTTACTGGAGGTGAAGATCAGAAATACAGTGATTTCCAGGTGCTAGTCAGAGTTTGCTCATGGTTCCAGGTACTCAAATGCCTCCAGATGTGCTTTCTTCAGAAGTGAGTGATCAACTAAAATCTGCAAGTATTTTTAAAATAATGAGATACAATAGTATGATTTAATTCAAGGCATACATGAGATCCAATTTGAAGCAAGAAGTGGTGGAGCTCGATGAAGATCAGGTCTCGCATCCGGGGTTTCACCTCCCTGCAATGATGTATGTTGCTCCTTGCTACACAATGAAGGTTTCAACTACATATCGATCTTGATGCTGCTTTGTGACTCAAGGTGCTCTATGATCCGCTCATGCCCTACAATTGATGATCAAAGGCACGGGGTGCAAAATCCTCTATCGGATATTAGTTGCAACAGGGAGGTGGATGAATGTATATCCCCAATAGAAGTGATGGGAAGGGGATTAATCTCTCATAAGATAGACCAAAGATGAGCAGAGATGAGAGTAGGAGGAGAAACAGAGATCTGTAAGCGAGGTGATTGGTTAAGAGGTTTGGGATCAGGCTAAGAGATGGTGGTCCTCCGATCATGATGATCATAGGGTGCATCTGTGCATACTGAGAGAAATCGAAATCAACTATCAGAAGAGAATGATACTACTGTTACCTGGACGAATGGAATTATGCCTGGGCTTGAAGATCAAAGGTTCTCGGGGTCGTGGACTCGACTAGTTAGCAATGTGAGGAGGCTCGAGTTCGATCAAGGTGGAGCACGACGGTCTCTCGTCGGATCAAAGGCCGGATCACACCTCTCCTCACTTCAAAAACAATCAACTGTCACTCATGATATATTGGAGCTCACTAGAATGGGAGAAATGGCCAAATATGGGAGGAAGAAGAAACTGCATGCTTATTTAAAGGATGAGAAAGTCGAAATTTTAA
Source organism: Ottelia alismoides (assembly GCA_037367405.1). NCBI lineage: Eukaryota > Viridiplantae > Streptophyta > Magnoliopsida > Alismatales > Hydrocharitaceae > Ottelia > Ottelia alismoides. The sequence goes on along the minus strand of JAZKJV010007528.1, from coordinate 497,247 downwards.
ATGACTTTTCAACACACAAAATGAGGTGGGAAGTTTCAACTATTATTTGGGAAAAAATGACGGTTGTGAAGAATTTATTTTGGTGAAGAAATCAATTCAATCAGATCAGAGACCCGATCTAGAAAATTTGAAGAAAATGGCTCGATTAAGTAGATTATTTGATTTGAGGGATAAAGACGAAATTGGTAAAAGACGAAATAACAGATTAAATAGAAAATAAAAAAATATATTAGAGAATGATTTTTAATTTAAATATTACAAAAAATAAATGTTAGTAATTTAATTAATAATTGTATGGTGATTTTTAATAAACTAAATAAATTATATAAATTGGGTAAAATAAGTAAAACCTTTATTAATAGGTATAAAATACCAATATAAACAACAAATATATTTTTAATAAATTATTTTTTCAATTAGTTGCATAAATTAATAATTTACTATTTATAGAATAAATTAAGTACTTTAAGTATATTTTCATTTTATTGTTAAATGTTAATTTATTAGTACAAATAAATAGGAATATATACAAGATAGGTATACGATACACATGTAATAAATATAAGATTTTATTTTCGATTATTTTTGTTTTTGTTGTTTTTATTTTCATTTTATATAAATAAAATAAATATATAAAAAACATTTCATAATACAACATTTGCACAAATATATAGGATAATAAATAGAAAAACATATACAATATTTACTTATGTATAAGTATACCAATAGGGTCCCAGAACCTACTTTTTGCATATTAACTCTTATTTCAATAAAACCACTTTTATTCGATAGATAATTTTACAAAATGATTTTTAAAAGTGAGTACACACAAATTAGAGTTCGTATGGCTGAGTTATGGGGTTCAGAAGTTAGGCTTTATGATTTTTAGATTTTGAGATTTATTGGTATCTATTCAGAAATTTTTTTAATTGATATTTTTTATTTTTTTACTTATTTTTATAAACATTTTAGAAAAAGAATTAAGTTAATTAAAGTTATAAATAAATAAAAAGAAAATAAAGATGTTTTATATACATAATGTACATATAGACAAAGGGGTCCAATTGCCAAAACTCACACGATTTATTCCACGACTTTTTGGTGTTTTATATTAGTTATGAAACGAAGTTTAAAAGTGAGTTTGATAAATTTGGAGTTTTCTTAAATAGTTATGAACCTAGGTAGTTGGGCTTTTAGGCTTTTTAGGTTCATTATAATCATTTATTTATTGGTTAAAAAATTTTCTGATATTTTTATAAATTAATAAATATTATTATAAACAACTTTTGAGAAGGATTTTTTTATTTGAGTTTGTTTTATTGATAAATAAAATAGGTGAATATATTTACAAGGTGAAAAATGTTGAATATGTACAAGTGAGAATTGGTTTTCTTGATTTTTATAATTTATGTACCTTATCTCCACCTACTTTATTCCTTGTCGATGAGGTCAAGTCATGAACTTGTCACGTGGTTCGGGTAAGTCTGTATTTATTTCAAAAATACATCCTTCTTTATTTCTTTTCTTTTTCTTTCTTATTTATTCTTTTATTTTGGTTATAAAAATGATAAATATATATTATTAACAAATCGATGAAGAATGATAGATAATAAGAATTAATGAATGTATACAAGTGTTTTACCAAGGATTTTAGCTAAAATAAAATAATAAATATGTTGAATCATGGAGTCATCATTCCTCTATACATTACCTTCGCTAGGCCCTTAGCAAACAATTATTCAAAGAACAAGTGAAAAAGAAAAATAAGAGAAGAAAAAGGAAAGAACTTAGAACAATATTGATTATGAAACTTATCTTCATAAAATTGAAGTATGGAGCTCAGTCAGACCTTTGGATTATTAATTTGAAGAACCTTATTGGGAATAGAATTTAAGACTCAACAACCTTGATGTTTCACAAGACTCCAATTCAGGTCGCTTCAACAATCAGGTCAGAACAAGTCTACATACGCAAACTATTATTACTATGAGTATTTACTTGTATGTTGTACGTGAAATATAGCTCCCACCACAAAAATGGAAAGAAATAACCTCCTCCAACTAGTAATTCTAATTCCCTAGTTTAGCTACTCTTTCCTCAAGGAGCGGGGTATTCCCTTCTAAATTAAAGTGCAATCGGATCAAGAAGAGGGGGTAGAGAAGAGAATGGATTGTACCAATGTAGTCACTTATCCTTGAAGCTTGACTAGTGTAGCCAAGTCTCCAGTTGCAAGCTTCCATGATTGGAGACTATGAAAGCCTTACTTATTCATATTTTGCTTCGATGGGAATTTTTATTTATCTAATTTCCGCCCATTTAATTTTTTTGGAGATTTTATTAATTTTATTAAAAATATATACACATGTGCAGCAAGTACATAAGGAGTTTTTCTTCTTGAGATGGTACTATACCTCTTTTGAAGCATTATTGCAACCCACAACATCTTGTCTTTAAACATCGGCACCACTAGACTAGGTTGAGATGCACTACCCTCCCTAGAGGAGGGCACATGTTTCTACCCGTGTGCTACTCCAAGCTAAAGGATTCTGCCCCCTCACCACCTCATCCGTGTTGAGCTACATGTAGAGTGCTTGTCCAAGTTAAGCCACTAGGTAAAAGGGTCATGCATGTATTGTAAAATATTCTACATAGACTAATCAAGACATGTGAACATAGTCTTAGGGCCTCAAAGAATTAAGTCGCTAGGACCAGAAAAGTCCCTTCTCCAGTTCCTATGAGGTTCCTTTGAAATTAAGTGGATTAAGGTCCTAACCAAGCTCCATTATTCAATTTTATTCCAAACTAGTTTAATCATCAATTTCATTTTAAAAAAATGCAAATGCACATGCAAAATATTTACAAAACATTTTTTTAAAGAAAAAAATAAAAGACAAATTTTTTTTAAAGTTTTCAAAGAATTTTGCATTTTTTATGGATTTTTATCCTTTTCAATTTTTATATCATTTTTTATTAATAAATTATACATATTTATAATAATTTACAAGTATTTTATACACATTTTACAAATACTTTTATACAACTATGTACAAGATTATACACATTTTGTACAAGATTTTACAAAAAGAATTTTATTTAAAAATTTATATGTACAATTTTTACAAGTGGATTTTATCTACAAATTTTATTAAAGGGATTTATATAGAAAAGAATTTTATATACTTTTTTTAATTGACAAACAAATTTTATTTTCAAATAATTACAAATAATTATGGCTTTTATACACACCTAAATTTAACAAGTTTACAAAATATTTTCTATGCCCATAATTTATAACCCACAAGACAAAATATTTTGCAAACCAATGTACAAAAGTTTACAAAACATTATACAAAATATTTTATAAAAGATTTTCAAAACTAATTTTACAAACTATTTTACAAAAATATTTTACTAAATATTTTATTAGATATTTTCAAAACTAAATTCACAATCTTTTTACAAGTCAATTTATAAACATATTTTCAAAAAGGATTTTGCAAACATTTATTTTCAAACATTTTACAAACAATGGTACAATATACATAATTTTGATACAAAATAATATACAAACATTTTACAAACAAAGTAATTTTACAAATGTTTTATAAAAATTAGCAAAAAAAAATTTAACAAAGGTTTTTACAAACATTTTTACAATGAATTTACAAAACATTTTACAAAAATTTTTATAAAATGTTATACAAAATATTTTACAAAACGTTTTACAAAAGAGTTTACATACATTTTTACAAACATTTTACAAATTATTTTTCAAAACATTTTTATTCCAATTTTATAAATAATAGCCATATTAAAAAGAGTACACGGCTAAAGTATACATACAATATATACGACACCCCTATATACCAAGCTCGAACTATGTCCTCATAGTGTTCAAGAAGAGACAAAGTAAGACATAACTTGTACTAAGTATAGGAAAGTGAAAAAAATCCTATGCTACAACGACTCAAAGAATAAAAAATAGAATGAATAGAATTTGGTGATCCCCCTATATTTAGGATCAAATAATCCTAAGTATAGAAGACTGTACAAGCGGGGAAAATCGAGGAATAATGTACACAGAATCAATGACTCGACTTATCCCCCTATACTTATGGAAAAAGATCCCTATGTATAGAAAAGAATATCAACAGTTGAGAGACAAGTGAGGGAACATAAGAAACTAAGACAAAAATATCAAAAACAAAAGAAACAACATCACTCCCCCTATACTTATGGTAAAAGATCCCTAAGTATAGGCAACAAAAGGACTAATAAAATGAAATGAAAATGAACAACTCGGTGTCTACACACCACTGTGCTTAAGATAAAGTAAATCCTATGTATAGTGACAACAATCCTAAACAATACCTGGGGTGTTACACAAAAATGAAAGAAACAAAGAACAAATCAAGACGAAACACTTTTATACAAAGTAGACAATGTTGAGGTGCTTCTCAACAAGCGTTAGAGCATTGCCCCTAGATGGATGCAAAGGCTAACACAACACATTATCGAGGTTCAGGTTAACATCTATAGTGCTAATACCATACTGTGGTTGTAGTCTTGGTGTGAAAAATAATGAGGTCAACAATGAAAAAGATGACACCTAAATAAACATTCAGGTAGGTGTCTGCTACTGGATAAATAGAAGAGAAAATAAAATCAGGAATCGATAACACAAATGAAAACATCGACTGAAGATCAAAATGGAGTGGAAGGGTGGAGTCGAAGAAATTGAACATGGACAAATAATGATCCATCATGGAATCCTCCACATCAATCACCATCTCAAAAAGGTATGGAAAGTCAAGATCAGGAGTGTCACTAGGAAAATCGATATCTTATGCATATAATGGAGAGAAATCAATAACATCATCGAATATCTCAAATATTAGCTCATCCTCACAAGCGTCGTCAAGGAGACAAGAAACAAACTCAGGCTCAACAGAAAAATCAGAAGACTCAGTCTTTGATCCAACTGATTGGATGCACTCCTAGAAAGTGAAAGTGAGTAAACAAAGTATGTGGTATCCTCCCACAGATAACCCTCATGGAGTAATGCCAACTAATCGGTGAAGAAAGAGGAATCATAATCTAACTGGGTATTTACACCACTGTCAAGCACCCACTCCTCGCACAAAAATGCCTCATCCGTTGAAGACTACCTCCGAACAATCTGGAAAGAAGAAATGGTGCTGCACAATAATGGGGAAGCCATCAAAGTGTCTGAAACTGATCCTTGAGCTACGACAATACTGGCTATCATCCGGTCTTTAGGAAATGCACCAATCTCATCAAACTAGAGGACTAAAGGCTCAAATATGGGATTATCAATGTCTGGCATCTCAAAGTGGTGTCCCTCATCGTGCTCTGGCTGCAGCACCGGATCAAAATATCCATGTGAATATGAGAAGAACCTCTAAGGAAAGAACTCTGTCTGCTCTAAACATGGGAACTGGAAAGGTTGAAAGAACAACTGAAACAACGTGTGTCTCTTAGAATACTGAAAGAAGGGGTATCCAAGAACCCTAAACTGTGACGTGCGAAATTGACTCAAACTCCGGCTGGAAAACCAATGGAAACACGACCAGTGTCTGGAGATTGAAACTCATGGTATCTGACTCTTCGTCTATCATCTGTGCTAATATATTATCCATGTCTACTTGTTGGTGTGTGATCTCTGTATCCTTATGAAGAGTCTCAGACATAACTTGTGATACATCTCCCTCATGTGCTGTCTAAACTAAATCATCTCGTGAAGACTAGGAAGTCAATGAGATATGGGAAGTCAATGAGATGTCAAAAAGCTCTCTAAAGTTAATCCAAAGTGAATCAACATCAATACTATTGTGTGAACCCCCAAACGAGGCATCGACCAATCTCTGCTGCTCGGTAGTCATCCCACTAAAGAAAATCTGTACAAGGTCAATCTATGAGATTCTGTTATCTGAAAATCTCCTCAAGAGGTCAAGAAACCTCAACCATGAATCATGCAATGGCTCTTAGGGGTCTAGGGTAAAATATCTGATAATAGACCGCATCAAATCTGCTCTACGATGAGGGTAAAATCTCTCCAAAAACAATGACAAAAGGTTGCCCCATGTAGCTATCTTCTTCCCCAACTCTCTGTGCCATCTTAAAGCTCTAGTCTGAACTAAGAAAGGGAAGGTCATCAACTTCAACTCCTCATAAGTGATGTCTGAATATGCTCATGAGTCACAAAACTCCTTAAACTTAAATATATGAAAATACAACTCCTCGTGCACATCTATCGAAAAAGTCAACAACATCTGAATGAACTTTAAATCCAGGGTAAATGGACTCAAAGTACAAACTGACTGCGCTCCTGGATCTGGTTGCTCACTAGTATCTACCAATGAAGGCAATGCCATTCCAGCAGAAAAATCGCATGTATCTCGCATCTGCTGAGTGTAGTCTCGACGAGCCTCAACTCCTAGCTCAGCATGCCTAGTAAGAATGGGAAGTGGAATGGGAGGGAACAAAGAGGGATGGGACAGAGAATATGAAGAAAGAGAAAGAGAATATGAGGGAAGCTATGAGGATGAGAGGTTGGTAGAAGTTCCAATCTCAAGACACAATGGACGAAGATGATGGGGATAAAAAATTATAGCCTCAAGATCCAGCTAAAGCGAACATCAATCCATCATCACGACTCAAGAATGACAGAAGGAATGAAGAGAGAAGACATGTAAGGTTGGGAGGGAGGGTGAAAGAAAAGAAAAGAAAAGAAAATAGAGTGAAGACATAAGGAAACAAAAGGTGTCAACTAATGATATAGACAACATGAATGTACCCAACTCACATCAATCACATGCAAAAACAAAGCAAACCTGAGATTTACCTACTCAACTCAGTGATGACTGTAAAAGATCGGTCGTTAATCTTGTTAATTTTAGAGTTAGGTGACAATGCAATTATTTAACAGACTCACGGTTGTAGTGACATAGGGTAGAACCTGACTAAGCTGGCAAAACACACAAAACTTAGACAAGACTACTATAGCTATGGGTCGAAGGCAAGTGCTTGCATCTCAACATTACATCAACGAGTATTGTACAAGAGCATAGGACACAAGTCCTGGGATTTTAGCTCTAGTCCTTTGTGAAGGATATGGGGAAATCCTTAATCACATCATGGAAGCGTGAGGATCGCATTGTATGCGATCGGGAGCGACTAGTCATTCTAGTTGCTCGACGCAACGGAAATTAAAATTTTTCATGTGACAAAACCACATGATCCAAGAACACTTCTCGTATCATTTCATCTAAACCACAAACAAGTAGTAGGATTACCTCTTGAAGAGTGGTCGCGATTGAGTCTTTAAATGAAGAGACCTCCTGTCTCAAGTCCGATCCGACGGAGGAGACGCTTGCGAGCGTGTTAATGAAACATGTGATCCTTGTAATCCATGTTGATGATCCAAGCGATGAATCTCCTGATCTCGAGAAACGAGATCCAACATCTTCTTCACGAGCGAGGCACACCGAAGGAGATGGAGATTCACGAGCAATCGAACTGGCAAAATAACGACGACACTGCGACGATGGAGACTCTCTCTAGGGCATCCATGGTGGACTACAATGAGAGAGGAAGAGAGAGGGTGTGTATAGAGAATGATAGAGAGAGAGCCTTGTGTTTCTCATTAGCATATGAAGAGCAAGGGGCGCCCTTCTATTTATAATAATTTGGGATCCATGGATCTCAATCCATGGGCAACACAAATCCAATGGCTGTCATTGATTTATGTTTCTTTTAATGGCTAAGATTTTGTTGGTAAAAACTAACAACAATTAATTTAATTTAGAATAAATATATACTAATAAATCAATATAAATCAATCCCAATATTAAACCAATAACATATGGGATAATGGAAAGGAGAGTGCCTCCTTCTATGTATATGGAGTGGATGGCCACCCTTTCCTAATAGGAATTGATGGCCGTCCCTTCCTTCCAATATGGAAGGGACATCTCCAATGTAGTCTCCTTAGATTACGTTATTCCATGTATCTCCAATTTTACAACAATAATTGTTGTAAATTATTCTACAAAAATAATACATAATTATTTCTTGAATATGACAATCTTTCCATTGGAAATTTGTGAATCACATTCACAACCCAAAATAAAATGTAAATTATATTTTCAATTTAATGCTCAATGTGAATCCAATTCACATTAACATTTAATTAACAAATGTAAATTACAAATAGCTCTAATATGAATCACATTCACATTATTCACATCTTTGATAATCAAATCACATTTAATTATCTAAGATAACTCACATTATAATATGAATCAAATTCATATTATGATAATTAATTCTCATTTAATTATCCAATTTCTCAATGCTCAGATACTTATATCAACCATTAAATTATCCTGAACTCTTTCAAGGATAATGCACTTTCTCCGCGAATACCTGGAGATAAGGTCATGGCGATTGTATTGTTCTACGTATAGTGACTTGGATATTGAGATCACATCTCAAATCCAGATCTTGAGCCTCCCATAGATGCTTGATTAAATCCAGACCGCAAATCTAATCTTCTCATTACATCTGAATCACATTCAGATCAATGTCCAATATTTGGACTAAGATCAGATTACTTCTCTACTGAGAGGAGTCACTAAAATCCAGACCCGTTTCATCACTCCCTAGGAATGGAAGCATCATGGTTATACAACCATTTATGATCACATCACCCTCAGGTATTCCTAATACCTATACATCCTGCATACTGGAAGACCCAAAATAATTCTGAAGTATAAGATCAATTTTACACTGTCTACTTCAGGGATTTATCATTAAGTTTCTCATTCTATCATTGGGAGTTGGTACTGATCATATACTTTCCAAAAGAATATATCATACCTAGGTGTTGTTCATATACTTTCTAAAAGATATATAAATCCTTACAAATTCAGTCAAGCTTCCAATGCAAGATGACCGTGTGCGGAATTTGATTCTTCCCAATATCTCATGAGTGAGCTCATGTCTCTCGGTTCAGGAATAAACCTGTATGATCCCTTTGAGAGATCGTATTACTCATATGCCCTTGATTAGGTCATCAACATATTGGTCTGCCAAATGTACATACTCAGACATATAGTAACACATCTGTCTCTGGTCAGAGGATGCGTGCCTATATCATGACAGCATACGACATAGGACTTTGGTTATCTCGATCTCCTTAAGTCAACTCTTTGACCTAACTAATCTGACACCTCCGAATCTCTATTCCCATACAAAGGACCTGCATCAACAGACCGGTCAGATATCAACCAAGTGAGAAAGGATTGCCATCTCCTAGTCAGGCTTGAGATCCTCTCTTAACAATCATTTGCCGGTACTTGATGAGTCCTCAATCTAACTCTTTAGATATTCATCCATGCACTAGCCTCTATGTTTCGTTAATTGAATCAACAACTGTATGATCATTAAGACAGCCATGGTACATAACCCTAATTGTACTAAGGGACCTGTTAAGCAAATTAATTGTTCTTCATTTCAGATCAGGGAATGATATTCGCAATAACATTTATTGCGTAATGGCTCGCCGTGGGCTCGCATGTCCAACAATCTCCCACTAGCCCAAAGATCCTTTAATGGGCTAATCATTTAAACCCACATTCATGTGACAATCATAGGCTATTTAGAAAATAGCTAGGTAAGCTGATCAATCACTCTGTTCCCTAGAGACTATGCCAAGTCCTTTTACGACACTTGCATATCTCCTAGTGACAGTGTTCGCATCCAATGAGAATGTTGCATCTCATGCAATCAAAACTCAACCATGTTAGTCATATGTCCTTGACACTATACCTCAATAATTATTATAACTAGTATGTAATTTCTATTATCCTTATCAGAATACCCTTATTCCTGGAGATCTCTATCTCCTAAGGTATTCGTAGTTAAGATCTTTTAGATTTTCATATATAAAGTCTTAATTTCTTGAAGATAAGACTTGAGATCACTATCTCTAAAGGCTTGTCATCTTTGAAGATATTGTTATTACTGGAATTAAGTGTTCTATCTCCATAGTAGGATTAGTAACAGTTTACTACTCTCACTGCATGGCAGACATTTGGCTTTTGTACACATCTTGCATACTTTCAGCTTCTCTTAACTGATTTAGAAAGGGCAACCAGTTTTAGCATTCACATCCTCAACTCTTTGAGGTGCTATCCCTTTAGATAGGTCAGTACCATATCTAGAGGGAAAGAAGCCTTTCTTGGAATTTTCCAGAATATGGAAAAATCCAGGGTTTACCATTAATGTGACGGTCCCAATACCCTCTTTTCTTTGCTTCTGAACAACTTCAGAACTAAGATCTAAGAGGTATCCTTGAGATCATAACTCGAGGTATGAAACAACCAGATTATAAAACACTTATTATTATCTTCCTTATATCATTCTAAATGATCAGGACATTATCTACATTTAGTACGATGAACACAATGGCACTCCCACTATGCTTCACATGGTTCATCAATATTCTATCTGAAATCATAACATATATAATTTCATCAAATCTTATGTTCCAAATATAAGAACTTATTTGAGTCCAAATATGGAATTCTTTAGCTTGCACATCTTGCTGTCCTCAACCATGAAGCCCTGGGGCTACTTCATGTGAATATCCTTAGAGAGGTATTCATAGAGGAATGCAATCTTGACTCACATCTTGAATATGTCATAGTCAAGTTGCGTAGCTATAGTTAGCAATATTCTGATGGGTTCAAGCATGGTCACTGAAGAGCATGTCTCATCGCAAGCGATGTCCTCTCTTCGGTGTGCAACTCATGGCTACGAACCGTACTTTGAAGGTCTCTACCTTTTCATCAGGTTTCCTCTTTCTATTGAAGATCCATTTACACCTTAATGGGTCTTACCCATATAGGTGGATCCTCAAGGGTCCATATACAACATTTGTATATGAAGTCTACTTTAGACTTATTGCTAACATCCATCTTTCCCTGCTATGATCTTCAAAAGATTCATCACATGAAGTCAGATCATTGTTAGATTGAACTAACACATTTAATCCATCTTCAAACTTATTTGAAGAGGTATTAGTGTTTCATCTTTAATTGTCCTTTTAGTTTCCAATTTAAGGAGCCTCATTATATTCTAAAGATTAAATGAGTTCCTTCACTTCATTTTCATCTTAATTCCTAAAGAGTCCCATCCTTTAAGAATCACATTCTCATAGATGAGATCTTTTAAGAATCTCAAGGTCATAAATTAGGTATCCAATACCATCCTTTATTTTCCTAATGAAGTAGCACTCTCAGGTGCTAAATTCCAGCTTACTTGCTTGGAACCTTATTAAGGATATATATTGTAGTCTCTACTACATATATACCTTGGAAACTAAGAGGTAATTATGCTAAGAATCATCATTGATCAAATCATGTCACACATGATCAAATTGTATCTCCGTACAACTCCATTGAGTTTAGGTTTATTAGGAGGAGTGAGATAGAAATTACATGCATATCTCTATAAGGTATTCCATGAATTCATCTAATAGGTACTGACTACCTAGATTAGATCAAAATTCATTTAATCTTCCTTCAAACTTTGGTTCTAAACCAAAATTATGAAATATTGAACATTTCAAAGGTTTCTAAGTGAAGAGAAGAAATCTCATATCACAAATAATCGTCAATAGATATCACATATCCATAATGTTTATTCTGATATAGATGATTCACATACATCAATACGTATGTGATCTTGAATACCTTGACATCTTACACCATTCCAAGGAAGGGTGTATTGGACATTTTTACTTTTGAATACAATATTCACAAGTATGTAAGATTTGAACCTTCAGATAATCTAAAGTTTCATCTCTTACTAGTCTATTGATCACATCAACAGATAAATGTCTAAGGCTTAATGCCAGATCATTGTCAAATGATCTTCATTATCCTATTGATCTTTTAAGGTTTAATTTCAGTATTTAGAAATGTTAATGAACCATTCATTAATTTTCTAATTCAGTAGAGTTCACTAGTTTTTAGATTACTATCTGAAATATCTCCATCATAACTCTTTGTGATAGGTCTATTACAGAATTCATGTTTATTTCCGACATTTAGAAATAAACAATGAGTGTATCCTAATAACTAGGTCATAGAGACATTCTCTAAGACTAAGGGCTCTCCCACTGAAATTATGAAGTCTATCTGTCCAACAGAGATTGTTGCACCAATTGCACCAATATCCATGTGGATGACTATTAAACATTAAGATCAAAATTTCTAGTCTTTTAAAAACATATGCAATCAATTGCAAATGTTATTAGAAGAATGAGATACAATTATTAGACTTTAATCTTATCAAATAAGAAAGTCAATTTCAATGATTATATGTAGATGTAGATTATTCCGATGCACCATTTGGATCCTTCTCTAAGGATCCTAGATAGACAAGATAGTCACACTATTAGTACATTGACTTATTGCAGCATTGGCATTCATCCAACTCTTTGGATGTCATACGGAAGTCATAGAAGTACAGTCAACTCTTTGGCTTTCCTTCTTAGTTGGGTCCAACCCATGTTTCCACTACTCTCCCTTTATGTATAAACATCCATTTATTAAGATGAAGGATCTCTTATGTTGAATTCAAAAGATTTCAATATAAGAGTATTTCAACCTTTATACATGCTTCATTCAATTCATACAATATGAATATTGTGAAGCTTCATGAATGACCAGAGTATATATAGTAGAATGATGACACTCATCTTATCTACATCCATCTCAACTCTTAAAACATTGGTTCAGGTAGGTACTCAAATATTTTGAGGACATCAACTCTTATAGAGCCACCATCCTGCATGATGCAGAGAACCATGTCATTCATTATTAAATGTCAAGAGCACAAATGTATGCCAAAATATCTTCTTAAATTTTTATAAGGATCATTCGACAATTACGATCATCATTGACATATCACTTCCAAAGTACATTCGATGAGAGATAAAGACTATAGAGACAAGCAAATCCTAGGGTTGTAGTTCTATTGTCTATTTAATTGTCATTCCTCATTAATATGAGGAAGACATGCACATTGCAACCACATACATTATGTCTCCAACTACAAGTACAATATCTTGATCATGGATCCAATCCATGATAATTTACTAGTTATTATTGATTATAAAATTGAGTGGGTTTAATGAAGGATTATCTGAAATAAGAAATTTGCATAAATATATATAAATATATAAATATAAATATATATATTTTACTTTGATTTAGGAATTTTTATATCAAAGTTGTCTTTCCTTGTCAACACTGAAAGTCCATTCCCTTAATCACTTTCAATATAAGAGATATACCTACCATCATATCTCGGCAAGATCTGGCATCTCCTTCCTTATCTTTGTTACATCCCAATAATATGAGAACCTGTAACTCAGATAAAAAGAACTAGGATCATATTCCGCCTTGCAAGTTCAACTTGTATTCCCAATTCGGTCTTTAAAACCCGGGCCCACTACCCTTAAGGCGATGTTGACCCATCATTAATTGAACCAACCGTCAACAGGAATAGTACTCGCTATGCGCAATCCAATATCGCCCCAATAATATGAGGACCTGATATTGGGGTCACTACGCATACGACCTTGCTCTTTCGAGAAGCAAAGAGTCCGATCCAGATGCGCTTGCATACATGAACTGTCACTTCGGACAGGCGTTTCCTACATACAGTCCCTGGCGACGGAACCCTTCGCCTTGACGGGAGATCATGGATGTCACTTATGTGATCCTCCATATCATATTCAAATTCCAATTAATCTTCATGAATCATATTCATTATGATTAATTCTTCCAAGGGAAATAACATCTCTATTAAAATTAGAGTGTTTAATTTTAATTGGATTCCAATTATTCTAATCATATTAAATTAATGATCGAATTAATATCCAACAAACAATCTTTATTGTTACTTGAAATATGGTATTATCTCAAATACGTATTATTCTGAATTTTAATAATTAGAAAAATATACCGTGATCTCGCATGCATTATCAAGTCCATACCCGCTGGCGTGGCCACTACCGACGGGAGTGGGACAGACCGCACACAGTGCAACCTGCTACCCGAACGCTCCCCGACTAGACACCAAATCCACCTCGGGAAAAGATAATGCCAAATTGATCATTGTGTACTTGAGATTATAATCGGTCTTTCAACCGAAGTTATATCATATATAATAATAATCAAAACATTTTTTATTAACATTATAATGGTATTTCTAAACAAATCCCAAATCCTATTCTAGTAACATTGTTTGTTGGAAAGTGGATTGTGTAACCAATTGTGATCTAGATCATATCTAATCAACTATTGGTTAAGGAAATGTCATTTAAGGAAATAATTATCATCAAATATTTCACAAATATTTGTATATAATTATTCAAGGAAATTAAACCATTTAATTTCACTAATTAATTAAATGACAATCACAAGGTTCTTGATTAGGAAAGTAATTTCCAGCAGTTGACCCTCACTTGCTAAAATTAGCATATCTCAATCAATATAAATCCAAATTAAGCAAAGAAAGTTTCCAAAGTTTGCTAATTTGATTTAAAATAGAACCTAAGTGATTTGCACACATTTAATCTGTTTCTAAATAGTAATTAACTCCTTGATTACGTTGAGATTTGCAGTCTCCGAAACACTGGATACATGTTCACTAATTTGATCATAACTTGAGCAAAGGAATTAGAAATCACACAAACTCAGGTTCTACAGTTTCCTTATTTAATGGGGAACAAAAAACAAGTATTATTTTTGTGTTTAAACAACTTAAAAAGGGCCGAAAAAAATCACAAAACAGAGATGCGAAAATGAAAGGCGAGAAAAGTTTCGCAAACCCTAACGAACCCAAGTCATCCTAGGTTTATGGATCGTATCCGAAACCTCCTACCTAAGGCTCTGATACCACTTGAAGGATATGAGGAGATCCTTAAGCGCATCATGGAAGTGTGAGGATCGCATCGTATGCAATCAGGAGCGACTAGTCATACTAGTTGCTCGACGCCGCAGAAATTAAAAATTTTCATGTGAAGAAACCACACGATCCAAGAACACTTCTCGGATCGTTACGTCTAAACCACAAACAAGTAATAGGATTACCTCTTGAAGCGTGGTTGCGATTGAGTCTCTAAATGAAGAGACCACCTGTCTCAAGTCTGATCCGATAGAGGAGACGCTTGTGAGCGTGTTGATGAAAAACGTGATCTTCGCAATCCATGTTGATGATCCAAGTGGCGAATATCCTAATGTCGACACATGAGATCCATCATCTTCTTCACGAGTGAGGCGCACTGAAGGAGACAAAGATTCACGAGCAATCGAACCGGCAACATATTGACGACGCTGGACGATGGAGACTCTCTATAGGGCATCCATGGTGGACGACTGATGAATCTCGAATTCATAATGCTAAAATTCATTAATTAAATCCTTGGCTTAACTAATACAATAAAAATCACCATTAATTCCTTATTTTTATCTTGTAATATATTGTGTATAATTAACCCTTAATTAATTATCCTTAATTACCATTATTTTCTTTGTAATTATTTTCTCATCAAAAACCACTAAAAATTAGGTAGAGTATCACTAACCCTTAAAAAGACTAAAAATACAAAAACAAATCAAAACCAAAAAGTCGGTGTTTTTATCCCCCTTAAAAATACTCCCCAAAAATACTTTTTGTATAAATTACCTCTTTTGGCTTTTCATCCAACATGAAACTTGTAGATCTCATTGAGACGAGCAACTTTCATGTTTTGACTATTTCCTGATTTTGTTTCTAACTATTTCTTTTGTATTTTTCTTTGTATTTACATTTTAGATTTTTCTGATTGGGCAACGTGGTGCCTTCTCGGCCGCCCATGTCGCCCGCGCCTCCTTCTACCACTTGGCTCCCCCTTGGACCGTCAGATGCCCTTCATTTTGCCTCCATCTCAACCTCCCATACCGCTCCATCCATAGCCATCAGATCATCACTCAGATCGTATCTAGACCACTTCATCGCGCCTCACTACCAGTCGTTCGATCTTCTTTTAATCAGATGACCAGCACCTCTCCACGTTGCCCTTTCACTTCAGCCACTCGATCCCACTTGTATCCTACGGATCACCGTGCTCCATGTCACCCAGCCCTTCCCAGCCATCCGATCGTGCTAAACTCTTCATATGGGCCACACTTTGGCGCCTATCTTGCCACCGTAGGATAAACCCTTAGGCCCCATCCTAACCATCCGACCGCATTCCAATCCTCGCCATCGAATCAGATCTGATGATCTGATCTCAGACCTCTACCTTCTTGCCCATCCCAGCCGTTGGATTCCATGATCCAACAGCCACTGATTCATCTCCTACCTCCGAGCCTAGTCGTTACCTTCTCCGCTGCACCACCCCTTCCTATTTTGGAAGGTGCCACATTCACCCCCTCGCTCCATAATGTCGCCTCCACGAAGCCCTACCCTCCGTCATATTCGCGCGACCACCATGATGCACTGCCATCACTCCTCCATTAAACCCTCGGCTGTCGAAACCACCCTCTTCACCACGTAACTGCCTATCTTCCTCCGCCTATAAAAGCCTTCGCCCCGACTCCTGAACCCTTATCCACCATCTAAGGGGCTATATCCTAGCCTTCGGTTCTCCAGTGACAGCGGAGGGACTATCAATTGAGGTGAAGACGGCCCAGCCCCGGTGTGATCCATGGCAGCTCCGCCATCTCCGATGGTAGCTCGAGCTCACTGGTGTAGCTGACCAGATCGGGCAATGACCCCGGGGTTCCTCGAAGCCCAGCACAAGCTCCTCCTCCACCGGGTTCCCCTCTCTGACGAGGTATCTTCCTCATGTTCTTTTCTCATTATTTCTTTGAATTTTTCTGACTTACTCACTCACCGCCCCTGTCATCCGACCATCCCACGAGCTTCACAACTCCACCCTCATCTTTGCCAACCACCCTCTTCTTCTCCAGAACCTCTCACGCCTCGACCCCCTTCTTCACCGCCTTGTTGGAGGAGAAGACTCTAGGCCACCATCCCCTGACAACCCACGGCCCCCATCCCACTCTGAAAACACTATCACACACTTTGGCTATTCGAATCTAACTTATGCAGGTATAAATCTCTTCAATGGCCAGAGTCCGTCGGAGCTCCTTTGAGCTGATCTCCTCCGGCGAGGCTTCCTCGACTTCAAGCTCTGATCATTTCAGAGCTTCACCGTATCCCCACCACCTCCGCCAGCCATTCAACAACCTTCTCCGACTTCCATACTAGCCTTGGAGCACGGAGGAGCTATAGAGGGTACGCCAGAGCGCAGCCTCCTCTTGTGGCCCGTGACGGAGGATGAAGAATAGTTGCCGTCCGATCATCTGGTTCAGACGACCAGGATGATGACACGTGGTGACCCAAGCCTCAATCCGAGCTAGCAGCCTTGGGTCCACCAAACCTCCACTTGGGCCACCATCTCGCGCCACGTCAGACCGAGCCTGCGAGCCTCTCGAGCCTAGGCCCCTCACGTACACCGTACGTGAGGGCCTGGGTAATTTGCATGAAAGACCCAGGAAGTTTTGCTATTTACAGATTTGTCCCCAGGTACTTGCCTCACGTGCGTTCCTGTGTATTTTACAAGGAGGCCCTTACCAGTTTGAAAATTTATAAAAAGGTCCCTTCACGCATGGAAAAATTGCAGAGGACCCCATACAGTTTTTGGTATTTACATTTAGGTCCCTCCACAGACCTAAATGTAATATTTATTCTTTTATTTCTTGCATTTTTATTACAATTATGCCCATGCATTATTTTCTTCATAACTTGAGCATCGTAGGTCCAAATTGCATGATTTTAGTGTCATTTTGATCTTTGTTTCTTCTCTATCTCATGGCATGATTAATTTTCTCATCTGCCACCAATTTAAGTGAAGTGAATTTTTGTGTTAGATGATGACCCTGCTCTACTTGTCCTTTATCTAATTTGATGACTGGTCTTAATGTTGTGATCAAAATGACCCTGATTTCAATTTCTATTATGTTGCTCATTTTCAGTGATATTTTTAGGGTATATTTGTAATCTTTTGTTCTACATATAAGTTCCCTTGCATTACTCCATTCATCATCTTATATTCGCATAAAAATCAACTAAAAATTACATGCATCATTTTATTACATATAATCTGCAGAGTGCATCATGCATTGTCTTGAAGACCTGAAATTGATATTTTATTCACACTGCACTTAATTGATCAAAATCAATAAATAAATAGGGTAGATCATGTCCCTGTGTTCGACCTTGGTAGACTAGTCTAGTAAAAATATTCCATAACATTCAAACGATTGTGGTATTTTGATCGAACCAAATTTGTCTCCTATACTACGACAATTATCTATTCTTAAAGAGGCAAATTTGACGTTCATCAAATGGCACCGTTGCCGGGGAACAGTGATTTTTTAGGGCTTTAAATCATGTTTTGTAATTAATTTTTGTGAAATTAATTTTTATGTCATTTTTTTCCTGCATTTCTCTTACTTCGGATACTAACATAATTTCTCTCTTTGCAGACTACTAGGAGCAAAATTTTGGGATATAATCAAGTATCTGCAAGGAATAAAAATTGAATTTTAATCTTTGTGAGAGAGATCTTAGTTTAGGTTTAAACTTCTACATTATTCTCAGGGTCCCTCTCTTTGAACCCTTGTAATACAGACTGAACTTTTCTGTAGTGTGTCGGGTCTTTTTCAACACCTTCTGTGTGGTTGGGACCCGGTTTGAGTGGCGTAGGACTTAGGCACTTATACACTTGCTTACTTATCATTGATTGTGCTCGTAATTCTTAGGTCACACTCTCACTAACTATACACACTATAGATCATTCAACATTAGCCAAATTTTGAAATCAATTCTTCCTGCTAATAGAACTATCTGTGTAGGGCATCTTCCATCTGTTCATATCATTTAGTGTAATTTTAAAATTCCTCGTACTACATCCCGCATGAAGAGCATGAGGAGTCACTGTAAGTCTTCTTCTTAAGCATACATCATTAATTCACGTTTGCATTGGGCTTTTCGATTCTCCCTCCTCATATTTTACAACTTAGGAATTAACGGAATTGGGACTGCTCGCTAGGCGTGAATTATTGTGCTCACGTAAACTTCAGTGATAACCTTAATCTAAAACTACGGCTGCTAATCAAGGTGGCTATAAATAAAATTGACATTAACCTGTGTTTGGTGGAGAGGAACCCACTCATTGTTTGTAAGGACCTAGAACACACACTTAGGATAGAGCCCAAACTGAGAAATTTCACTCAGACTACTTATTTTAAAAACAATTAGCTACTTTTCAGAGGGTCTCGGGTAGCCGTTTTACGGTCCGACTTCCCTTAGTAGAGTAGGTGGTTTAGAAGACATTGCGGAAGGCTCCATCCTAAAGTATCACGGGTAGCCGTTTAAACGGTCCGTACTTACACCTATACTGGCTGAAAGTAGGTGCAACTAGTTGTATGAACTCGGGACAATCTTTGTGAAATATTTCAGCACTTAACAACTCCGCTTAATTTTCAAAAATTGTTTTGTCATTAAATTAAAATTGAAAAGATAAGCGACCAAACCCTAACGTACCTTCACCAGTGTTGAGTGGGTGAATATACGTGTTTATTTTGTGTATGATTTGTGTGCATCAAAGACCTTGCAATCGCAAGCAAATCATGATTCACTGATCATTCCATCCCTCTTGAGAAGATGCCGGCACAGTGGTCTTCTTTTCCGATCTCCACGAGCATGTCGCGATATCCTTCTTCTCACACTCCTCAAGGGAACTTGATCTTCAAATCAAGTTCCCCTTAGCCATCATTCTCTTCCCGTCCATAAATCCCACCCTATGACCACACTTCTTCTTGGAATAGACCTCTCTCACATTCTGACAATCTTATGGACATGAGAGAGAGACCAGAATTGAGGACGAACAATAAAGTAACCGATATTGACAGAACACGATTTTCGGTTACTATGATCTCACAACCTCTTGATCCATCCCCTACTCAGGATGACTATCCTCTTGAGTACAATCAATTTTTCATTGACAATCCACGAGAAAACCAGAGTCATGGAAATATAACTCATGACCAGACCATAATGATTATGAACAATCAATATTCCACTCGAGGTTACTTGCCAGAATCACGAAACATGGAGAATGATTATTCAGTCACTAGTCATGAGATGTTTGAGGATGAGATTGCTCAGATAAATCATAAAGCAGACACTTTAACTGAGAGAATATACGATCTCATCCTATCTGTGCAGAATTCAGAAGAAGTGAGGCCACCGCAATGCGAACCACTGGATCATCATGTGACTCACAATCAGGCACAGACACTGCTGACCTCTGACCCCCTACTGACCGTATCACAGAAAATTATAAAAAAATGAAAAATTTTGAAAATTCAAAAAAAATGGACAACTCTGAAATGGAAGCATTTTGCAAGAGTCTGATCTTAGAGCTTCCATTGATCAAAGGCATAGAATATGTGCCCGATCTTAAGAGATTTGTGAAGAGTCGACTAAACCCCAAAAAGACGGGCAAGAAACAATCAAGAACTGAATATCATGTCATATCTATGGTTAGTTGATTGGTGATGAATCATAAAATCAAAAGTCGCAAATTCAAGCAGTTGACTCGGATCTCATGTGAGATTGAGGATACCTTATTCACTCATGTTCAATTAGACAATGACTCCACATTAAACATCCTCCCCAAGTCCGTCTTTGACAAACTCCAACTCGAACAACTGAAAAAGACTAGGGTGATCGTTCAATTGCCTGATCGATCCACCAAAAGGCCACGTGGGATCATTTCGCTCAACGTAAACTTTTGGGGTGATAGACATAAAGTGGACTTTATTGTCCTTGACATTGAGCACCCCGTAAGGTTGTCTGAGTCTCCTATCATTTTAGGAAAGCCGTTCTTAGACTCCGCTAAGGCGACCGACGATTGTGAGACTTAGGAAATCAAGTTCCGGAACTCGGACCACAATGAACAAACCCCCAATGACATTACCTTCTTTGAGGAAAACCAACTTGAAACTGACAGTTATGATCAGGAGATAAATATTTCACATTATCAGACATCTCCGCATGACACACAGATACAAACCCTAGGAGAGTCACCTAAAAGACTGTCTGTTGGACAAACTTTGGATTCTTACCACCCTATGACTGCTCCTAGGAAAAATCAAGATTTTGGAGCTTATGAAGAATCAGACCATATTATTGAGGATCGTCATGATTATTTGAGTGGTCCAATCTCTGAGTCGGTAGTAATTCACGAAATACTTGAAACATACAAAGAACCGACTCAGGAAACCTCTGATGTCATCAAAATTCACGATCATCAGGAAGTGACATCAACATCCCCGGCCATAACCCACAAAATCACCGGGAACAATCTCCCTCGACCAAAGCAGCGCATGACCCTTAAAGAATTGGTCGACTTTTACGAGGATTCACCTGATGAGGAACTCATGAATGCCACAACGGTTACTCAAAATAGGGAGATGAAGACTGTCCAACTTCCTCCCAATACTTTCCAAGAAAACAAACCGACCAAGAATGTCACCTTTGACCTTAGACACCAGGTTATTTCAGAAGAGTCCTCATCCGGTCCTGAAGTGGTTCATCAGATAAGTGCAACAAGTACAGCTCTGAACTAAGGGCACTTACCTCTAATTGACAATAGTTGGAGATCCTCTGCATACGACTACTATTCTCCTGAGGACGACTCCGACGATGGCTGGTCTCTTTCATTAACCATCTCTTCATCGCCCTCCACATCTCCATACTATTTCCTGCCACAATCCAGCAAGAAGGTCTGTCGCAATCCCCCTTGATATTGTACATCCGCAAATCGATCTGGTTCCCCATCTGTATTTATCCGATTATACTTAGGCTAACCTGAGCCTAAGTATAGGGGACCGCTACCATTGTTTATACATCACTTCTCTTCTTTTGTTTTTGGCCCATCTATACTTAGTATGAGCTATGTCTACATTTCACTTTGTGCCATGAGGACATAACACACACTAAGTATAGGGGGAGTTTGTATATATTCTATCTACTTTATCCATAGCTCGTACTTTAATCGTTTTTATCTAACATCGGGGATGGGTACAAATAGTGTATATTATGTGTATAATACCTATTTTCAAAAAAATAAAAAAAAAAACAACAAAAATACAAAAAAATATAAAAAATATAAATTTTTTTCATAAAAATTTTTCACTCACGGTCTTGCATTTCATCAAGCATTTAATCCCTTGGTTGATATATTCTTGACACATTCACTATCACTCAAGGCTTGAGGATTTTTTAGGACATTTGATTTCTATGATCTTGAGAGTCTGAGTTAACATGCCTTAGTCATTAGGGTTTAGAACTTAATAATCCACACTTCCCTAGTTTGAAAGATTTGAGCACTATATTTTACTCTTCATCTCTACCTTCAAAAAGAATGCGATCAACACAAATCACTTTCATAATTGCATGATTGTTGAGATGTGTTGAGATATCACTTGAGGAGCTAGGACAAGAGATTTGAGTTTAAACCCGATTTAATGATATTCGAGGATGGGATAAAGTTAATGAAGGCTTCAGAAAACCTGAGTGTCAGCAAAATCCTAGCCAGTATGTGAACAAGTTCATATGCTACCTTTTTGATATTGACCTAAGTGCCAGGGTGTGATGAAACTTAATGAAAATTGATGATCAGTGTGCGCCAACTTTTGGTAAAAGCGGTGAAGCTTGCCAACAAAAGAAAAGAAAATGAAATATCAAAGAAAAGCTCTATCATCCAAAGTCCAATTACAAATGAGCTTCCACTAATGGTGAGCGCTCCCAAACATTTTCAAAGTG
The DNA here is from genome assembly GCA_037367405.1 of Ottelia alismoides. NCBI lineage: Eukaryota > Viridiplantae > Streptophyta > Magnoliopsida > Alismatales > Hydrocharitaceae > Ottelia > Ottelia alismoides. Next base: position 474,264 of record JAZKJV010007528.1, on the reverse strand, counting down.
TCCACATGGACCAAGCGCTAATTAGGACCAAAGAATCGGACTGACACCATAAAAGGGCTCTGGATCGTAAGCAATAGAAGTCTGGGTGTCGAAGGTATCTTAGATACTCAAAAGAGACACACCCCGTTGTACTCCTAAAAATCAAGTGCAGACGACTCCAAATTCTCTTGACGGACGCATTGATCAACAAAATAAAATATACTTATGTTGAGTAATAAGGAACTCGAGAGGCACCTTGTTCTAATGTGAGGGACAGAAAATTAGACACAATCATATGCTCTCCATCATATGGCCGTCTGGTGGAGACGGTTGACTGAAGCAAGAATCGACTTATTCCCTAGTGTGGAGGATTAGGTCTGGAGGAGAGTCTCTTGGATTGGAACTTTTTGGGTGATGTCTCGACTTGACTCTAATGAATGCCGTACACTAAAAATCATATACTAATATTATATGTACAAACATAGAGTCTGAAAATTAGAGAAGTTGGATTCCTTCTGATTAAAGCATGGTTGAGCCCAAAATTTAAGGATCACTCAAATTAAGGGTCTTCTATGAATTGAGCCTTGAAAATTTACTTGCACAGTCATGGATGTATTCAACTAAGTCATTCATTCATTGATGCTCATGGACGAGCATGGTTTAAGTATAGGGGTATATTGAATCCCATATTCATCATGCTAAAGTTGGTCAATTAGGCTCGGTTCCCTAAAATTCACATGCATTTAATCATTAACAGAGCATCATTAGCATTCATACATGTGTAAATAATATTTGCATTTCATCATGCATAATTGCATTAAAAATCCCAAGTGTAAATTAGCCAAAAAGCCGCTAACTTCTCTTATTTTAATTAATTCTTCCTGAATCCGATTGACCCCAAATCAACTCCATTGTGTAGATATTACTAAGAAAAATAAATAAAAAATACAAACAAATTACTTACTCAAATAAGTGTCAAATAATCCCAGAGTCTAATTTCACATTTGATGGACTAAAATGAGCATATTACCCACATACAATGTCTAATTTTGGATTAAATTCACTTTTAAATTACTCCATTTTCAAATACATTCAAAGCAAGACCAATTTCGTAAAATTCGGAGCTCATATGTGAAAGTTGTGTTTTGGGCATCTTTTGCGCATTTTGACTTTTTGCTATTTTTGAACCGAGTATTTATGTACATAATTAACCCTTTTAATTTTATTTCTTCTTCTTTTGTGTTCTTTGATGAAAGTTTTATAAAGCATCAAAAAAATCCAAATCCCGACTAAAACTGAAATCAAAGAAACTGACTGAGTCCAAGTGTTCGTTGTGAGCCTATATAAAAAATGTGTGTTTCATACCTCTATTTTATTTTCCCACTTTCTTATTTATTAAAAATCCAAAAAAATCAGATTAGTGTGTAATTCGTTTTATTTTATCGTAATTTTTTCTAGAATTTTTATCCTCTTTAAAATCACCAAAAAATTACAAAATCCCAAAAAGCCGATTTTCTATACACATGAAGAACTACCAAAAAGTCCACTTCACATAGATGACCTCTTCTGCTCATGGGGCCTTCATGAAATTGTATATCTCGTCGAGACGAACAACTTTCATGAAGGAAATTTTTCTATTTGAGGTCTTCTTCTATTTCTCTTCTATTTTCTTCTATCTTTATTTTTGGATTTTTTTGGGGCGCCACGTGGCACCCCTTTGTGTGCCACGTGGCACCCCACCTTCTCTCTCCAAACCACCCCGGGTCACGTGCCCAGCACAAGACCCCACCTTCTTCCCCATCCAGTCGTTCCCCCCTCCCCCCTCAGCCGTTCCTCCGCCACTCCTCTCCTCGTAACGACCGCCGCACCCACTTCTACCGGCCGTTACGAGGTCGGCCAAGCACATCCTCCATATAACGCTCCTTCGTGGCCTCCTATAAAGACCAGCCCTGGCCGACCACATAAGGCATCCACCATCATAGGGAGCCTAGGAGCTCGGGTAGTGACAACGACCTCAATTCTTGGGCGAAGACCTCCATAGCGGCGTGATCCAGGGGTTCCAGCCACCTCTATCGCTGCTCTTCCTTGTGGAGACGGTCGAAGCTTCGGAGCCCTTCGTCGCCTCCTCGAAGCGATCACCGGAGTCGACGGAAGCTATTCCAAACCCAGACGATTCTCCGCTCGACCACCTTGCATCTCCAGGTCCCCTTCGAGAGCCCCGACGCTTTCCCCTCCGAGTTCGGCCCGCCAGTGTCACCTCCGAGCACCAACACCTCCAGGCTCGCCGGTCGTGTGTCGACCGGTCGAAGCCTCGGTTGCCATCCGCTCCTCTGCCTTCCACGCTCAACGGCACTCCGTCATTGCTCGGCCGTGTGTCGACCGTGTTCCATCGTGCGAAGACACCCCCACCTTGGACAGATAAGGCCAAGGCCCCCACACCTCGACCGCCCCGTCGCTGGAGCCATCGACCGCTACTGCCCTCGCACATACAAATACCATAGGATCGAGCAGGCGACCCTTGATTCGACGGTCCACATGTCGCCACGTGGAACCCTGTCTTCGAGCCTTTGCCTCGGATTCCCCGAACCTGCGAACCACATGCTCGGTCCATCCGAGCCTCCAATTGCCACCACCTCGGTTCGGGCCGTCCGAACCTCTGCTTCAGCGCCCGAGCCTCCACCTCGGGGTCCACGAGCCTCCACCAACCGCGACCTAGGCTCGGGACCCCCGAGCCTCCGCCTCGCCATCTGAGCCTCCAGGCGCACGTGCAATGCACGTGCGCTGGGGGAAATTGCAACAAGGCCACCATCAGTTCTTGATATTACAAATCTACCCCCGTTAGGGGTAAATTACATACGGCCACCCTGACTTTCAGAAATTGCAGATAAGTCCTTCCAGGGACCTGTTTGGAAGGAAAACTTTAATTTATTTATAATTATTCCCTGAAATTTTAATTTCATCATATCTTTCTCATCCGAGCTCTGATTTAAGCATTTAATATGTCATTTTGAAGCTATTTTCATGCTCTATCGTTTAGCATATGTGAACGGATCAGAGATGCTTTAGAGGTGATTATTATTATCTGAGGATCTTGATCTATTGTACAAGCTTCTAGTTGATGACTCTCTGACTGTCTTTGGTGACATTCGAGCTACTTTTGCAGGGGCTAAAATCGAGGAAGATAATTGGCTTTATTTCTTTGAAAGTATTGAACATTCTTTGAGCATTGAATATTAAGGGCTATTATTGATTTATTTCATAAGATTTATTTGACTGTTTAATTTTATAACCTGCAGCCTGGATTTATTGATAAATATTTTTGGATTTGATATCTTTTGATCTGCGATTTAATATATAGGAAATTGATTATTGTTGTTTGGATTAAAATTCATAATTACAGATCTTGTGTTGAACTCGTACGCTCTGTTTAAAATTTCTTAGCATTGCATCTCATTTACATCAACACATTTTCTCTTTAATTTTCGATACAGAAATTAATCAAACATTAATTATTTATTTAATTTAATTTAAAACCATGCAACTAAGAATCATTGTTCCTCGTGTTTGACCTTGGTAGACTTGCCAAGTAAAAATATTCCACAACATTCAAAGAGTGTGGTTTTTGCTGAACAAAATTTGTCTCCTATACTACGACAATTTTAGATAATTAAAGAGACAAATTTAACGATCATCAATGGCCATTAGAGAGGAAGAGAGAGGGCATGTATAGAGAATGAGAGAGAGAGAGAGCCTTATGTTTCTCATTGGCATATGCAGAGCAAGGGGTGCCTGTCTATTTATAATATTCTAGGATCCAGGGATCTCAATCCATGGGCAACACAAATCCAATGGCTCTCATTGATTTGTGTTTCTTTCAATTTCTAAGATTTTGTTGGTAAAAACCATCGACAATTAATTTAATTTAGATTAAATATATATTGATAAATCAATATAAATCAATCTCAAAATTAAATCAATAACATATAGAGATAATGGAAAGGAGAGTACCTCCTTCCATGTATATGGAGTGGACGACCACCCTTTCCTAATAGGAATTGGTGGCCGTCCCTTCCTTCCAATATGGAAGGGACATCTCCAATGTAATCTCCTTAGATTACATTATTCCATGTATCTCTAATTTTACAACAATTGTTGTAGATTATTCTACAAAAATAATTCATAATTATTTTATGAAATATTGCAATCTTGCCATTGAAAATTTGTGAATCACATTCACAACCCAAAATAAAATGTGAATTACATTTTCAATTTAATGTTCAATGTGAATACAATTCACATTAACATTTAATTAACAATTGTAAATTACAAACTGCTCTCTCTTATATATCATAAATAACATTTATAATATATATGATTAACATGGATAATGCTATCCACATTATTCATATCCATGATAATTAAATCATATTTAATCATCTTAGATCTCTATTCTCATATGCCAAATAATATGAATCACATTCACATTATTCACATCTTTGATAATCAAATCACATTTAATTATCTTAGATAACTCTCCTTATAATATGAATCAAATTCATATTATTCATGATAATCAAATCACATTTAATTATCTAATTTCTCAATGCTCGGATACTTATATCAACAAGGAAATTATCCTGAACTATTTCAAGGATAATGCGCTTTCTCCGTGAATACTTGGAGATAAGGACAGGGCGATTGTATTGTTCCTCGTATAGTGACTTGGATATTGAGATCACATCTCAAATATAGATCTCGGGCCTCCCATAGATGCTAGGTTAAATCAAGACCGCAAATCTAATCTTCTCATTGCATCTGAATCACATTCAGATCAATGTCCAATATTTGGACTAAGATCAGATTACTTCTCTACAGAGAGGACTCACTAAAATCCAGACCCATTTCATCACTCCCTAGGAATGGAAGCGTCATGGTTATACAACCATTTATGATCACATCACCCTCAGGTATTCCTAATACATGTACATCCTGCATACTGGAAGACACAGAATAATCCCCAAATTTTGTAAAGGTTTAAAAGCAAACAAGACAATATTTTGGTTGTTTTTGAACTATTAAAAATATGAAATCTAAATATTTTGCGGGAGAAATATTTGGAACATGAAGTAACCTATTAGGAGACTACACTATTTTTTATGAAATTTCTGGAGTAAGTGTGCTATTTATTTCTTTCAATACAATACATAAATTTAAATCTGGAAAGGCATGGATTGAATTGCAATTTATAAAAAGTTTTTAGCAAGAGTAAACAACAAAATAAAGCAAGGATGACTTTGTAATTTTCACAGAATCACACGTTGCAAATACAGTAACTACGGAGAGGATTTATGAAATTTACCCAATAAATGTTGCACGGATTGGATATGTGTGTCTTTAAAGATGCGGTATGTGGACTCTTTTGGTGATGACGCGTAGCACAACTTTCGTCCCTTGGGTCTGATATGATCCAAGTGGTCTTGGGCAATATGGAAGAGGTGTTGTTGTTCTTCACCAAAAGCTTCTTCAGACATCGTTCTTCATATTCTCTAGATGAGAGGATGTTGTGGTGAATGGTGCTGCAAGATCAGATCCTGATCTCCGGTGACATAAAGCTTTGAGGGAACAAACTCAATCAGAGGAAAACGACTCAGATTACTCATTCAGGTCTATGTCGTGCTCCAATGCCTTCCAAGTGCTAGATCAACTATCTAGAATCTAGGAGGATGCAGATCTCCAGAAGGTCCTAAATAACAAAAGGAAGTGGCAATGGTTGATCCTCCTCGAACGGATTCTACCAGAGGTGAAGATCGGAAATATGATGATTTCCATGTGTTGGTCAGAGTTTCTCACAATTCTAGGTACTCAAATACCTCTAGACGAGACTGCTTTCTTTAGAGTGAGTGATCAGTAATAACCTACAAGTAATTTCAACAATAATGAGATACAATACTAGGATTTAGTTCAAGGCATACCTGACATCCAATCTGAACGAGTAGTGATGGAGCTCAATGAAGATCGGGTCTTGCATCATGGTCTTTGACTCGCTGCAATGATGTTTGCTATTCGTTGTTCCATATTGAAGGTTTCAACGACACCTAAATCCTGATGCTGCTTTGTGTCTCAAGGTGCTCTATGATCTGGTCATGCACTACAGTTGATGATCAATGGCTCGAGGTGCAAAATCCTCGATCGGATATTAGTTGCAATAGATAGGTGAATGAATGGATATAGCTGACGAAGTGATGGTAAGGGGATTAATCTCTCATCAGATTAGTAAAAGATGAATAGAGAAGAGAAAAGATGGAGAAACAGAGATCTATAAGCAAGGTGATTGGTTACAGGGCTTGGGATCAAGCTAAGAGATGGTGATCCTCTGATCGTGATGATCAGAGGGTGGATCTGTGTATATATACAGAAATCAAAATCAACAATCGCAATAGAATGGTACTACTGTTACCTGGATGAATGGAGTTGTGCCTCGACTCTTTAGCAATGCGAGGAGGCTCGTTGCCTCGACTCTTTGGCAATGCGAGGAGGCTCAAGCTCGCTCAAGGTGGAGCACGACGATCTCTCACTGGATCATAAGTCAGATCACACCTTTCCTCGCTTCAACAATGATCAACTGTAACTCATGATACATTGGAGCTCACTAGAATGGGAGAAATGGACAAATATGGGAGGAAGAAGAAGCTCCAAGCTTATTTAAAGGATGAGAAAGTCGAAATTTCAAAAGATTATTCAGCACGTAAAAGAAGATGGGAAATTTCAACTTTTATTTTAATGAAAATGAGGGTTGTGGGGACTTTATTTTGATGAAGAAATAAAGACTCGATCTAGAAAATTGGGAGAAAATGGCTCGGTTGAGCAGATTATTTGAGGGGAAAAGATGAAATAGGGAAAAGACGAAATATAAGATTAAATAGAAAATAAATAAAATAAATTAAAAAAAATTAAATTGAAATATTATTAAAATAAATAATGTTATAAATTTAATAAATAATTTTATGATGAAATTTAAGAAATTAGACAAATTAAATAATTAGGGTAAAATAAATAAAAACATCTATTAATAGGTATAAAATACCTATATATACTACAAACAGATTTTTAATAAATTATTTTTAAAAATAATTCCAAAATTAAATAATTTATTTATTTAAAAAATTATTAAGGAGTTTGGCAATAATTTTATTTTATTTTTTAAAATTAATTTAGTGGTACAAATAAATAAGAATATATATAAGATGTGTATATTATACCTATGTAATAAATACATTAATTTATTTTAGATTTTTTTAATTTTCTAGTTTTTTTATTTTAGTTAATTAAAATAAATATATACAAAACATTTAAAAATACAATATGTTCACAAATATACAAGAAAATAAGTAAATAAAAATATATAAAATATATAGATTTGTACAAGTATAACAATAGGGTCCCAAAACCTACTTTGTGCATATTAACTCTTATTTAATCATACCACTATTATTTGATAGATAATTTTACAAAACGAACTTCAAAAGTGAGTACAACTAAATAGGAGTTCGTATGTCTGAATTACGATGTTTGGAAGTTAGGCTTTACGGCTTTTAGATTTTGAGATTTATTGGTACTTATTCACAATTATTTTAAAATTATATTTTTATTTTTTTTACTGTTTTTATAAACAATTTAGAAAAGGAATTAAGTTAATCAGAGTTATAAATAAATAAATATAAGAAAAAGAAATTTTTATATACATGATGTATATATAAACAAAGGGGTCCTAATGCCAAAACTCACACAATTTATTCCGTGTTTGTTTTGGTATTTTTAATAAATAGTATTAGTTATAAAACAAAGTTTAAAAGTGAGTTTGGTCAATTTGAAGTTTTTCTATAAATAGTAATGAACATGGGAAGTTGGACTTTTAGGCTTTTTATGTTCATTATAATCATTTATTAGTTGGTTAAATATTTTTCTGATTTTATAAATTAATAAATATTATTATAAATAACCATCAAGAATGAAATCCTTTTTATTTGAGGATGTTTTATTGATAAATAAAATAGGAAAAATATGTACGAGGTGAAAAATGTTTAATAAGTACTAGTGAGAATTGGTTTTCTTGATTTTTATAGGTTATGGACCTTATCTCCCCTACTTTATTGATTGTCGATCAGGTCAAGTCTTGACCTCTCGGGGTTAGGGTTAGTCTGCATTTATTTCATAAATACATCCTTTGTTATTTTTTTATGCTTCTTTTCTTCTTTATTCTTTTATTTTGGTTAAAAAAATGATAAATATACATTATTTACAAATCTATGAAGAATGATAAATAATAAGAATTAATGAATATATACAAGTGTTATACAAAGGATTTTAATAAAAATAAAAGAATAATTGAATCATGGATTCATCTGGCCACATTGTAGAACCTTTGTGAACTTGTGCTTCCCCGAATGACACCCACCAGCATCTAGTGTGTGACAATGCTCAAGCTCACTGGTGGATTCCTACTAAGGAATACACCTCCTCGAATTACTTTCCACATCCTCACAAAATAGATAAGGATCCTTCCACTTGTCGATATGAATCTATGATAAAACTATAAGTACCTTCAGCATCGGCCAATCTTGTGGAACTTTTTTGGACTTAAGAGAGTTCATAATATCATTGTACCATGGGACAGAGGCAACAAACAAACCATCTCATCTAGAAAGGTATCTATAATAGGAAGGGATATTTACACCAATAACCATGAGTAATTTTGTAAGTACAATCATAACCCTTATAACCACGAATTACACCCATGACCCTGCATAAATGCTCCATTTTACACCCTTAACCTTCCGTTAGTTTAGTTCATTAACTCAGCCATATGACTGATTTAATCTAACCAGTCCACGATCTAGTAGTCATGATTAACCAAAAGTAAAAGAAAAGAAAAAGAAAAATATCCTCCCTACCTCCTCCAGCCCCAGCCCCCTCTCATTACGCTGACCACCTCTTCCACCCATTCATGCACTGCCGACTACTTCCCCTAGCGTCCCTTCCACAACCCAACACTATCGAGGAATATACACATGTGCACAATGGCATTGATGCCCTTAATGGCTAGGATCGCTGAAACCTAGAAGGATGACACGTCAACTCGATGATAACAGAGGAGCAGGTGAGAGGCTCAGTGAACTGAGGGAGGAAGGGGGGTTGGACGTGGCTGACAGGCGATGTTGGAAGTGAGGTCTTCGACGGGGAGCTTCCAGGCGACGGGGGGAGGGGGGTTGTAGGGGCTTCCAGGCAGGGGAAGGAGGGTCTTCGGTAGGGAACTTCCAAGAGAGGGTACGAGGATGATAGGGGGGTGGGGCTTCCAATCGAGGGGAGGAGGTCGAGGAGGGGGAGCTTCCCGGTGAGGGAAGGAGGATGAGGTCAACGGGGTGCTTCCAGGCAAGGGAAGGAGGACTTCGATGGGGAGCTTCCATGCAGGTCGGGGGGGGGTGTAGGAGTAAGGGGAGGAGGTCGGCATGCTAGAGGAGGAAGGGAAGTCCTCTCCTTCTTAAATAATAGGAACTGAAAGGGTATAAATATAAAATATTTGATGGATACCATCATAGTTAACGAGAAATTGGATGGCAGTTAACGTAGGGTTATGGGTGTGAGAGTTAAGTACTATTCATGTTCTTTGGTGTAATTTATGATTATGTAAGGTTATTATTATAATTATGAAATTACTCAGGGTTATGAATGTAAATATTTCTAATAGGAAATAGTATCTGCTCAGGAAACTATGCATCTGTGATTTGAAGAAGATGATCTGCCACAATATTCTTCACTCCAGGTTTACTCGGAATCACCAAATTAAACTCCTACAGAAGAATGATCCATCTGATAGGGTGTGGTTTGGCATCAATATTAGACTATAAATATTAGATGGTAGTATGATCCGTGTAAACAATCACTTTAGAACCCAGTAGGTGCGATCTGAATTAGTTTAGCTCACAACAAAACTGATGTACTCGTTCTAAATAATTCAAACATGAGTCAAAGCTATAAACATAGACCGAGAAAACGTCCACAAATACCTCGAGGAAACTACCTATCATGTCAGCAAAATGACCTACATACACCTCTGGAATGTAGTGGGAGCGTTACACAATCCAAAGTGCATCCGTCTAATGGCATAGGTGCCAAATAAGCAAGTAAAAGTAGTTTTCTCCAGATCTTCAAGAGCGATTGCAACCTAGTTATATCTTGAGTACCATTCAAGAGACAAAAGAACTCTTTCCATGCCATTCTTTCGATGATCTAGTCAATAAAGGGCAGTGGAAAGTGATCCTTCTTGGTTGTCGAATTCAGCACCAGTAATCTATGCGGACATGCCATGAGGTAGGTACTCGGATCAGAATGTCCTCACCATGGTCATTCGTTACAATTGTAATTGTGGATTTCTTCAAGACCACATGTAATGGTTTGAGCCACTTGGAATCCAAAAAGGATAAATAAAGCTAGCATCCCACCATTTCCTGATCTATTTCATGACAACATCCTGAAGATTAGTATTAAGCCAAAGATGAAACTCACGTTATGACTTGCTATCATCCTCTAAGTAGATCTGGTGCGGGCACAATGCTGGATTGATCCAACAAAGATTCGAAATATTCCAGCTTATGGCCTTGCGGTTTCTCTCAAGAACCTCTAGCAAGAGAGATTCCTATTCGTCGGTTAACTATGAACTAATGATGATAGGAAAAATTTGGGGCACAACTACAAGGAAGGAATACTTCAGTGTTGATGGTAGAACTTTAGGCTCAGGTGGAGTCTGAATTTGCTCTATAAAGACCTTAAAAACTACATTTGTAGAAGGTGAATGATTTGCCATTTGTGAACTGTCCACTATGGCTAAAATAGGCTCAACATGTAGTGTCTCAAATAAATCTGCAATAAACTCTCTCTGTTAATAATTAGATGGCTCATCAAAAAATAACTCCTAAGATCCATCAGCAAATAACTCATCATAATCACTAATGGTACAAATGTCGACTACGCTTTCCAGGCCTTCCTTTACAGAAAGGAATTCCTAGGTATCAATGTAATCCATGAACAAATATGTATCTTTGATCTCAGATAAGATGTCATAGTCCTCTGACTCAGGTGTAGAAGGATCTCTCTCATCTAATCCTGGCGGTGACAGCTTCAGATCTAAGATCATCTCTATCTTAACCTTATCACCGTGGGAGTAAAAGGTTATCTCTCTAGTACCATAATCTACTAATGCTTCGGTGGTTCGTAGGAACGACTAAGCAAGTATGCATGGGGTATTGAGTAATGGTGCTACGGTGTCCATGTCCAAGACAACTAAGTTCATTGGGACTTGCATTCCTCGTAGCGTTACGATAATGCTCTCAAGAATGCCCCTCATTCTCTTGATCGATCTATCAGCAAACTGAGGGATCATCCCGGTTGATATAAGAGTCCCCTTCCCAAACTCTTTGAGTAATGAGGATGGCATAATATAGATGGAGGATCAACTACCGAGTAGAGTATGATCATACTCCTGATAAAATTTCTGGTAATAGATGTAAGGTGCTCCCTTATCTTTCTTTTTAGACAGGAGGTTGATGATGGAATGAACTATGGTCATGGTCAATATATGCTTCTATGTTCTCTTTCATCGTTTTTGCTTAGGTTTACGCTTCCTAGTACATGCTTATTTCATTCCCTTGACTGCAAACATGTACTCCATGGCCTTTAGGAGTGGCATCTCTGAAAAGATGTTCTCAAGTATATTTACCACTCCAGGATCATATAGTGTTGTTTTAAATTTTCTAAAATTTTCGCTTTTATTTAAGGCATCTGGAAAAGGAACATAATCAAAACCACATCAAACTTCCCATTCTTTTTATTCAAATCTGAACTAGCATGTACTTTACGAGTGATAAGAATCAGTCTATACAGTATCATCCATAACAGGTAAAAAAAGAAGAAAAAACAACTCAAGTTGCTCTGTTTAATATTGATGAAGAAGGCTCCACGATAGGTGTGTTCTCCTCCAAGATTGACTAGGCACTACATCTCCCATTATTGTCTTTTTGTGATTTTCTGATGGATGGTGGCGGTAGTGGTGCTCCTCCCTGGACTATACTGATGGATCTCTGCTCAGATGTTGTAGAAGGTGAGGAAGATGATGAATCTCGATCAATAGCTTTATTGCCCAATCCCAACGGTCCCAGCAACTACAATCTCCTACAGCTCTTTAGAGTATTGGCGTAAGATAAACATGATAATCACTAGACATACCTGTCTTATGGTTTGATGGATCCTGTGCAACCTGCTCTTTGTTGCGTCCGAAGTTATTGGGATTGGCTTTTGACCAAGGATTGCATGAGTGTCTTCATGGCGGTCAAGTCATCAATCCTTTGGTTGATGTCGCTCACATTCTTCATCAAATGTGCTATGTAATCTAGTGCAGGGTTCACAGAGGGTGACTCTTGTTGCTAAAAAACTAGCAGTCACTGAGACCGATAGTGTGGAGGCTGATGGTACGAAGAATATGCTTAATGTGAATAATGAGGAGGAGGACGAGAATATTGTCTAGGCTATTGCTAATAATATGGACGATGAGAATATGAGGTTGCTTCTACTGATATCCATATCTCCTTGTCTAAAAATGTGGTGGAGACGTAAACTGAAGCTGTAGCTGCTTGTGTTGGAACTAGTGTGGCCTACCACCATGAAACTAATGAACTACCCTCTTTCTAGCATGGGAACCCAAGTGCCCCTACCTTGGTGGACGGGTTTGGCTGCACTTAGGACATCTGCAAATACCATTCGCCTCCTAAATTTTCGGTGGCGGTTGAAACCATGGTTTTGAAAAATATCAATGCTCCGAGTAATATGGCACCATACATAATAGAGTTTGCTGCTGCAAGACCTAATCCAGAGTCTGCACATAATACATGTGCTGGAATGCAAGATGTGCTCTGGTACTCTACTGTATTGAAGTGGAAGTAGATGTCTCTGGGTCAAAAGTATTGGATGCAGCACTCGAACTCTGGCATGAATTGTTGGTACTAACAAGAAGCTCCAGATGCATCGTAATCTCATCCAACTTGTCTAGTTTCTTTGTCCTCTACTTGATAACTTGTAATTTCTCATGTTCTTATAATAAGTTTTTGATTATATCAACTTTTGATAGGTGATTGCCATTGATGGTCATATCAGAATTTTCCACCCTATCCACATCATGACATGCCGTCATGTTGACAACCTTGTGGGATGTAGAAAAAAGTATAGGGTGTTTCTGAAATGTGCGAGAAGAAGATAGGGATGCGGAGCTCTCCACCATTTCATCGAATATCTCTCATATGGCATCCTCGTCTTTGTTGAAATGGGACACCACACAAGCGATAGCTACCAATCTCTAGTTATCTGAGCTCAAACCCCCAAATAAATTGTGCACTAGGTTGGTCTTTGGTATATCTTGATGGGGGCACTTCTTCGTCAAATCCTTGAAGTGTTCCATGCCTCATGAAGATGCTCATGGGACATCTGGGAGAAGTTTTCTATAAGCGACACATCTGATTCAATCATCCTAGAGGATAATACTTACTCAACAATGCTGACCTCAGCTCCTCCCAGGACATGACAACGCTTCCTAAATGATGGATCGAGTATAACACCTTATCCATAAGTGATGAATCCATGATTTACATCCTTTATTCATTTATTTTATCCTAATTCCCTATGCAAAATATCGATAATTATGTATCAAATACAATAAATTAACATTGTGCACACATTTGTTAATATTATGTAATTAACATTCTTTTGGAAAATAAAAGAATAGAGAAGAAAAGAAAAAGAAAGATAAATAAATAAGGATGTACTTATGCAATAAATGCAGACAGACCCGAACCCCGAGAGAAGGCCAAATATTGGCCTGATCGATAAGGAATAAAGTAGGGAGAGATAGGGTCCTTCACTTTTACATATTCATCACTATTCTTCTAGTTATATATATATACTATTTTATATCTAAATAAAATAATCTCAAAATAATTCAAATTCCTTAATAAAATTGTTAAATAAAAGTGAAATAAAAATAATAAAAAAGGATAAAAAGGGTAATGTGTACAAACATACAACACCTATACTTGTATATATCTATTTATTTACGTATTTAGTTTTTAAATAATGTGTACACATTGTATATTTTTTACACTTGTATATACTTTGATAATCATATAAAATTAAAATAAAAATCATAAAACACAAATTAAATTAAAAATAAAATCATCTCTTCATTAAACAAATTGCCAAGCTTGTATATATTGTACACAATACCCATTTGTTTAACACCTACGATTAATTTGTAAAAAATAAGATAAATAAAAATGCTTTTAAATTCCTTACATTTTTTTTGTAAATAACTAAAATATAAAATTATTGTATTTTTGAAAAAATAATAAAATAAAAATACATGTATATAATATATAAGTTTATTATACCTATATATAATACCATGTACTATCTATACCGTATATATTTATTATAAAAAATAATTAAAAATCACATAAAATATTGTATAAATATTTAACCTTTTTGTGTTTATAACATTTTATTTTAAATTCATTTATTATTTTCAATTTATTTTTCTTGAATTTGTAAATTCTTGAATTCTAATTGGTCAACCCCGGTTTGTTGACCTGGGTCAACCTCTCCTCCAACTAGGTCTGACCCGGGTAAGCTTCACCAGACCTGATCTCTCACCTTTTTCCTGCTTGGCTCCAACCACTTCTCCCTTCAGTTTGCATGCCCGATTGTTCACCTAGGATCCAAGATCTTCGTGGATTCCTATGTAGTGATAGGTCCTCCTAGGTTTTCACACATTCTTCTGATCTTTCAAGATCCTCTAGGGCCCTATAAAACATCTTGTACGACCTCCATTATAGATCTTCTCATTCCTCACAGCTATTTCTCTCCCCCTTTACCTTCCATCGCCATTAATTCTAGCACTTATAGGTACCCCCACACCTATCCCATTTCATTGTTTACTTTGCTTTGTCCATTATCACCAACGTAGACCATAGGTGCTCTGACCATCGGGTCGGACCCCATTTCACTCATCCATCCATTCTGATCGACTTATAAACTCACCATCCCACACTCATATGCAGTTGGATCATTCTTGGACCAGCTCATCGGAGCTGGATTACAGTGAGACCTCCCTCTACCATTTCCGTCAAAGGTCGAACACCATCTCCCACTACTTCTCCTTCTTTTTAGCTGCAAATAACCAGGGATAAGGCTTCACCCTTGAGCTATTATTTCCCTTGTAGGTTCTAGATGCAGCGGAGGCTCGAATTGAGCCACGACCTTAGCGGCTGAGAACCTACATGTGCTCTACCCTCTTGCACCACATCTATCCATTCGTCGGGCCACTTGTGACCTCCACTCGACGGGGAGCACCTTAAGGAGGGTGTTGCACCTTGCAGCGAGCCGATCAATACCATGAACCGTTAGATTTTTGCGATTGATGTTAGCCTTGCACCACCTTCTTTAAGATATTCCAGAACGCCTCTACATCGTTGGATGAGGAGCTTCCCCCAGTTTTGATCGAGGCCATCCGTTCACACCTAAAAGTATATCTCCGATTAGATCTCCGATAGTTCTACATTGCATGATCATGCTTTAGCCAGAGACGTCAGATTTATCCAACCCACCATCTAATCGCACGTTTGCCACATTCCCTGTGCCATTAGATTTGCAACTAACGATCATCTAGACCGTACATCTGAAGCGTCAACGCATTCGCCACGTGTCCTCTAGGGGTATATTTCCAATTTACCCTCACACATTATGCTATTTCCATTTAGTCCAAAAAATGTAATATGCAGTTGAAAACATTTTCCTGTTAGGGCCCTACAGTTTATTTATTTATATTTTAGTCCCTCTGAGTTAAAGTGACGTGTGGCTTCACTTGTTTCTCTAGTATGATTGCAAACATTGCTCTAAGCTTTTATGTTTTAATGAAATAAAGATTTATTTTCTGAATTTGCACCTATGCCCCGATGAATGCTCTGTCACGTGTAGCGTGTATTGTATCTGAGCTAATAGCATTTAGACCACCACAATTTTTTATTGTGTGTTAATATTTGGCCCCAGAAATTAAAAGAAATTCATATAGGTCCTATGTTCACTATTTTATTTTCATGCTCCTTTAGTTATTACAATAAATAGCAAAATCACTACAAAAATTTCCCAAAATACCTTATAGCTCTTGTTATCATGTTGTTTGCATGGTAATTTTAGTTTGCTAATTTTCTTTCGTTTGATTTTATTAAAAAATAAAAACCCATCAAAAAGTCCCTCTTTACTTTAGAAAACTCTAAAAATTCGAAAAATATTTTAAAAATTCCAAAAACATTATTGCTGATACATTTTCTCCTATATTAGCTGTTGTATAAATTTGGCTTGAAAATATTTAGTAAAACCCTAAAATTTGCAAAATATGAATATATTATAAAAATCATATAAAATCCTTTAAAAATGTTAAAAATTATGATTCAGTTCCTATTTGTAGATATTTTCCTCTAGTTGTTATCAAAATTGACATCCAGAAATTTTTTGTTGATTTAGTATTTTATATTTCCAAAATGTTCCTAGTTGTTCGCTATTTGCTTGCTTTCCTAGTTTTTTTATTTTTATAAAATTCGAAAAACATTTACAAATTCCACAAAATTGTACAAAAATAGTATAAAACTTATAAAGCATAAAAATATTATTAATTGAATTTTCTGTGTATTTTTAACCTATTTGAAAAATAAAAAAACTGATGTTTGTTTGCCTTTAACTCTTTGTTTCAATTATCCTTATTTTCAAAAGTTAAATTTGCAAAATTAAAAGCCACTAAAAGAAAATATAAATCTTTCGATTCTTTAAGAAACCTACCTTGTTTACTACATGTCTCCTTGTGTCTACCATGGAGCTATATCAGGTTAATAACAATAGCTATACCACTTGCTTGATTGCATGATTTCTTTTGTAGTGAAATAATATTCTTGATTTTTTACTTGGTTGATTTGGGTGATAAGAATACATTAATTAATCAACTTAACCCGAGTTAGTCAGGTTGTTCATCAGAATGGCGCCGTTGTAAAGGACCACATCTAGGTAGTTAGGATTGTTATCTTTTTGTCTATTTATTGCTTCATTTGTTTTCCCTCTATTGTCTTTTAATTTATCAGTTTTCGATAACTACCTCTAACATATTTCTGTTTCACCTTTGTTGCGAGGGCCCATGGAGTGAAAGAGGTTATCTTTGGGGAACTGACACACCCTAGCGATGTGGAGGCCGACCATTTTGCACCGACTGGCAGGAGAGAGCATCCGAGGAGGAGCATCAGGAGGAGGAGGTCGTAGATCTTAGCTTCATTTTAGTGTCATTTTTCTTGCAAAAACTTGTAATTATTTTGAGAGAACTTTGAACACTCTTATTTGGGATTTGTTTCATCGAGTGCCGGTGCACTCGAAGGACCTCACCATATTTTATTCATGGTTTTCATCGACTTTGTTTTATTTTGTTTTTTGTATGTGAGCCCAAGACTTTGGCTTTTAGTTGGTTGAGCTAGGTAGTGATTAGGCCCAAACACCTAAAAGAATATCTATTCCTATAGAATTTATTGGACTTTGTCAAATAAATAAATTGTTGATTATTTGGATTTGAGACCGTGCATCGAGAGAGGTCACATACAACGCTAGCAGGACACGTTGTGTCAGGCACCGAGTTGCATCGAAGATCGGACCTTGATCTTACTTTTAGATAGTTAGCACATTATTCTTCCCATAATAGAAGTTATTATTTAGGGTGATTTCTTCTTGCATCATATAGGTAGTTTATTTTCTTTATTTAAATTTATGCATGGATCATATTGCATGTAGATTGCTGGAGCAAGGTATACCTTCTATCTCGTGCATGCATCATTGATTTCATTGCGTATTGGCTTTTCTGCCTTCCTCCTATTTTCTTGGACTTAGAAATAAGAAATCAGAAAATTCCTTAGGCGTGTCTTTATTTAAAAATGACAAAAAACGTGACAACTCAATAAAATCAGGTCTGATAAACAAACTTGACCATAAAATAAACGTAAAGATCACATTCATTGTTTTGGGGTGAGTAACTCACTCATTATTTGATTTTACTTGCAGAGTGAGAGAGACGAACAATAGTATAGAGCCATAGGAGGATTCTCTGTTAGACTACTGATTCTATAAAAATGATTAACTACATCTCAGTGAGGAAATACGTGTAGCTGGTCAACTGTCCATGTTTAGCATAGTAGGTCGTTTAAAGGACACTACGTAAGGCTCCATCCATAAGTAACGAGTAGCTGGCTAATATTCCGTACTTACACCTATAGCGAATGAAAGTAGGTGCAACTAGTCGTAAGAATTTGGGCCAGTCTTTAGGGAAATACACACACCTAACAGCTCGCTAACTATGTTCTAAGGCTGCATTATCACCTAACTCTAGAAAAAGATTAACGACCGAGCTTTCATGATCATCATTGTGTCGAGATGGTGAATTGGGGGTTTAATTTTTCATCATTGTTTTCTCTATAGATCTACTCTTCCCTCCTCCCCACATCACGATGATGGGCAAGCGATCTCTTAGGCTACCTTTGGTGGCGCCGCTTCATATGACACATGTCCATACATCTAGGGAGGTTCTTAAGAGCTCAGACATGCACTCAGAACTCGAGTATTCCACCTCCTTCTTTTTTGACCTTCCCCACCCATCACCTGAGGTAGAACAACCAGAGTAGTCAGGGCAAATATTTGTAGACTTGGTCACACCTGAGGTCTGCTCTTTTACTTTTTCAGAGTACGACGAGATGGCTCAAGAGTGGAGAGATGATGAGCAGCCATATATTCACGATGTTTTTGATCAGGTGACGATCAACAACACCCTCATGGCATCCCTAAAGGCGATGTAGAGATAGATTCGGGACCATGAGTTGCTCATGATAGAGGTGAGGCAGGTGTTTACTCAGATGAGAGATGGGCGAGTAGATGCGGGAGATGACAGAGCCGATGGTGGAGAGATTCCTAAACATAAGGACCGAGTGGTGCCAGGAGGAGGCCCGTGATCCACAAAGACCCTTGCACACCATGAGAGCAGTGCACAACCCTGGTGAAACTCTCACCCACAGGTGGATTCAGCTATACTCCATTCTTGGAAATTTTGAGCTACAACCCCAGACAATTCAGTTGTTTCCCAAGTTCCATGGTTACGTCATCGAGGATCCCCATCTAAATCTCTAAGAGCTTGAGATGATCTGTTGCACCGTCCAAGATAGATTTGTGGACGAGGACACGATCAAACTAATAGCCTTCACATTTTTCTTAGTTGACAGAGCAACCTACTGATTGATGCACTTAGGGAGGATTGTCACCATCTGGGAGCAGTTGAGGACCGAGTACCTCAACAAATACCATCCACTCGATCGGACGAATGCAACACAAGTCATGATCACCAATTTCACCATGATTCTGAATGAATATTTCCATGAGGCTTGGGAACGGTTTAGAGAGCTCATTGACATGTGTTCACATCACCATGATTCCAACAAGCTTAATTTACTCCATAGTTTCTTTTGTGGGCTGACACCTGAGCTTCAAGGGATAGTCAATGCTTTGTGTGTAGGGTCCTATTTTTCCATGGACGAGGACTAGGTATGGGCCATCTACGAGGAGATGGCTGAGAAGTACACGGTGATGACCCATGCATGTGTCTACACTCATGGGAAGCCTCCCCCCCAAGCAATGTCTCAGCACAGAGTTGCATGTATAGAGGTCGGTCCATCTTCGTCTTCTATAACAACAACACTAGCGAAGTCATCAGCTGCAAACCTAGGTATAATAAGACAGAAGTTGGATAGCATGGAGATTATCATGAAGAAGACGTGCCAGGGCCTAGATAAGCTCAACAAGATTAACAAGCTGGATCAAATTTTGTTTGACCTCAAGACACGGATAATGTGCCTCTAAGAGGCACATACGCATTACATGCCATAGTATTGGCCACATGCTTATCAGGGGAGCCGATCAGCACAACCGTCCACCTCATACAGACAGGTTCATCATATTCAGATGGAGCACATTCAGCCGGCCCCCGAGTACCAAAAGACACCACCACCTGCACCAAACACACAGATGGTGATTCATCAGAGTGATTAGCCATTGGCGTCACTTACCTCACCTTCACATGAGTAGAGCCATCGATGGAAGTCAACAGGATTTGGTATGGCCAGTACCAGCAGCAACTCGGTATCTGTCGTCATCACTCGAGTTTTAGATGGTCCATTGGAGGTGCTCAATCCCAACAACAGCCTCTGACACAATTAGGGCAGTGTACCCAACAACAGAAGCCCCAATACTCCTAGCTCACATTTCCTCGACCCCAGTACCTGGGTCAATAGTGGAGGTAGTAGCAACCTCATTCTCAGTTTCACCTCCCCCCTCCCACACTCTTACCAGCAACAACATCGCCTGCCTCAATACTTCAAGAGAGGCAACCCATCTAATTATCATGCACCCTTGTATGAGAACCCAACATTAAAGGATATCGCCAATATTCTTGTAGAATAGCCGAACACATTCAAGCGATAGAGGATGAGTTCAGGCAGGAGATGAGAGATCATCATGAGCAAGCAGCCATACCTGCATAAATCGATCCCAATCCGAACAATCTGAAGAGAAAGTCTGAGCAGGTATAGTCTACAGAGTCTGACACTCATAGTGAGGTACTTGATGACATGCATTATTTATTTGATACTAATTTTGTGACACCTAGGAGCAGTAGGAATCCAGCTAGTGGTGACTCATCTAGGCGACATTTAGATGCAGACTCCAGAGCCAGATGAGTGAGATAGCGGTGTTGATGTCGTCCCTTCTCTAGATGCTTCAGATTGTATAATTGAGGCCACCAATATTTCATATGATGAGCCCGAGCGTGGTACTGATGCAACTACATCAGATGTTGTTCGTGGTTGATGCCACCAAGAGTCTATATACATATTCTCTAGTTATTTTGACTACTACTCTTGTACCTAAGGATGATTTTCATAGAAAAATATAAGAAAAGTAAAAAATTTGAAAAACAAAAATATGAATAAAGGAAAGGTTTTTGTATCTTTTCCTGGTCCATTGGTTATGGTTTATGATGATTATATGGATTCCTGTCATTTGCATGCTCATAGACCTTGTCCTAGTCCTAACCCTCTAGTCTTGAGGAGGGTCCCTCTATCCCCATCCCTTAACCACTCCACTTAGGGATGGGCAAAAAATGGAAAACCCCAAAAAGAGACATCAGTTAGAGTTCAACGAGGAGATGATAGACAAAT
This sequence comes from Ottelia alismoides, assembly GCA_037367405.1. Taxonomy (NCBI): domain Eukaryota; kingdom Viridiplantae; phylum Streptophyta; class Magnoliopsida; order Alismatales; family Hydrocharitaceae; genus Ottelia; species Ottelia alismoides. The sequence goes on along the minus strand of JAZKJV010007528.1, from coordinate 452,899 downwards.
TTCATATCCAGTTGACTCTTTAGGAGGCATTAGAGCACATCCCTCTCTTTCAGAAGAACCTTAGAGAGAAGACCAGATGCATGGGCTCCATATGTTAGATGTCATATCCATGAGCAATGGTTCGATCGTACTCTATTAGACAACGAGTCTTCAATTAACCTTCTTTCGGAAGCCTTACTTGAACGTTTTGAGTTTGGCCCTCTGTGACAGAGTAGGACATTACTTCAGTTTGCAGATAGATCTATCAAAAGGATAAAGGGGATACTGAAGGACGTGGTCGTCACTATTCTCAGCCTGAAATTCCCCGTGGACTTCATTGTATTGAACATGGAGATCCCTGAATGCGTGACCAATTGCCCCATCATATTAGATCATCCTTTCCTAACAACGGTAAAGGTTGTGTCTGATCATGATAGCGGGAAGGTATACTTTTGCGTCGAGGGAGAGGGTATACAAATAGAGACGATTGAGGAGATGAGAGCCAGAGAATTAGCTAGCTTAGAGAAGGGATCAAAGCACATAGATACATAGTCAAACATCTGTTATGAGTGTGATTTCGTCATTATAGACGACGAGGTAGTTTGGGTAGATCTGATTTCACGAGATCTTGTCACACTTCAGACACAACAGATTCACAATGCCAACTAATTGGAGATCGGAAGGCACACTTGTTTCATAGGATATTTTAGAGGATGACGATGCAGTTTCTGGCAGCAAGGTTGATTTTATTTCATGCCATTCATATTCATATCCCTCAGACTTAGATAGATTTTGATTGGCAGGGTTTTGATGAGTATTTTTCGTGTTTGATGTCTAGAGAGCTTACTACCAGGATGGAGATAGAGCCAGTACAGTTGATATAGACACCATTAGGGCCATCTTCATCGAGTTTAGATGAGAAACGATAGTTCTCCCTTTCAGATTTTGTAGCCTTCATTCAAACTTTTCAGAGACCAAATTTTCCAGCTCCCACATGCCCAGAATTGAAGACCTTGCGGGCGTGCCAGATATGTTCCCAGTCATTATTTCAGTTGATTTGACTGATGACCAAGAATCTCATTTGATGGAGGTTCTTTAGAGGAACTATAGGGCAATTAGTTGCTCTGTAGCAAATCTCTAGGGGATAAGTCTGACACTATGCTCCCACCATATATATCTCGAGGATGGTGCTAAGACCTCATGTGGGTTCCAGCGTAGGCTGAACCCGAATCTTCAAGATGTGGTCATGAAGGAACTATCCCAGTGGTGGAGCGCCAATTTTATATACCTCAACTCCAACTCCATGTGGTTAGTACATTACAAGTGGTACCCAAGAAGACTGGTATCACTACAGTAGTGAGTGAGTTTGGAGAGGAGATTGCTACCCATGTACCCACATCTTGGAGGGTCTGTGTGGACTACAGATGATCGAATCAGGCCACCAAGAAGGATCACTTCATGCTACCATTCATTAATCAGATTATTGAGAGATTAGCTGGGAAGAGTCATTACTGCTTCCTTGACGGGCACTTAGGGTATAATCAGGGGGCCATTACACCCGAAGACTAGGATAACACGGCATTCACCTGTCTGTTTGGGACGTATGGTTTTAGATGGATGTCATTTGGAACATGTATTGCCCGGGCTACATTCCAAAGGTGTATGCTTTCTTTTTTTTAACATGGTGGGTGACTGTTTAGAGGTCTTCATGGATGATTTTTTGATACATGGCAATGGCTTTGATGTGTGTCTTTCTTGCCTACACCATGTGCTTTAGTGGTGCATCAAGGTCAACCTTGTTCTATCTTGGGAGAAGAGTAATTTTATGATGACTCAAGGGATGGTCCCTTGTCATATCATCTCCGACAAGGGCATGGAGGTCAATCCGGCCAAGGTGTATATCATCAGGAAACTCACCCCACAATCCAATTTGAAGAAGTTGTGTTCTTTTGTAGGGAATGTTGGTTTCTACTAACGGTTCATTCAGGACTTTAGTCTTATTTCCTGATTGCATACTGATCTTCTCATGAAAGACACTGACTTCATTGTAGATGATAGTGTCTATCGGCATTTGAGACTCTCAAGGACTTAGTTGTTCAAGCTCTTGTCCTTCAGTCAACCGATTGGTCTCTCCCATTCGAGATCATGAACGGATGCTTCTAATGTTGCCATAGAGGTTGTGCTAGGACAAATGAGGGATGGATTGTCTTTTTCCATACACTACGATAGTAGGACTTTAATTGCTACCCATCTGTTATATACTGTTATTGAGAAGGATATGCTGGATGTAGTCTTTACTTTGGATAAGTTTCAATCTTCTATTCTCAGATTTAGAGTTACTATTTATATAGATTACACCATCGTCCGGTACTTAATGGTTAGGAAGGATGCTAAGGCACGCTTGACTAGTTGGATCCTTCAACTCCTGGAGTTTGATATTGAGATTAAGGAGAAACCCAGAGTCAAGAATGTGGTGGCGGATCACCTCTCCTGATTAGAGTATCTAGATGATTCTGAGACTACTACACCTATCACTGACACATTCCCAGACGAGGCGATTCTTGCTATAACCTCTCTCCCATAGTATGCTGATATTGTGAACTATCTTGTTGACAAGAAAGTTTAACAAGGATGGACCAGGCAACGACTTCATACTTTCCTAGCGAAGGCCAAGTCATAGGAGGATCCCACCCTTTACCATGAAAGGGGGGATAGTGTATAGCATCGGCGTATTCCTCAGGAGGAGCACCATAGCATCCTCACCTATTGCTACAAGTTTGAGGAAGGAGGATATCACTCTGGGAGACATACATCACAAAAGATACTCCAATCTAGCCTTTGGTGGCCAACTCTCTTCAAGGATATAGATGAATTCATGAAGCGGTGCACTGATTGTTAGAGGATGGGCAGTTGTGGTCAAAGATACATGATGCCGATGCAACCCATTAACTTCTGTGAGGTTTTTGGTGCATGGTACATCGATTTTATGGGCCCATTGCCTAAGAGCCAGGGATTCGAGTACATTTTGTTGGCTGTGGATTATGTGAGTCGTTGTGATGAGGCTATCCCCGCCCGAGCTGCTGATGCAAGGACTATTTGTAGATTTTCAAGAAAGAATATCATATCACGGTTCGAGGTTCCTAGAGTTTTAATTTCTCGCGGGATACTCATTTTATAAAGAACAAGGTAAGGGCCCTTGCTAATGAGTTCAACATAGACCATAGAGTTGCCACTCCATATCATCCATAGATGCATGGTCTTGCTGAGGTTTCGAATTAAGAGATCAAGACTATATTTCAGAAGGTTGTTCGCTCGGACTGAAAGGATTGCTAACAACTTTTGGGCTCGGTCTTGTAGGCCTATAAGACATCCTTCAAGAAACCATTGGGTACATCTCCATTTTGACTCGTTTATGGCAAGCCATGCCACTTACCTTTCGATATTAAGCACAAGTCACTATAGGCAGTCATTGAGATATTATTGGATCCTAAGAGTGTAGGAGATCAGATAAGAGCAGAGTTGGAAACCCTGGAGGAGCTTAGAGATATAACTTTTTCAATTAGCCTAAAGTATAAGGATATAGTGAAGATATGGCTTGATTCTCACATCCGCCATAAGTAGTTTGAGCCTGATCAGAGAGTATGGATATATGATTCTAGACTGAGATTATTTCCAAGGAAATTACAGAGCAAATGGAAAGGTCCTTACTCAGTTAGAATGGTGCATGACAACGACAATATTTATATATCCGATTTGTCTTCTGAGTCCACCTTTTCAAGTCAATGGTCAGCGCCTGAAGCCCTTTCTTGATCATGATCTACTAACAATTGATGTTGCCCCTATCCATTTTGTATGAGATGTGTTCTTTGATTCTCATCTTAGGCATCTCATACATGAGTTACACATATTTCTGCCTCTCTATATGTCCATGTTGTCTATATCATTCATTCATTGGTTTTGTTTAACACTCCATGCCTCATCATATTTTTTTTTTCTATACGTAGGATGCACTTTATCCTTAGTATGGGAGGATGCTAGACTAATGTTGTTCATATATATTTTTGATCTATTACCTCTTTTTTGTTTGCTATACTTAGGGACATCTTACCCTAAGTATAGGGGAGGTAATATATGTTTTTTTCTTTAATTCTTCTCTGGCATGTCCCTCAACTATTGATATTCTTTTCTATACCTAGGTATCTTTTACCCTAAGTATATGGGGGACAAGTCGAGTCGTTGATTTCATGTACATTCTTTTCCTCAATTTTACCCTTTTATATTGTCTTCTATACATAGGATTACCTGATCCTATGTGTGGGAGGATCACTGACTTCTATTTAGTGCCTTCTTTCTTTGAGACATTGTAGTATAGGATTATTTTCACTTCTCTATACCTACCACGTGTTATGTCTTCCTTTGTTGCTCTCTGCTCACTCTGAGGACATCATTCAAGCTAAGTATAGGGGGTGTCGCATATATTGTATATATACTTTTGCCATAACTCGTATTTTGGGGTTAATAACAAGGTTATTATTTATAAAATTGGTATAAAAATATTTTTGAAATTGTTTCCAAAAATGCGTGTAAGATTTTTGTAAAAAGTTTTACATTTTTTTAAATTTGTTTGTAAAAACCTTTGTAAAAATTAATTTTGTACAATTTTTTGTAAAATGTTTGTAAAATGTTTTGTTTGTAAAATGTTTGTAAATTATTTTGTGTATCAAAATTATGTATATGGTATAAATGTTTGTAAAATATGTGAAAGCAAAAAGTTTGCAAAAATCTTTTTGAAAAATTGGTTGTAAAGTGATTTGTAAAATAGATTGTAAAACTAGTTTTGAAAAAGGTTTTTATAACATTTTGAAAAGATTTACAAAATGGCTTGTAAATATGTGTAAAATATTTTGTCACATGGGATATATATTATGGGTATATCAAATAATGAAACCTATACTTATTGGTAAGCTTTATATATACACTCTTGTATATAAAATCCATTTATCAAATTCTTAAAGATAAAATCCACTTTTAAATAAAACCCTTGTAATTATGTACATATTCTTGTAAATATTTGCAAAAATTTTCTTTATTTTCTTTCTTATTAAAAATGCCATAAAAATTTGCAAAAATTGTTTTGATAAACTTCGTAAAAAAAGATTTTCATCTTTTCCTTTCTTTTCAAATATTCTGTAAATATTCCTTGTATGTGCATATGCATTTTTATGAATAGTATTGACGTTTAAACTAGTCTGGAATAAAATTGAAGAATGGAGCTTGGGTAAGACCTTAATCCACTTAATTTCAAAGGAACCTTAACAGAATTGGAGTTGAGACTTTTCAGGCCCTAACGACTTAATTCTTTAAGTCCTCAAGACTATGTTCACATGTCATCTTGATTGGTCTAAGCAGAACACTTAGCAATGCACGCATGATTCTTCTATACAGTGGCCTTGACTTGGACAAGCACTCTACACGTAGCTCTTCATGGAGTAGGTGGTGAGGGGGTAAAATTCTTTGGCTTGGGGTAGCACACGGGTGTGTAACAACTAGTGGGAGCATCCTCTAGGGTAGGAAGTGCATCTCAACTGGGTCTAGTGGCATTGAGGCCTAATGACAAGATGTTGTGGTTTGCAATAATGCTTCAAAAGAGGGACAATCTATGGACTTAAAAAAAAACCTTATGTACATGCAACACCTTGTAGATATGTTGTACATATAGTCATAAAAAATGCAAAAACTCCAAAAAAGGGACATGGCAGATTGAAACTAAAATGCTTTTCAGGGTGTATATTGATTAATAAGCAAAGCTTATGAGGTACAATGTCTCATATCAGGGAAGCTTGCAGCTGGAGACTTGGCTACACTGGTCAAGCTCCAAGGGATACGTGTCACGACCCCGTTTCCCGGGCCGTCGGATCCTCCCATATCCGGATCTGGTTACTCAACAATAATTTATTCAGCAATCACAACTAACATTCAGAAATATACTGCAAATAAAAATACTCGGAAGAAAGTATTTCAACACTTCTCCATTCACAAAATAAAGTTTAGATGATACACTGTCCCACTATAACCATTACATGTACATCAGCTTGAAAGGAAAATATACAAAAGATTACTAACTACCTTAAAGAGTAAAGCTACTGTGGTTGTTTGGATGTCTAGTACGTAAGCCGGATGAATTTTTAAAGTCCTTGCTATGGCTCACCAATACCTGTTGGGTTTTCCATAAATCATAGGATAAAAATTAGCGAATGCTAAGTAACGAAGAAGAGAAAAGCAAACAAATTGTGTAATTTTTCAAAACTTGATATCATAAAAATTTCATTCCTTTTCATTAATTTAAGTCCTATTCCTTTCTATTCCACATCAGGGATTAGTCCAGGGGAACCCCACCATTCTTGGACACCGAAGCTGTGGATGCTTCGGGATTGGAGATTGTGTTGATCTTGGTAAGCTTATGCCGCCGCACGTCGTCTCCACCAATCCTCCAATACTACCCTAACAATTTCCTTTTCTTTTATTAAGCAGGGTCTCAACCCTCGGCCTGGAAAAACAAATGAGCACACCGTCCTCGAGGACTCGGTTGCTTAAAACCTCAGGCTAACATTTAATCATATAACCTATCAGCTTTAAATACATGTTATCGTGACCCAGCCGCTATTGAACCACCCGTGCCTCCACATGGCACGACCACATCTTCCGTCGTTCCAACCCGAATATATTGGCTCCTGGTACCACGCATTGCAAAACATTCAATTTGTGCGCACTTATCATAACTGGGCAACCGTGTACCACCTAGGTAGGGAAACACCAATACGGGTTCCTTCCGACAACCTACAGATTGCATGCCCGACCTGTAGTACTACTCCTAGTCATCCTTATCGCGACACATAATCCTTTTCAGGATCCAACTCAAATCACACCAACTCACATGATGTAATTCTTCCGTTAAGTCTTTGATTTGCATAAACCGCAATACTTAGTATCGACTCAAATATATATTATTCATAACCATATGTATACTCCTATTTATGCCTATTTAACTCCCAAACCCTAACTTTCAGAGCCAACGCATCAATTTGATGCGTAAATCTTATTTTAGTGGGAATCACAAAGCAATTCTTCAGACTTTTTCAAAAATAACCAAAATTAGGGTTCTTCGTAGCAAAGAACATAAAATCAAGAATTTCAATAATTCCGTATGAAAACCCAACAACAAAAGGAAGGATTTCGTTACCTAATCGAGCTCTCTCTCGTGTATGCAAGGCTTTATCGAGTTTCGTTTTTAGAAAGGCTATTTTAAGGCTCCTGAAAAGATCGAATTTCATTTTTCATATCAAAACGTTAAGAACATGTTAAGAACGTGAAGAACGAACGAAGAACGCGAAGAACAATAAGAACGTCAAGAACATATTTTCTCTTAAAATTTCGGCAGAGTTTCCCCTTATATCGGGACATATTTCTCGAAAAATTTCGGCAGAGTTTCCCCTTATATCGGGACATATTTCAAAATAAAAACGAAAAGAGTTTCCTCTATAAAATCAATCAAGAGGAAAATAACAACGAAACTGAAAGAATATACTCAACAACAAGAGATGAAGAACCGGTAAACACCACACATCTTAGGTGAGTGAACGTGTGACGAATCACAGGGTCACTGACGTGCATAGCCGCCCGCACCTAAGTAGGGTATTACACAGATTTCTCCATCAAAATAACTATAAAAGCATAAAGCGAAGAATAGAAAGATAAACGATGGAGAATCGGTAGACACCACGCGTCTTAGATGAGTGAACGTGTGACGAATCACAGGGTCACTGACGTGCATAGCCGCCCCCACCTAAGTAGGGTGTTACACAGATTTCTCCTCGAACCACAATAGGAAAACGAATCGGAAAGAAAGATGAATCAAGAACAAAACTTGGAAGAACAAGAGTATGAATTGAAAGCCTATCTTACGAAGTAACTAAGAGAGGATCATACATTTCTCCTCCTCGTTCTCCCGGCAGCGCTTCGCTAGCGCTCCTCCCTCGCCTCCCGCTCCTCCTCCCAACCTCTCGACCCTAGCCCTTGGGATGGTGGTGGTAGTGGAAGTTGTAGAGAATGAATGGGTAGGGGGGTCTATTTATAGGCCCCAGAAAACCACTAACCATGGTTAGAAAACCATGGTTTAGACTTTAACCATGGTTTAGCGGCCGATGGTTTTAGCCAAAACTTATCCCAAACTTGGAGCTCAAGTTAGAACATTCTAGAGGATTCTAGATTCGCTAATGACGCTTAATTAACACTAATCGTGATTAACTTTCACTAATCGCGATTTAACTTTCGCGGCTTATGCTTATCTTTTGTTAACTATTGATTAGTGTTTACTAATGATCATTAGCGGATTTCAATCGTCATTAATTTCTTTAATCATGTTTAATTAGTCTTAATGATAGTCATTATGGATTAATGACTTCTCTTTCTTCGGGAAATCATAACAATTCGAAACGAAGTCCGATTCACACGAAATAAATTTCGTTGGTTTTCTCTTGACGAGCCGGATCTTATTATACAGGATCCGAGATATGTCAAGTTCAAGGCTTTACAATTATAACAACCTTAAAGGAAGTCTCGTCCTCAAGACTAGAAATGCAAGCATAACATCCTTAAAGAGAATGAACGTCATGTCATTTAAAATGAACATATACATAATACATAATGTTATCATTCAAACAAGTATGGGTATTTCTCTCTCATTTCTACCTCAGGTTCCCATGTGGCTTCTTCAAACTCTTGGTTTCGCCACAATACTTTAACTAGAGGCACCTCTTTGTTTCTCAACTTCTTGATATCCCTTTCAAGTATTTGCACAGGTATCTCTTGGTATGTCAAGTCTGGCTCAACATGTAAATCATCATAACTTATCTTATGCTCTTAATCCCTAATGTACTTTCTCAGATTTGATACATGAAATACATCATGTATTACCGAAAGATGTGGAGGAAGTGCAAGTCTATAGGCAACTTTTCCAATCCGTTGAATAATTTCAAAGGGACCCACGAACCTGGGTGCTAACTTCCCACGCAAGCCAAACCTCTGAACACCCTTCATAGGTGATACTTTGAGAAATACAAAGTCACCTACCTCAAATTCAAGGTCTCTTCGCCTGGTATCACTATAACTTTTCTGGCGACTCTGAGCAGTTAATAGTCTTTTTCTAGCAAGTTCTACAGCTTCCCGTGTCTCCTGAAGTCTATCTGAATCATAAAGATTCTTTATTCCGACCACTTGCCAACACAAAGGAGTAGTACACTTTCGTCCATATAGTGCTTCAAATGGTGCCATGCCAATACTTGTATGGTAACTATTATTGTAGGTGAATTCTACAAGAGGCAAATGTTTAATCCACGATCCCTTCCATTCTAAGGCACATGCTCGTAGCATATCCTCTAGTGTTTGAATCGTACGTTCTGACTGACCATCTGATTGTGGATGATATGCTGTACTCAAGCATAGTTGTGTACCTAAAGCTTTCATGAAGTTCTCCCAATAGGGTGAGGTGAATCGTGAATCTCGATCAGAAACTACTTCCTTTGGGATACCATGGAGGCGAATCACATGTGTAATATATAACTCAGCCAGCTGGTCTGGAGTGAAAGATAAGCTTATCGGAATGAAGTGTGCTACCTTTGTCAGACGATCTATTATAACCCATATACTATCTTTACTACCAGTCGTCTGAGGTAAGCCAGTAACGAAATTCATGGAAATGCTTTCCCATTTCCATTCAGGTATAGGGAGGGGTTGCAATAATCCTGGTGGCTTTTGGTGTGAAGCATTTACCTGTTGGCAAGTGAAACATGAATTCACAAACTCAGCAACATCTTTCTTCATTCACGGCCACCAAAAGTATGAATGAAGATCCTTATACATCTTCGTAATTCCTGAATGAATAGATAATCTAGAACAATGAGCTTCTCGTAAGATGTCTTTCCTTAGTTCAGGTGTGTTTGGTACACAAACTCTATGATGATTATACAGTAAACCATCTTGTATCTGGAATCCCTCTATCTCATTCTTCTCAAGTTGTTGTTTCAAGTCTTTAAGGACTGGATCATCCTCCTGTCCTTTCTTTATTTTATCCCATATTTCTGGTTGTATCGATGAGGAATAGTTATAGTATCAGCACTACTATCAAATGGTTTCCATTCACTTAACGTTGATAGTAAACCCCAGAAGTGGATAGCACTCACTAACCCGGGTGAATAAGTTCTTCTGCTAAGTGCATCTGCTACGACGTTCCCCTTACCAGGGTGGTAGGAGATAGTGCAATCATAATCTTTCAACAACTCTAGACACCGTCTCTGTCTCATATTGAGCTCCTTTTGATCAAACAGATATTTCAAGCTTTTATGATCGGTGAAGATTTCAAAAGTAACACCATACAGATAGTGTCTCCATATCTTTAAAGCAAAAACTACAGCAGCTAATTCAAGGTCATGTGCTGGGTAGTTCTTCTCATGTGTCTTGAGCTGTCGTGATGCATACGCAACTACCTTACCATGTTGCATAAGAATCGCCCCAAGTCCTTCTTTAAATGCGTCAGTGTACACTGTAAACCCTTCACTCCCGGAGGGTAGAGTAAGGATGGGTGCAGATGTTAGGCATTCTTTCAGTGTCTGAAAACTAGCTTCACATGTATCAGACCATAAGAATGGGACCTCCTTTTGAGTAAGTCTAGTCATTGGCAATGCTATCCGTGAAAAGTCCTTCACGAATCTTCTATAATATCCAGCTAAACCCAGAAAAGATCGTATTTCTGTGACAGTCTTCGGGCGTTCCCAACTCATCACCACACTAACCTTTGTAGGATCAACTGATATACCTTCCCCAGAAATAACATGGCCTAAGAAAGATACTTCAGATAGCCAGAAGTCACATTTGCTATATTTAGCATACAGTTTGTTCTTCCTTAGAGTTTCATGTGTCTTCCTGAGATGATGTTCATGTAGATACTTATCCTTTGAGTAAATAAGCACATCATCAATAAAGACTACTACAAAGTGATCTAAGAACTCCTTGAATACTCTATTCATGAGATCCATGAAGGTTGTTGGGGCATTTGTTAGTCCAAAAGGCATAACTAAGAATTCATAATGCCCGTATCTAGTTCGAAAAGCTGTCTTGGGAATATCTGTATCTTTAATTTTCAACTGATGGTATCCCGATCTTAAATCAATCTTGGAATACACAGTTGAACCTTGTAACTGATCAAAGAGATCATCTATTCTTGGCAGAGGATACTTGTTCTTTATTGTCCTCTAGTTTAGGTGTCTATAGTCAATGCACAACCGCATCGACCCATCCTTTTTCCTAACAAATAAGACAGGTGCACCCCATGGTGAAGTACTAGGACGAATGAATCCTTTATCTAACAGTTCTTGCAATTGTACCTTTATCTCTCGTAACTCAGCTGGTGCCATCCTATACGGATGGATAAAGATAGGTTGAGTATCAGGTATGAGAGAGATTTCAAATTCAATTTCTCGCTCAGGTGGTAATCCAGGTAGTTCATCTGGAAATACATCAGTAAACTCGCACACTATAGGCACATCTTCTATCATTCTTTCTGACCCTGATGTAGTGGAAACATAAGCTAAATAACCTTGGCACCCTTGCTCTAACAACTGTTGTGCCTTCAATGTAGAGATATATTTGATATTATCATTGGATGTCTTTCCAATGAACTGGAACTCTATCGAGTTAGGAAGGTGGAATGTTACTGTCTTCTGGAAATAGTCAAGACATGCATGATGCCTTTCTAACCAATACATTCCTAGTATAAGATCAAAGTCCTCCATTTCGATTAGTAATAGTGAAATGGGTAACTGATGTCCTGCTATCAGTATTATACAATTATCCAGGATTTCTCTGATTATAAATACTTGTCCTCCTGGTCCCTTGATCAGATAGGACTGTTGTATATCTAATGGTATCTTACCCAAAGTGGGTACTAACTGTCGAGCAATAAATGAATGTGAAGCACCAGAATCAAATAAGGCATGTACTAAAAAGCCATGAATACTAATGGTACCTCGTACGATTGTGCCTGAGTGGTAGGCTTGTTCTTCAGTAATTGCATTGAGCTGGCCATTAGGAATAGGCAAGCTAGAACCCGCAACACTTTGTGGTGGTTGTTGTGTAGGAGACGCTCCTTGTGAGCCTCGACCTCTACCATGTCTTCCTCCATGTGTTGCTCCATTGCTCGAGGTGGATGTTATACTATTAATTGGGGTTGATTTAAATCCTAAACCTCTCAACTTCGAACAATCTTTCTTGATGTGGCCTTCCTGATGACAGTAAAAACACACACGTGCTCCTATTTGAGCTGAAAATCTAGCCACAGAGGTGCTAGCTCCTGCTGCTGAGTCACGAGGATATAGTGGAGGTCTAGAGAAACCCCTTCTTCCTGATAATTCCTGATCCAAGGTCTGTGGTGAGCTTATATTGGAACCGGCTGGATGATAGCGACGATCTCTACGATTATAATGTGCCTTGCTTTTGGATGGTCCATAGTAAAGTGGAAATTTCTTCATTGGGGGTTTTCATCCCTCTCCATCTCAATACAAGAGGCGATGTCCATTGCTTCATCTACGGTTGTGGCTCTAAAATCAGCAAGCTTTTCTCGTAGATCTCCCTGAAGACCACTAACAAATTTGGTAAGACACTCTTGTAGTGAAGCTTCTAGAGCTGGTGAGTACCATAGTAGCTCAGTAAAGTGGATATGATAATATCGTACAGTCTTAGAACCCTGATTCAGAGAAGCCAGCTCTCTCCTTTTTAATTCTTCCCAATGAGAGGGACAAAAGTGAGCTCAGAACCTCTCTTCAAAGATATCCCATGGAACAGGGTCTGCTAACTTCTTGGAAATTGCTCTCCACCATCGTCTTACATAGTCTGCTAAGGAGTAATCAGCAAAGTGCACCCAAGTATCTGCTGGTGCGTGTATTATTCTCAACATCCTACTGACGTCATCAAGCCATAATTCAGCCTCGGCAGGTGTCTCTACACCTTTGAATCGAGGAATTTTTCCCTTTCGGTAATTATCTAGTAATGTTTGGTGTCTAAGAAGGGCCTTCTCCATTGCTCCTTCAACCGGGGTAGGAGCAGACTCAGTTGAAGGATGGTAACTAGATTCTTTCTTAGAAAGATGGACAGAACCTTCAATCCTAGCATCCGCAGGCTTAGATGCCTTAGGTCTCTCAGCCTGTGCATTGAGCCTCTCCTCCAATGCTTGTTGCCTTTGCCCCATGTCTTGGTGCATTGCAATCATAGCCGCTAATTGTCTAGACATGTCTTGGTCTGCCATGATCCTGGGATAAGTCAAGGTCAAAGGTCAGATCCTATATGTCTTAGCATGATGTACATAAGGGACAATGACTTGTGAATGGTACTGCAGTCATTTATTAAGATCAAAGGATCTTAATACAACCTTAGTTTCTGAATACCGCTCATAGTTATTAATTACTAAATATATTACTGGAGTAACCTGGCTCTGATACCAATCTGTCATGACCTTGTTTCCCGGGCCGTAAGATCCTCCCATATCCGGATATGGTTACTCAGCAATAATTTATTCAACAATCACAACTAACATTCAGAAATATACTGCAAATAAAAATACTCGGAAGAAAGTATTTCAACACTTTTCCATTCACAAAATAAAGTTTAGATGATACACTATCCCACTATAACCATTACATGTACATCAGCTTGAAAGGAAAATATACAAAAGATTACTAACTACCTTAAAGAGTAAAGCTACTGTGGCTGGCTGGATGTCTAGTACGTAAGCCGGATGAATTTTTAAAGTCCTTGCTATGGCTCACCGATACCTGTTGGGTTTTCCATAAATCATAGGATAAAAATTAGCGAATGCTAAGTAACGAAGAAGAGAAAAGCAAACAAATTGAGTAATTTTTCAAAACTTGATATCATAAAAATTTCATTCCTTTTCATTAATTTAAGTCCTATTCCTTTCTATTCCACATCAAGGATTAGTCCAGGGGAACCCCACCATTCTTGGACTCCGAAGATGTGGATGCTTCGGGATTGGAGATTATGTTGATCTTGGTAAGCTTATGCCGCCGCACGTCGCCTCAACCAATCCTCCAATACTAATCTAACAATTTCCTTTTCTTTTATTAAACAGGGTCTCAACCCTCGTCCTGGAAAAACAAATGAGCACACCGTCCTCGAGGACTCGATTGCTTAAAACCTCAGGCTAACATTTAATCATATAACCTAGCGGCTTTAAATACATGTTATCATGACCCAGCCGCTATTAAACCACCCGTGCCTCCACATGGCACGACCACATCTTCCGTCGTTCCAACCCGAATATATTGGCTCCTGGTACCACGCGTTGCAAAACATTCAATTTGTGCGCACTTATCATAACAGGGCAACCGTGTACCACCTAGGTAGGGAAACGCCAATACGGGTTCCTTCCGACAACCTACAGGTTCCATGCCCGACCTGTAGTACTACTCCCAGTCATCCTTATCGCGACACATAATCCTTTTCAGGATCCAACTCAAATCACACCAACTCACATGATGTAATTCTTTCGTTAAGTCTTTGATTTGCATAAACCGCAATACTTAGTATCGACTCACATATATATTATTCATAACCATATGTATAATCCTATTTATGCCTATTTAACTCCCAAACCCTAACTTTCAGAGCCAACGCATCAATTTGATGCGTAAATCTTATTTTAGTGGGAATCACAAAGCAATTCTTCAGACTTTTTCAAAAATAACCAAAATTAGGGTTCTTCGTAGCAAAGAACAAAAAATCAAGAATTTCAATAATTTCGTATGAAAACCCAACAGCAAAAGGAAGGATTTCGTTACCTAATCGAGCTCTCTCTAGTGTATGCAAGGCTTTATCGAGTTTCGTTTTTAGAAAGACTATTTTAAGGCTCTTAAAAAGATCGAATTTCATTTTTTGTATCAAAACGCTAAGAACATGTTAAGAACGCGAAGAATGAACGAAGAACGCGAAGAACACGAAGAACGTCAAGAACATATTTTCTCTTAAAATTTCGGCAGAGTTTCCCCTTATATCGGGACATATTTCTCGAAAAATTTCGGCAGAGTTTCCCCTTATATCGGGACATATTTCAAAATAAAAACGAAAAGAGTTTCCTCTATAAAATCAATCGAGAGGAAAATAACAACGAAACTGAAAGAATATACTCAACAACAAGAGATGAAGAACCGGTAAACACCACACATCTTAGGTGAGTGAATGTGTGACGAATCACAGGGTCACTGACGTGCATAAACGCCCGCACCTAAGTAGGGTATTACACAGATTTCTCCATCAAAATAACTATAAAAGCATAAAGCGAAGAATAGAAGGATAAACGATGGAGAATCGGTAGACACCACGCGTCTTAGATGAGTGAACGTGTGACGAATCAAAGGGCCACTGACGTGCATAGCCGCCCCCACCTAAGTAGGGTGTTACACAGATTTCTCCTCGAACCACAACAGGAAAACGAATCGGAAAGAAAGATGAATCAAGAACAAAACTTGGAAGAACAAGAGTATGAATTAAAAGCTTATCTTACGAAGTAACTAAGAGAGGATCATACCTTTCTCCTCCTCGTTCTCCCGGCAGCGCTTCGCTAGCGATCCTCCCTCGCCTCCCGCTCCTCCTCCCAACCTCTCGACCCTAGCCCTTGGGATGGTGGTGGTAGTGGAAGTTGTAGAGAATGAATGGGTAGGGGGGTCTATTTATAGGCCCCAGAAAACCACTAACCATGGTTAGAAAACCATGGTTTAGACTTTAACCATAGTTTAGCGGCCCATGGTTTTAGCCAAAACTTATTCCAAACTTGGAGCTCAAGTTAGAACATTCTAGAGGATTCTAGATTCGCTAATGACGCTTAATTAACACTAATCGTGATTAACTTTCACTAATCGTGATTTAACTTTCGCGGCTTATGCTTATCTTTTGTTAACTATTTATTAGTGTTTACTAATGATCATTAGCGGCTTTCAATCGTCATTAATTTCTTTAATCATGTTTAATTAGTCTTAATGATAGTCACTATGAATTAATGACTTCTCTTTCTTCGTAAAATCATAACAATTCGAAACAAAGTCCGATTCACACGAAATAAATTTCGTTGGTTTTCTCTTGACGGGCCGGATCTTATTATACAGGATCCGAGATATGCCAAGTTCAAGGCTTTACAATATGTGTCTACACTGGGCATGGTCTGTTCTCTTCTTTCCCCTCTTCTTGAGCCAGTTGCACTTGGACTTAGAAGGGAATACCCCGTTCCTCAAGGAAAGAGTTGCTAGATCAGGGGACTAGAGTTACCTTGTTGAGGGAGGCTGTTTCATTACCATTTTTAAGGTGGGGAGCAATATACCACTTACACAGACAAGTAAAGATTCATAGTCGTAAGAGTTTGCGTATGCAGACTTGTTCTGACTTGACTGTTGAGGTGACCTAAACATGAGTCTTGTGGATCTTAGAGTATGTTAGGTTTTAAGTCCATTTCCCAACAAGGTTCCGCAAAACTAATAATCCAAAGGCCTGACCAAGCTGCATACTCTAATTTTATGAAGATAAGTTTAATAATCAACATTATTCTAAATTCCTTGCTTTTTCTTTTCTTTATTTCTTTATCACTTCTTTTTCAAATAAGTGTTTGCTAGGGGAATAGCAAAGGTAAAGTACAGGGGAATGATGAATCCATGATTCACATCATTTATTCTTTTATTTTAGCCAAATTCCCTATGCAAAATATATGTAATTATGTATCAAATATCAATAAATTATCATTGTGCACACATTTGTTAATATTGTATAAATAACATTCTTTTTGACCAAAATAAAAGAATAAAGAAGAAAATAAAATTAAAGATAAATAATAAGAATGTATTATGCAATAAATGCAGACTAACCTGAACCCCGAAAGGAAGCCAAATATTGGCCATATCGACAAGGAATAAAGTTGGGAGAGATATGGTCCTTATCTTGTACATATTCATCACTATTCTTCCAGTATATATATACATCACCTATTTAATTTTAAATATAATAATATCAAAATAATTCAAATTCCTTAGAAAAATTGGTAAATAAAAGTATAAATAAAAATAATAAAAATAGGTTAAAAGATTAGAATGTTTACAAACATACAACACCTATACTTGTATATATCTATTTATTTATTTCTTTTGTAAATAATTTGTACTCTATTTATATTTTTAGCACTTGTATATACTTCCATAAACATGTTAAATTAAATTAAAAATCATAAAACACAAATCAAATTAAAAATAAAATCATCTCTTTATTCAACAAATTGCCAAGCATGTATAGATTGTACATAATACCCATCCATTTAGTACCTATAATAATTTGTAAAAAATCAAATACAAATTCTTTTATATTCCTTACATTATTTTTTAAATAAATAAAATATAAAAATAATGTTAGAAATAATAAAATAAAAATACATGTATATAATTTATTAGTATATTATATCACTACATAATATATATATTGTATAGACCGTATATATTTATTATTAAAAAAAATTAAAAATCATTGAAAAATAATCTATAAAATAACTAATATTTTTTATGTTTATAACTTTTTATTTTTAAATCATTTATTATTTTTAATTCAATATTCTTTGAATTTGTAAATTCTTGAATTCTGATTGGTCAACTCGGGTCTGTTGACCCATGTCAAGCACTCCTCCAACTAGGTACGACTCAAGCAAGCTTCACCGGACCTGATCTCTCGCATTTTTCCTGCCCGGTTCCGACCACTTATCCATTTGATTCATGCGCCTGATTCTTCACATAGGATCCACGATCTTCATGGATCCCTAGGTAGAGACGGATCCTCCTAGGGTTTCACACATTCTTTTGATCTTTCTAGATCCTCTAAGACCCTATAAAACATCTTCTTCAGCCTCCACTACATCTCAGCTCATTCCTTACAACCATTTCTCCCCACCTTCTTCTCCAAGGTAGTGACGGGACTCGTGTAGACCATCTTGGAGCTTGATTTGGTGCTGACTGAATGATGCTCTCTTCGTCGCTGGAGACAGTTGCCACGACCAGCCTCTTAGACCTTGCACAGTTGGATCGAGGCCACGACCTCACCTCCCCCTCCATCTTCCATCACCATTCATTCCAACGCTCTTAGGTACCCCCGCATCTATCCCACTTCTTTGTTTACTTCGATTCGTCTATTATTATCAATGTCGACTATGGCTGCTCCGACCATCGGATCGGACCACCATTTCACTCATCCATCCATTCTTACTGACTTATCCACTCACCATCCACCCTCCTACGCAACCTGATCATCCTTAGACCATCTCATCGGAGTTGGATTAGGGAGAAACCTCCCTCTGCCATTTCTGTTGGAGGTTGAACACCATCCCCCACCGCTTCTCGTTTTTTTAGCTGCAAATAACAACGAGTGAGGCTTCACCCTCGAGCCGTGATATCCCTTGTAGGACTTTGATGCACCTGAGGCTCGATTTGATCCTCGACTTCAGTGATTGAGCACCTCCATGTTGTCTACCCTCTAACGCCACATCTATCCATTCGGTAGGACACCTGTGACCTCCACTTGATGCGGAGCACCTTCAAGAGGGCTCTGCACCTTGCAGCGAGTGGATCAGCAACTTTAGGAGACTTGCACTATCTTCTTCCAGTTCTTCCAGCACGCCTTTGCGACATTGGATAAGGAGCTTTCCCCAATTTTGATCGAGGCCATCCGTTCATGCCCAAAAGTAGGCCCTACCGTCATACTTCTAATAGTTCTGCACCGCATGATCATGCTTTACCTAGAGACGTCAGATCTGTCCAACCTAACATCTGAACGCACGTCTTCCACATTCCCTACGCCATCATATCTTCAGCTAATGGTCATATGGACTGTACATCAGAAGCGTCCATGCGTGTGCCATGTGTCCTCCAGGGGTATATTTCCTTTTTAGCCTCATACTTTATGTTATTTCCATTTAGTCTAATAAATGTAGTATGTAGCTGAAAACATTTTGCAATTAGGACCCTACAATTTATTTATTTGCATTTTAGTCGCTACGAGTCGAAGTCATGTGTGGCTTTATGTGTTTCTTTGGTGTACTTCCAAACATTGCCATATGCTTTTACGTGTTAATGAAATAGAGAATTATTTTATGAATTTGCACTTATGCCCCTATGAATGCTCTGTCACGTGTAGCGCATGTTGTATCTGAACTAATTGCATTTAGGTTCCTACCTTTTTTACTATGTATTATAATTTTGACCCATAAGTTAAAAGAATTGCAGATAGGTCCTCTGTTCACTGTTTTATTTTCATGCTCCTTTAATTGTTGCAAAAAATAGCAAAATAACTCCAAAAATTACCTAAAAATACCTTGTAGCTCTTCTAGAATGTTATTTGCATGGTAAATTTAGTTTTCCATTTTTCTTTCATTTGAATTTATAAAAACATCAAAAATCCATCAAAAAAGTCATTGTATACCTTTGAAAATTCATAAAAAATCGAAAAATGTTTTAAATTCCAAAAAATAATGTAGGTACATTTTCTCCTCATTTAGCTATTGTATAAATTTGGCTTGAATGTATTTAGTAAAACCCTAAAACATGCAAAACATCAAATATCTTATAAATATAATGTAAAATCCATTAAAATTTGAAAAACTGCGATTTCAGTTCCTATTTGTATATTTTTCCTTAGTTTTTAGTAAAATTAACATCCATAAGTTTTGAGCTGATTTCATATTTTATATTTGCAAAATACTCCTGGTTTTTCACTATTTGCCTGCTTTCCTAGTTTTTTTATTTTTAGAAAATATCAAAAAAAATTTAAAATTATCAAAAAATGCACAAAAACATTTAAATCCTATAAAACACAAAAATGTTTTTACTTTAATTTTCTGTGCCCTTTTAACCTATTTGAAAAATGCAAAAAGGTGTTTATTTGCCTTTTACTCTTAATTTCAATTATCCTTATTTTCAAAAAAATGTAAAATTCAAAATAGGTAAAAATAAAATAAAATCCTTTGATTCATTGAGTCACCTACCTAGTTTATTGCATTGATCATTGTGTTTGATGCTGATCGCTATACCTGATTAATAATAATAGCTATACAACTTGTTTGATTGCTCGATTGCTTTTGTGGTTAAATAATTTTCTCGATTTTCAACGCGGTTGAATTGGATGATAACGACGCATTAATTAATCAACTTAACCTGAGGTAGTAGGTCGCTCATCAATAAGGCTCAAGGGGAAGGTTGTCATCTTCACTACCTTTAATATGGTATTAAGGTAGTGCATGGTACCACATATGCGGTCAAACTGCTCGAGGGGTATATAATGTTCTTCACTAATGTGACAATGGAATATGGGGAGTAAAGGTCATAGCTGGGTCCTTAGCTCGAAATGCCCACGAATCTTAGGTATCCATGTAACCGTGTCCTGCCCCTAGGTTATAGGCATATCTAAGGGCAAAACTGGGTGCAACTCTATCTGGCTCAACAATAGGATCGACTCTCTACTCATCTCCTCCCCCATTCTCACCACCTCTCATATGCTCATCCTCCTCTCTCGTCTCTCCTCTATATTCCTCATCTCTAAGATCTTATCAATCAAACTGACCTGGATATTAGCTTGCTCAGTCAACTATGCCTGAATAACCAGGATAGAAGCCAACATCATGTATTTGATCTCATGATGCTCAGACATTGGTGCCTTTTCCATGGGAGCCATCAAGTCCTCAAGATCCGTCTCTAAAATTGTGCAAGGTGCTTGACTAGTCCTTTGAAATGATGGAATCTCAAATGAAAGTTAAAGATTAGAGTCAATCTCAAACATAGGATTTATTGGTAAAAGAAATGGTGATGTAGAGAAATAGGAATGTTCAGGAAGAGAGTCATCTCGAATAAGTGATGAAGACCGAAATGGAGTGTACGAAGAGAGGTTCACGAATTCCGAACAACATGTACTTCTATCTGAAATGTTCGATTATCAAAACAAAAGATGCGAGTTCACCAAGTCAAATAAGAAGAATAGGTGAAAGAAGTCACGAAGTGCACAGATGGATCTTTATTCTAAGAAAACAAACATAAAACAAACCCTCGATTCACCAACTGAACACAAGAGAGGACCGTAATAGTTCGGTTTTTATCTTTTCAAAATTAAGTTTAGTGAATGCAAATAGATAATTAACCAAAAACACACATATAGCATACCCAAAGGGAGATAAGAGGCGGAGCACACCAAAACAACTTTCTAAGATCGGAGGCAAGTGCTTTCAATTGCGACCTTGTACCGAAGAGTGATACATAGATGCTTAGGGAACAAGCCTATGAATTTGGGCTCCATCCTTAGGGATACATCCTCACCCACTCTTTCTAGAGGTAAGTACCTATGTACAAGAGGGGGTTTACTCTCCCCAGTATGAGAGGAGTCTTTACATTTCCTTTTATGGTTGAGTTATTTTAACAGTCTCAATTTTATCAAGGTTATCATCTTTTTTTGAGTAATTTTCAAATAAACCATTTAACTAGTTTTCCATTTTCCTTTTTATCCTCGGTGAAGAAAATATGAAAGGAAGTCAGAAAAGCAGATTCGTAAGAAATCAATGATGCATGCAAAGTAGAAGATGCGTACTTGTTGCTAGCAATCTACATGAAAATGTTCCAAACATAAAAATAAAATCTAACTTTAAAAAATAAAAGAGAGAACTGTCCTAGCCGAAATTTCTATTATTAGGCAGAACTAATTATTTAACTTAGTCCAATCTACTAATCTAACTATAGGAACAAGAAGATATTATTGGGTTTGGACTTATTATTTACCTGGCCCAACCAAGAAACTAAAAACAACAAATAATGGCTCAAGCACAAAAAAACAAAGAAAAGGGAAGTTAGAAATCTCAAAATGCAAGAAACAAAAGAAAATAAAAGTCGAAGAAAACAAAGCCGATGGGTTCCCCCAAGTGCACATACACTTGGTGAAATAGACCCTGACATTAACAATGTTATAATGGCCTTATAAAAAATAGAAAAAGGGCAACTGCCAAAAAAAATATTATAAAATATATATACAAAATTAAATAGAATAAAATAAATGCAAAATAAAAAATTAAAATGTGTCTTTCACTCTTCCTGCTCCTCATCTAAGCTCTACAACTAGTTGGTGAAGAAACACCTGGCCTCCGCCTAGCAAGAGTGTGTCATAGCTCCTATGAATGTTGCCCTTGCTCATCGAGTCCTCGCAATAAAGGGAAACAAGAAATGTGCTAGAAATGATTTATGCAAAATATAGAGAAAATAAAATAATGTAGATAAATGAATGAAAATGAAAGACAAGTGAAAAGAAAACAAATCAAACACCAAGCATAACAGAATAAAGAGCCCCAACTACCCTTGTCATGCCTCCCCAACAACGATGCCATTTGTTGAGATGATAATTTAAATTTGCAGAAGTGATGTGGTCGTCGTAACCCAAAGTTGTCTCAAACAAAAATTATTCTTCTAGCAGAAAATGAATCAAACAAATGCTAAAAAGAATATGCTATTATTTTACCTGTATAGCATGCAAGATTGAACTCAAGGAGGCTACAATAACCGAAGGTTGTTAATTAGTACAAATCAATGAGGATTCTTTTTCTTCTTCGTTTTCTATTTTTATTGTTTTTATATCTTTTTAATTATCATTATTTTTTATTTATTATTATACTATTTAATTTTTAATATTTTTGATTTATAAAATGTAATGAATTAATTTCTCAAATTTTTATCTTTTAAAATTTTGAAATAAAACAAGTAATAAAACTAAAAACAAAGAAAAAATGGTCTCTTTTAGGTTTTTTGGAAAATAGTAAAAATAACCTGAAAATCAAAAAAAAATTCTTTTTGTATTTTATACAACTTTATACTATTTTTGTGAGATTTTTATTTTTTTAAGGATTTTTAAAGTAAAAAATGAGGAGAGAATACAAACAAATTCAAGCTTCTATTTTTGGGTTTTTTAAATATAAAATAAAAAAATATTGGAAATTTTTTTTAAATAGAAGTAAATTTTTCAAGTTTTAAAAGAAGCTATTTTATGTAATTTTCTGATTTTAAAAAAAAATTATATGAATTTTTAGAGATTTTCTGTATTTTCCTTTTTTGGGGTTTTCTTGAGAAATTTTAAAATATTTTTTTTGTAGAAGGTAAAACAAATCAAGACACACATTCGATATTTTTTTGGAATTTAAAAAAAAATTAAAATTTTAATAATTTTTAGTGTAAATAGACCATTTTTTAAGATTCTTGTATTTTTAAAAATTGGAAAACAAAATTTTTCAAAATAAAATTTATGAGTAAGAAAACCAATCAGTAGGAGCTTACACTAATTTTTATAGAATTTTTTATATTAACTAGCTATTTATCAAATAGAAATGACAGGATAATTAAACAATAGAACAAGTACTAAGTTGTAATTATTTTATTTTTATATGCCAAATAATAGTATATATATAATATGATAAAATATGCAATAAACACACAAAAAGGAATTCCAGTGCACTTGAGTCATGTTGGAAAAGATCTACTTGCAATATTTTAACTTATAGGGACTAAATAATAATAGAAACAACAAATTATTTATAGTAATTTTTTGCAAGTAGTCACATGTCGACGCACGTGGAGTATTTCGAATAGGAGTAAGTGTAAATCTATAAACACTTAAGGACACCAATGCAATTACTCAAACATTCTCAAGCAGACATATACGAATAAAATAATATTCAAGTGGTTGAGTTTTATTTCACTAAGGAGGCATATGGTACACGTGTGTACTGAACGGCCTAGATTTAATCCGGAGCTCTGATCTGATGGATGGCTTTAGTGCTCAATAGGTGATCAAGATCAGATCTGGGAAATCTGACCTTGATCCCATGCTAATGAAGCCCTCCAGAAGAACTCATAAGAAGGCGGAAGCTACTGAACTTGGATTGGTTGAAAATCCTCTGATCCTAGTCCGATATGATGCATGAAGATTGCTAAAGATGCCTAACATCCTCCTATATTGATCTGAGATGGCGATGAGGTCTGGTTCCCGTTGATCGGGTAACTGGAGATTCATGTTTGCTACTCGAGGAGTGCATCTCTTAGAACCTCAATCCAAGTCCAGATGGTGCTCCTAAGTCCTGCAATTATATCCTGCTCAGAGGTGAAGATCCAAAATTCTTTATTAAGCTAAAAATGGAGAAATGGTGGTGAATGATCGACCTCCTATGAAGATGGATGGAGTGAGGTTGACATCCATATTTGGGATGGATTTGGTGGTCAGATTGCATGAAGAAGATGGAGAAATGCTCGTGGAAGGTGGAGTGATGATCGGATCGGAGTGAAGTCAATTGAATGACCTCTAATCGTGAAGATAAAAGGTTGATTTGAAGGTACTCTGATCTATGCTAAATATGAACAAAAACTAATGAATTAGATACTAAAAATGGAAGGCAATATACTCTAAATTACTCTATGGTTGATGGCGAAGGTTGCAGCCTTGATTCAACTGCATCCGGTCGAAGAAGATTGGCTTGCCGACAGAGGTCCAGTGGTGTACTTTATGTCATCCACTATTCAAAATTCTACTCTCCCGATCGTGAACTTCTCTATCACAACAACCCTCTTCAGAAATCAATCACGGTAAAAAGAATGGAAGAAAAATGAAAACGTGGGAGAGTTGGATCTGGGGTGGTATTTATAGGAATGAAGCTTACGTGGTTCTCAAATTGGATGGGCACACGAACTGAGGCTAGATGGGTGAAAAATTACTCAGGTGTGGTGATCGAATCTACCATGATTATTAAAGAGAAGGAATCATGCAAAAAGGATAAAAGTAACGAGTAGAGTAAATCTGTGAAGAAGAAAGGTTGACACTAATTCAGGCTAAATAGGAGGAATGGGGGAGTAGACCTGGGTCAATAGACCCGTGTCTGACCATTGAGGACTCAAACCACATGTATCAACAAAAGAGGACAAATCAGAAAATAAAGATGAAATAAATACAAAATAAAATAGAAAACAAAATTAAGTAAAACAGTTTTTTTAAATAAAAGATGTAAATAAATATATAAACTTATTTTAATGAATTTGAATAAACTAAATAAGTTAGATAAATAAGGTAAAATAAATAAAAACCTTTAATCATTGGTAAAAATACCGATATATACAACAAATCAAATTTAAATTAATTATTTCTACAAATTACATTGTTTAATTATTTATTAATTTATTGAATAAGTTAAGGATTTTAATTATATTTTTATTTTATTTGTGTGGCTTAGTTTAATCAGTTATATAAATAAGTGTATGTATAATATAAGTACATATACGTATATAATAAATACATTATTTTATTTTAGGTTCTTTTTTCTTTTGTAATTTTTATTTGCATTTTAACTAAACAATGTACAAGACTTACAAAATAGAAAGATACATTATATGCAAAATAAAAATAAATAAATAAAGGAATAAATATACAATGTACATCATAGACAAATTATACAATAACACTTAAAAAAGCCAACTTTCACATCTTTACTCCTATTTTTATGAAATCACTTTTATTTTAAACTTATTTTATTTTCAACACAATGAAAGTGAGTTTGGTTTGAAGATATTGTTCTAACAAATTTTGGTTTACGGCTTTTATAAAGTGTTCTTATTCTGATTCTATACAAGATTTCTTCTTGTAATTATTTTTCTTATGTGCAACTTATTTTTGCATACAAATTCCAAGAAGAAAATTTTTTTATTTGAGTTTATTTCATTGATAAATAAAATAGTAGAAAATATGTGCAATAGGTACATAGATGAATATTCATGAATGAGAATTGGTTTTCTTATTTTTTCTAGATAAAGACCCTATCTCCATGCTACTTTATTCCTTGTTAATTATCAAGTCTTGACATACTCTCATGGTTAGGATCAACCTGTACTTATTGCATACATATAATCATATTTTCTCTTTATTTTTTGTTATTTGTTTATTTTACGTTAAAAAACTGATAATCTACAATATTTTCAGATGATATGGAATTTATTAAGTGTCAATTATTATTATTTACAATTATTTTATAAGGTAATTTAAGCATAAATAAATGAATATAAATGATGAATTAATAATTCATTACACGTATTATCCCTTTAAGAGATTGCATCACTCACATGTCTTTATATGTACACCAAGTCATCGATATAAACCTTGATTAGCTCATCAACCCAACAATCTACCAAGTGTACATACTCAGACATATAGTGATACATATGTCTCTGGTAAAGGATGCATGCCTATATCATGAAAACATATGACATTGGTCTTTGTTATCTCGATCTCGTTAAGTTAGCTCTTTGACTTAAGTTTCCAACACCTCCGAATATCTATCTGTATGCATATGAACTGTATCGGGATGTCAGTTGGATGTCATCTTAAGGAGTAAAGATTGTCATCTACTTCTAAAGGTGGAGATCATTTGATGATAATAATTTGACGACGTGGTTGAGTCCTTAACCTAACTCTTTAGATACTCCTCACCACACTAACCTCTATGATCCAACAATTATATCAACAACTATATGATCTCAAGATGACCAAGATACATAACCCTATTTGTATATAGGGACACAATAAATGCATGCATATTAACATAAGAAAGGGAGTGAAGATCAATAACTTTTATTGATAAGAAATTTAAAACAATACTTATTGTAGAAATGTCTCTCTAGGGGCTCACATGCTAACAAGAGAATAAGGATCCTTGGAGTCCTTTGTCTAATTAGATTATGATGATGATAAAAATACCCATCTTCCCAAAAGCTGTTGATTCATCTCCTATTAATATGCCTAATAAATAGGACTACACATTGTTCTATCTAAGGTTGAGTTCCCAAAATAATAGGAACACACCATACAAATATCCCCCTCATCGATTATTTAGGAACTACTCCGAACCTGTGACTAAATTACGTCTCTCAAACATCAAAAGCAGCTAAAATTTGGCCATCATACCAATGCCATTATTATCTTTAAGGACCTAATTATCAAGTGCAATATGCTTTGGTTCTAGCAAATCACATGTCCAATGATTTATGACATCGATGTATTCTCACTTTGTATGAAAAACAAATTCTTATAAAGGCAAATCGCACTCTGATTGTCACAATAAGGACATACTTGTCTTGAATAAAATAAAATTTACAAATGAACCTTCCATCCACAATATATCTTTTTTGGTTTATGTGGAAGTAATGGATTTTACCTCTATATTAGATAATGTTAGATACTTACACAAACTTGTTAGTTATGAAACATCACCACTTACATATGTCATCAAGTAGTGCGATATCGATTGTCTGCCATCAACATAACCTTCCATATCATAGTCTATGTAGGCACAAGAAATGTCTTCTCTACTTTGAAATAATGATATATGTTGCTAAAGTCACAAATATAATCTAAGACCCATTTAACTACACTCCATTTTTTCCTGGATTTAGGATAAATATGTTTCAACTCCTTAAAATGGAAAACATCATGTCTATTCCTTAGCTTAGTATAAATAATAACATGTGGTTGATGAAGGATATGGTGAGATCCTTAAGCGCATCACGGAAGCGTGAGGATCGCATCGTATGCGATTGGGAGCGACTAGTCGCACTAGTTGCTCGAGGCAAAGGAATTTTTAAAAATTTTCATGCGATGAAACCACATTATCCAAGAACACTTCTCGGATCATTTCATCTAAACCACAAGCAAGTATTAGGGTTACCTCTTGAAGAATGGTTGCGATCGAGTCTCTAAATGTAGAGACCTCCTGTATCAAGTCCAATCTGACGGAGGAGACGCTTGCGAGCGTGTTGATGAAACACGCGCTCCTCACAATCCATGTTGATGATCCAAGCGGTGATTCGCCTGATCTTGTATCATGAGATCCGACATCTTCTTCACGAGCGATGTGCATCGAAGGATACATAGATCCACAAGCAAACAATCCGGCAGCATGACGACGACGCTGCAGCCACAGAGACTCTCTCTAGGGCATCCATGGTGGATGACCATATGAGAGAGAGAGGGTGTGTTGAGAATGAGAGAGAGAGAGAGACTTATGTTCTCATTGTGTAAAGAAGAGCAAAGGGGATGCCTCTTCTTTTATAATATTTTGAGATCCATGGATCTCAATCCATGGACAACACAAATCCAATGGCTCTCATTGATTTGTGTTTCTTTCAATGGCTAAGATTTTGTTGGTTAAAACCAGCAACAATTAATTTAATTTAGATTAAATATATATTGATAAATCAACATAATTTAATCCTCAAATTAAATCAACTAATGTTAGAGATAATGGAAAGGAGAATCTCTCCTTCCATATAGAAGGGGTGGACGACCACCCTTTCATTGTAGGAATTGGTGGTCGTCCCTTCTCCTATTAGGAAAGGTAGATTCCAATGCAATCTCCAAGATTGCATGATCCCATATATCTCTAATATTTACAACAACGATTGTTGTAAATTATTCTACAAAAATAATTCATAATTATTTATTGAATATTGCAATCTTGCCATTGGAAAAATGTGAATCACATTCACAACCCAAAGTAAAATGTAAATTACATTTTCAATTAATTATCCATTGTGAATCCATTTCACATCAACATTTAATTAACAAATGTAAGTTACAAATAGCTCTTTTATATTATATATCACATTTATAATATATGTGATTAATATGGATATTGTTATCCACATTATTCAATATCCATGATAATTAAATCACATTTAATCATCTTGGAACTCTATTTTCATGTGCCCAAATAATGTGAATCACATTCACATTATTTACATCTTTGATAATTAAATCACATTTAAGTATCTAAGATAACTCTCTTTATAATATGAATCAAATTTGTATTATTCATGATAATTAAATCACATATAATTATCCAAGATAACTCTCTTTATAATATGAATCAAATTCATATTATTCATGATAAGTAAATCACACTTAATGATCAATTTTCTCAATGCTCGGATACATATATCGGTAATGAAATTATCTTGAACACTTTCAAGGATATTGCGCTTTCTCTGCGGATACTTTGAGATAAGGACAAGGTGATTGTATTGTTCCATGTATAGTGACTTGGACATTGAGATCACATCTCAAATCCAGATCTTGCGGACCTTCCATAGATGCTTGATTTAAATCAAGGCTGTGAATCTAATCTTCTCATTGCATCTGAGTCACATTCAGATCAATGTCCAAAATTTGGACGAAGATCAGATTACTTCTCTATTGAGAGGAGTCACTAAAATCCAGACCTATTTTATCACTCCCTAGGAACGGAAGCATCACAGTTATACAATCGTTTATGATCACATCACCCTCAAGCATACCTAATACCGGTACATCCTACTTACTGGAAGACCAAGAATAAACCCGAAGTATAAGATCAATTTTGCACAGTCTACTTCATGGTTTTATCATTACGTTTCTCATTTGACTATTAGGAGTTGGTATCGATCATATACTTTCTTAAAGCACATATCATACCCAGGTTTTGATCATATACTTTCCAAAAGTATATATCAAACCTACAAATTCAGTCAAGCTTCCAAAACGAGACAACCATGCATGGAATTTGATCTTCCCGATATCTCATGAGTGAGCTCATGTCTTCCGATTTAGTTATGAACCCGTATGATCCCTTTGAGAGATCGTATTACTCATATGCCCTTATATGCACACCAGTGCACCAATGTATAGACCTTGGTTAGGTCATCAACCAGTTGGTCTGCCAAATGTACATACTCAGACATATAGTAACACATCTGTCTCCAATCAGAGGATGTGTGCCTATATCATGACATCATACGATATAGGACTTTGGTTATCTTGATCTCATTAAGTCAACTTTTTGACCTAACTTATCTAACACCTCCGTATCTCTATTCCTATGCAGATGACATGCATCAAGAGGTCGGTTAGATATCAGCCTTAAGAGAAAGGATTTCCATCTCCTTCTTAGGCTGGAGATCCTCTCTTAATAATCATTTGACGATGCTTAATGAGTCCTCAATCTAACTCTTTAGATATTCATCATAGCACCATCCTCTATGATTCAATAATTGAATCAACAGTTGTATGATCATCAAGATGGCCATGGTACATATCCCTAATTGTACTAAGGGGCCTATTATGCAAATTGGTAATTCTTCATTTCAGATCAGGGAATGATATTCGCAATAACATTTATTGCATAATGGCTTGCCGTGGGCTCGCATGTCCAACAGTTGAGGCATAAGAAATTATGTCCATGTCCTTTTTTTACACTTTTAATCCCCGAATCATGCTTCATGCTTAACTTCAAGAATACTCTAAGGGAGTACTTAGGTTATCGAGATGGTCAATGTTGAATCTCTAAAGTACTTCTTAAATGTACTTCTCTTGTAAAAGCCAAAGTCTCTTGGACTTTTTGTCTTAGGTAATCTTCATATTCAAAATTGGATTTGCAAAATTCTAGTCCATAACTGAAAATGAATTTTCAGTTCCTCCTTTAAAATTAAAAATTTCTATTTTATTGCTACTAATAAAAATATAATAAACATAAATCAACATAGTGATGAAATCATCACCTGACATTTTTTTGATGGAGATAAAGTGATTTGAAGTAGTCTTTATGTAGTAGTGCGCTCCCATAAATGACTCAAATATCATATACATTTGTCTAGGATCATGATTTAGCACATACATGATTTTCCTCAATATGCAAATATAGTCTTCTTTTCTCTTTGACTACAAATCCCTTTGCTTGTGACATGTGGATTTCCTCCTTGAGATCAATATGGAGGAATATTGTCTTTACATTAATCTGCTCCATTGTCAAGTCTTGATTGGACAACATACGGATAATTTTGGTGGACAACATCTTCACTACTCAAGAGAATATCTCATAAAAGTCAACATCCTTCTACCGGCTATAGACTTTCACAACCAACCTATAAGGATAGGCTATTTTTATTTTTTTTTCATTTTTATTGTTGTTTTAATCAATCTTGTAACACGTCCTTAACATATAGCTTTATAGGAAAGTGAGTACTTCCAGAAAATGATCTCGTACTATCCACTTTCTTTATATCCTATAATCTGCACTCTTGAGGCCCTCGATATCGGTTTGGGGGAGCTAATCAGCTAAAGAATGAGAGAGGAAGCTAATAGGAGAAACCACTACTTAACTCAAAAATGAGGCACTCAGACGGAATAAGATGAGATAGACACACCTGTGAGGGCATGTCCTAAAATTAATACTTTGGACCAAGTCAGATTTTCTACACAAGGCAAGAACACTGTCGTCGACAAGGCCCTACTCACCTATGTACGATATAAGCGCCAATACTTTGCCATTCCCATGTGATAATCAAGGTAGCCACAGATTGAGTTTTTGGCTCTATTCCTTAAGGGTCGTGCCTTGCTCTGTCTAGAATGAACCTCAATATAATGTAGGATTTACGAATCCCAAACAATAATGTCCATTATACATTATTATTAGGGTCAAAGTTTATCAGCATTCCCCCATCTTAATTTTTGGATTTTCACCTTTTGTGCATTTTTCAGCAATAATCACCTAATGATTTTTTGTGGATTTTCTTTTGAACCTAAATGCTAAAAAATAGATGAAGATAGTGGTAAAGCAATGCAAGGTAAGATTAGCATGGAAATCTCACCCTTGTGTCAAAATGATGAATGCTAAGATAGAAGACTTACTTAGCTTCGCATCTCTCCCCATACGGGATGGAAAAAAGAATTTTAAACCTAATATATATGGTATGCAAGATGGTGAAATCGCCCTAAGTAGGAATTGCTATTATCGTGAAGCACAAGTTGAGTTTGAGCTAGATTCAAACGTAAACTATAGGAGCATGCAAATATTGGGGCTTTGGACCAACTTTACTAGATAAAGCATAAAAATCTATGAATTTATCACATAAGACAAATGAAAATAAAGGAGGAAAGCACAAATCACTAAAAACATAAGAAAATAAGAGGAAAAATAAGGAGAACAAAAGTGTAGAAGGTAGTGATAATGCGAAAAAATACAATGTGCCCCCAGTGAACAAACACTTGGCAAAATAAGCCCGAGAGTCCCAATATCCAACTATATTACTACAATAATAAATAAATTATCTCACACACACAAAAAGGAAAATAAAATGCTAATCTAAAGCTATGCTACACAAGTCACCAAAGTTGGCTAAGATGCCTCTCTAACTGTCTTGTGAAGAAGGAGCTGATATCTACATGACTTGGCTGTACCAACTCTCCTAGCAAGATTGCCCTAGCTCCGCGGTCCCTGCCAACAAAGTCAACAACGGGATGCATTAGCACAGATAATCTATTATCCAAATAAAATAAATATAAAGTAGAAAATGATAGAGGAAAACTACACACAAAATCTATCCTAACCGTTGCTCCCTTGCAATGGTGCCATTTGATGAATATGAATGAGTGAGGTGTCTAATGTTTGGTCATGGAGGGCATGTGGTGTCCGATAAATCGGATTTGGCAGTCGATGAATCGACTTCTCTCACAACACTAATCACCTGATCAAAGTGTGTCAACTAATAATCAACCCACAGAAAAAAAAATAATGATTATAAGTGAGATGAAATTTATTATACCCTACAAATAGTATATAGTACGCAAGTGTAGGGGCCGAACCGTAAAGGATCAACAAGGATATGTACAAAAATTGATAATCAAAGAGAAAAACAACAAATGTGTTTTATAGGGTTCTTTTATTTTTGTGGGTTTTTTCTATTTTTATGGATTTCTAATTATGTAATTTTTTATTTTTTGAAATTTTATAAATTTTATTTTCTTCTTTATTTTTTAAGATTTTCAATTTATTTTTCTTTTTAATATGTAATAAGTATAAATAAAAGTGTATATTTTTAATATATATATATAACATTATTACTATATTGCTATAAATAAAATATATATTTAATCAGGAAAATACAAGTAAGTATAGCCTTTTTATTTTTCTAAAAGGTTTTGAATTGTATTTAGATACTTACAATAATCATATTAATATTAATGAGTATATAAGTATATTGAGGTATATATAGTCAATATAGGCTTTCATACTTAAAAATATATCAATAAACACTCAAAAAATGCAAAATAAATCTTTTTGTCTTTTTTATATTTTTCTCAATTTTTATGATTTTTAGGTAATTTTGCTAATTTTTATGTACTTCTAGTTGATAAATAATGTCAAAACAATTACTTATAATACTAGGCAGGAATGTTTTAGGATTTAAAAATAGATAATTATTCCAAAAATTCCCAAATCTATTTTTACTATATAGTATATAAACAAATAACATAAATATAAATAACTGTTATTGGATTTTTGTTTAATTGTTACAAATATTTATAAGGTTTTTGGGGGTTTTAGTTATTAAGAGTTATATATAATATTATTAAAAAATAAAAGGTAAGAAAATAAAAAATGCATAAATAAATTGAAATTTTTTATTTTTTCAAAATGTTATTATAACTTTTATGTATTTTTAAATTCCAAAGAGGGTAAATGCAATGTTTTGTAATTGCCTCAAGAAAAATATATGTGATATATTATGGTTCTAAGTAGTTAAGATTATTTTCTTATAATTTTTAGATGCATAATGCTATTCTTAATAATGAAATTACAATAAATAAAATTAAATATGTCAGCAGGGACCTAACTGTAATTTAAATAAACTTTCAATTCACTCTAGAACATCCTACAAAAGTTCATGGGCATACATGCAAAAAATCCTAGATATATCAATATAAAACGAACTAGTATGGGTATTTTTGCAATATCCAACAAGTCGTTGGTCCTGTTTGCAATTTTCCATAAAAATAAACTAATATTTAAAATCCTTGGACCAAACAACTATAGAAACTTGTAGGGGTGTACTTGTAAAATACT
Source organism: Ottelia alismoides (assembly GCA_037367405.1). Lineage (NCBI taxonomy): Eukaryota > Viridiplantae > Streptophyta > Magnoliopsida > Alismatales > Hydrocharitaceae > Ottelia > Ottelia alismoides. The sequence continues at coordinate 418,839 of JAZKJV010007528.1, read as the reverse complement.
CAATCCCCTCACGCATACAAGCACGTAAGGTGATGTCGATTGGATTAAAGTACAAATATACAAAGCTTAGGGTCCTAAGAGTAAAAAGTACAAAAATATTTGAACTATAATTGTAAGTTTCTGGACTAAAAAGAAAATACAAAAAACGAGTAGAGAATATTCAATATACCCCATATAGGCGCTAATGGATGGTGGATGGGGTGCCACATATACATGTGGCATGTAACGGATGGCCGATGATGCTTCGCAGATGAAGGGCAGATATTAGATCTCGCTCGTGGATTTGACGACTAGGCTTGGTGAGATCGGATGATAACTATTGCACATGGAGTTGTCTCTTGATCGGTAGGCTGGGAGCATGCTTGGAAGAACAGGGAAGAACTCTCGGTTGGCCAAGCTTCGATTCGTGCTCCTGGTCGACTCAGATCACATGGGAAGCTCTCAGGTGTCTCAAAATGAAGTTGGTGCTCCTCCACAACGGCTAGGATGCACAAAAAGGTCCAGGTTCCATCGATAGGGTCCTGGAAGGTTTGGAAAGGAGGAGCTCATGGAATACATTAAATAGAGCAAAAATCGACCGAGTTAGGTCCTCAAGCACGATGTTTTGGTTTTTGATTTAGGGCACAATGGAGTGGAAATTTGGTTGGTAGAGCTCTCCGACGAACAACGGAGGTAGAGAACTTGATCTCCTTATCATAGCAAGATCAGGGGGAATATAGGAGTGCTCGATATGTAGAACATGTGGGGAAGAAGATGGGGTGGTCATCAATGTTGGAAGACAGTCGGCGGACAATGAACAGAGGTTGGAGCTTGGAGCTCCTACGAACTATGATTTGAAATTTTACGGAATAAGGGATGAAACTAAATGAAATAAAAACAAAACTATCCTACTGCTACTGGGAGGAATCAAAAGGTCATGAAAAAGGGCTACTCAAACATTGGCGTCACGGAGTATAGGACCTCTACCTGAGCAAGTACGACAAGTCTTGGATCTCTCCTCTCTGCCTCCTTCTCCGCACCTAAATCTCAAGAGATGCTCCCACTATAATTGGGGATGCTCGAAATGAATAGAAAAGGGGATGAAGATGGGTCAAAACAAATCAAATTCTAATGGAGGTCATAGGGGAGACTAAATAGGGTGGTGACTTGGATTAGGGATAGCGAGTGAATCGATGCTCCAATTATACAATAAATCACTAGGGCATGAAAATCCAATCAATGAGGACATATTTGCAGAAGGAATCGAGCCTAAAAAAATGTAAGGAGTGGGTGAAACAAATTTGAGAAGAGATGGGGTCATCACTCTGACACATGTAGGATTAGGTGCAGATACAATTGACCGGCGGGTCATCCATGACCCGCACTTGATTGGGCCACGTTTGGTGCTAGAAAACAAAATAGAAAGGAAATTAGAAATAAAATAGATATAAATTAGAAAATGATCTTATTTTTTCCTTAAGATATGAAAGTTCTTTCTTTTTTATGTACTATTTTAGATGATTTTTTTAATTTTTATCGACCTAGTTATTGTATGTTAATTTTTACAAGTATAATTATATGTATAATTACCTATATATAGTGTATTTTATTTTTATTTTATATTTTATATTTTTTTATTTTATATACATTATTTTTATATTTATAACTTATTTGAATATATATGTACATATTTTTATTTTATTTTTATGAAGTTATTTATATACTTGAATAATTAGGTACATGTATTATATAGGTGTATTATAGGTATTCTTTATCTATATATTAAAGTATATTATTTTATTATATTATTGATGTTTTATTTAATTGTGTACATGTATTTTGTACACTATTTACAATTATATAAAAATATAATAATGTAAAAAATAAAAATAAATATATTGATTATAATATACAAGTGTATTGCACAATGAGGGCCCAAAAGCCAACTTTTGCATCTTAACTCCAAACTGAATGAAACTATCTTCATTAAAAAAATATTTTACTTTTTTGAATAATAAAGTAAGTTTGATGAATTTTGAGTTTGTTTGGAGAGGATACAGGTTTGCAAACTTTTCTTTACAAATTTTTTATTTTGTGTGTCACGGGCACATTATGCATTATTTTTCTTTGCAATTAAATTTGTCTTTTTCTACATATTTTATGTACATGTTTGGTGTTGAAAATATTTTTATTTGAAGTGTAAAATAGTGTGTATGAATTATTGAAAGTTTTAGCTATATATACAGTGTACAGGTCACCTAGGGTTTCTAGATTTCAACGCCATTTTGTTTGTATTATCCTCCCTAATCTCCCCTTACTTTTCTCACTGTCAACCAAGTCAATACTGACGTAGTCTCTGGGTTTAGGGTCAGTCATTATTTACAATACTTCATTTTTATTTTCCTTAATTTATTCATTTATTTTGTATTTATATAAAGTTATTTAAGCTCTCATTAGAGGCAAAGGTCAGAGTGTTAATTTGTACAAGTTAACCTTATTTACAGGCATTTAACTATGGTTTTAAAAACAAAATAAAGGAATAAGGTGGAATGAATGGGTATTCTTGACCTTTGAAGCATGAGTTCCTATTAAAGAAACCTCTCGAATCAAGTCCGACCGGCAAACTTGCCTCTCGTGGGCACGTAAATGAGTCGTGTTGCTTCCCACAATAGGGCAACAAGAAGAGGGTTGTAAGAATTTAAGACTTTCAAGACACTTTCTCTCTCAAGGGGGCGTGAAATTGAGAAGATGGTTTTACTCATAGAATTGTTGTTAAAAAAGAGAGAGCATAGCCCTCGTTTTATACTTGTTGTACACGTCCAACATGTACCACGGTAGACCTCGGATTTTAAATCGAGGTCTAATTGCAAGTCCTAATTCAATAAGGAACATCTCATTATTATCACTAATACAATATTAATTAATTAAAATAAATTAATGAACAACTTTAGAGTCATAATTTAATAAGAAAACAACAACTTGGTGGACCATGTATACATAGTATACATGCCTGCCACTGATGAATATGCATTTCACCATCTTTATTCATTTATTTTAGTTTAAAATCCCTTATAAAACACCTATATATAATAGTAACTCCATGTTCTTACTAACTTGCATCTGTGTGTAAATATTTTACATTTATTATTATTTTAACCTGAAATAAATAAATTAAAAAAAGGAAAAATAAAGAAAAGAAAAAAAGGAGGTTGTATATATGTTAGATACAGGATGACCCGAAACCAAAGATAAGCTCAAGACTTGATATAATCGACCAGGAATGAAGTAGGGGAGAAATGGTCCTTAATCAAAAAATCCAAAAAATGTGTTGTAAATATTTGTATATTTACACTATTTTATTTGTATATACATTGACCTCAAATTAAATAATTTTCAAAACAAAAGTTGTAAAAAAAATGTTTCCTAAATAGTAAAAATAATTGCAAAATAAAATCGTGTACAAAATAAACGCAACCACACTTGGAAAAAACCATAAAGCGATAATTGAAAGACCAATTCCGGCTCCATGTGAACTCGAATTAAATCAAACTCACTTCCATTGTATTCTAATTAAATTATCTTTAAAAAGGTTGTGATTCCATAATTTTTGGACTTACGGTTGAAAAATCATTTTTCTCGGGTGGTTTGTGCAATTTTACCATTTTATTATGTTTATTATTGTATTTTGGTGTACATATTACATTTTTAATAATTGTAAATATTGTTCATTGTAATTTAAAGTAATTAAAAATTATTAATAAAATATTTAATAAAATTATTTATTTATTTGTACATGTGTGTAATGTACATTATGTATATACGATATGTATGAAATTAACCTCCTTATATAAAAATCATAGAAAATTATTATCTAACATTAATTAATTAAATTATATAATTATGAAATTTTGATTGATTGATTGATTTATTTATTTGAAAACCTACCATGTATATATGATTTAATTGTGTCCTTAAATAACCACCATTAAGGTGTTTAATTAACTTTTACCAATTAATTATTTTATTAATTTATTAAATCCGAATTTTTTTATTTATTTAATTTATTTTATTTACTTAATTCTACCACTAGCTCCCCTCCTTATTTTTCATCCATTCAAAATTTGAAATTGAAATGTATATTCTTTCTATTTAATTGACTCCTCCTCCCTTATTCTCACTCGATCAATCTTTGGTAAGAGGAGGCCATTCTCTGAGAGCCATCCTATCGCAGAAGGGTGACTAGCTTCTGAGTTGTCCGATGACAGCGAGTCGTCCTTCGTCGAGGCGATTACGGTCTTTTCCGCTCCTAAGTTGAGATCCAATTTTTCTTGTTTCTAATCATGGTTAATCATAGTTTAATTCGTCGCATTTTTAACTCATTGTCCATTTTTTATATTTTTGCATCTCATTTAATCATTTTTTTAATCACACATCATGATTTGATCCAAATTCAATCCGATATTTCATCTCATTTTCTTGAACCCTTTGCTTCACGTTCTATCTAACATAATCTATCATCTCCAGCCACATACGTTGGCCAGAGATCCGTATCTATTCCTCATTTTTCCCCAAATCTCCATTCACGTATTCTTTTTTGATTTTGGGATTGAGCTGTCGTGCTCACATCCTATTTTTTTTATAAATAACTAATAAAAAAATACATGTTTTTTCTTCTAACATTTGTTTTGCAAGATTAATAAAAATAAAAATATATATAAAAAAGGATTTTTGTTGTTTTCATTTTTTTTGAAGAAAAAATTAAAAAGAAATCATGTTTCTGTTTGTGCTCTAAAAAAATGTCATAGGCACCGTCGTTCGTCCCACCAACAGCACCCACCACCCCACTCCACCGTAGCCACCTGCGGCTCGTGCGATGGTCACCTCCATTGCCCGCGGATGCTAGCCCGTGCTACCGCAAGGCATGTATCACCACGCCGCACCCTCTCGCTGTCGTTTCATCCCAAACAGATGCCGCTACACCGACCTCGACAACATATGCAACCCCTCTACCTTGAGTACCTCGCCCTCGCTGCAGGGCGTCTATTGCCCCTCCAAGCTGCTCTACCGATCTGGGCACCACCACTCGCCCTCCACCACGATCCAACAGAGCTGCCCATCGTTCGTTGCTACGCCCACCACGAGGCATCGCTGATGCAAGAAGTCACCATTCCATTTATCAGCAACCCATCACTGCTTCGTACCCCCGTGCGGTCCTCACGCCACCGTGCCTCCACCGCTGTCACTGCCCGCAGCTTGAGAGAGAAAGAAGAGGAGGGGTGGTGTCCCCATTGGCCCCCCTTTTTTCGCTTAGGGTGTGAGACAAGAACAGAAGAACCCTAGAATGGTGATTTTAAAATAAAAAATGGAAAAATTTTATTCATTCCCCAGAGGTTTTCAAATTTACAGAAAGGTCCCTGCCAGCATCCAAGCACGCGTGTAGCACGATTTTCATTCGAGTAATTTGCACTTTCAGTTTTTTTATTTCCTATTATTCTCTGATGTAGAAACTTTAAGTATTTACAAATCAACCCCTACTATCCAAACTTTTATTTCTTATCTTTTCTTCTCAGAATAAATGTTTTTATTCCTCTGAAAATTCTACAAAAATTTGTGTACATTCCTATTGCGTTCCTCTTCATTGAATACAAATTTCATTGCATTTTGTTTTTATTTTCTATTATTAAAAATAAAAAACTCTACATCTTTTGTTCGTAATTAAAAAAATCATAAAAAATCAAATATTACGCAAAAAATTTCAAAAAAATATATTAGTTTACTTTTTATGTCTTTAATTTTCTGTGCAAATTTCATGCATTAATTTTTATTTGTAGATAATTTCCTGTATATTAAAAAAATAATAATTTTTACGACTTTTGATTTCATATCATATTTTTAAATATCAAGATAGTCATGTTTGTTCACTGTTTGTATTTTCCCTTATTTTTATTCATTTTGAAAGTCCTAACAAATCTAAAAAATCTCCAAAATTACAAAATAGTAAAAAATAATAAAAACACAAAAAAAAATTATTTGAACGTTTTTTAGCATCTTTGTCGTATTTAAGAAAAATAAAAAAAACTTTACAATGTTGCAACATGATGGGGAAATTGATGGAGATGTTACTAATAGAATAAATGCAGGTTGGCTAAAGTGGAGAGGAGCCTCATCTGTTCTATGTGATAAGAAAATTCCTTTAAAAATTAAAGGAAAGTTTTACAAAGCAGTTGTGAGACCTGATATGCTCTATGGATCAAAATGATGGCATGTGAACCATAGACATGTGCAGAGAATGGTTGTAGCAGAAATGAAAAAGCTAAGGTGGATGTGTGGACACACAAGTAAAGATTGGATTCGGAATGATGCTATCAGAAAGAAAGTTGGTGTTGCTCCGATCGAGGATAAGATGCGAGAAAACCGCTTAAGATGGTATGATCATTTGCAAAGAAGATCAACTGATGCACCAGTTATTAGATGCGAGTGTTGGGATTTTGAGCCGGCTAACATATGGCGGGGACGGCCCAAGAAGTGTTGGAAAGAGACCACACGAAGGGATCTTTGTTTTGTGGATATAAGCCCAGGATTGACCCAATATAGATCAGAATGGAGGCGGAGAATCCATGTAGCCGACCCTACTTAATTGTGGGAAAAGGCTTTGTTGTTGTTGTTGTTTGTCATATTTTAAAAATCCAGAAAGAGAGGGTTTCATTTCATTCCTGTATATATCATTTGTTTTGAAAAATATTCATTTTTGAAAATTAAAAATTTGCAAAATTAAAATAATTAAAAATTTGAAAATCAGAAAATAAAAAATAATAAAAAATTTAAAGAAAATTTAAATTTCATAAAAACAAAGGTAGTTTGCATTTGAGATTCCTCTTTACTTTAATTAATTTTCGATTATTTGAATAACCCTCGGGAATTGTAGCCTCCTTGAGTTCGATCCTTTTGCTATACAGTTAAATAAGTAACAAAAACTCCTGCCACATTTTCTTATCATTATTGGCTTGAGAAAAAAATAAATGTGTTATTTTGAGCGGGGAATTTGGGGGATCGCAACGACGACTTTATATCAATAATAACCAATCCTCAAATATCTTGACACAACAACCACCTTCCATAAATGGAAGTTACTGTTGCAAATTTAATTAATTAATTAATTTACTTGATATTCATATTATCAATATTGGATAAATTATGAAATTAATCCTCAATGCTTGTGAAACACATTCATGGGCCCAAAATTAAATGTAAATACATTTTACGTCTACAAAATTAATGTGAATCAAATTCACACAATCTCATGTCTTGGAAATATTATGTAAATCATATTTACACAAATATTTATATGAGTTACATAAATATAATTATTATTTATTGTGAATCACTAATCTCATTAACCAATGAGTTATACTTATGAATCATATTCACAATATTACCCTTATCTAATAATCATAATTTTTAAAATATTGCCTTTAACATATAGGAGTCCTAATCCAATTAGGATTCATGAGATGAATATTCAAATACATGCGGATAATGCAGAGGAAATCATATTATCCATCCAAAGTGACTTGAAATGTGGATAACTATCCAATGTCAAGGTTTATACCATTTTTGCAAAAATCTGTCACCTACGAATGTTGAGCTTGAGCTGTAACAATTTACATTCTCAGTGAGCTCAACGAAATGCATCACACTCTCCATTAGCTAGACAAAGTGTCGGTGAGCTGAATCTAGCTTCCTTGACCATTTATAATCATAGTCCAAACCACTTGGATAAAAAAATGAGCTCAAGGAGCTTGTATATTTCCATTTCCATAACCATTTCTATTTCGAACATTTGGGCATTGAAATTGGAAATTGGATTCAAATGAGATGTTATTTAATCTAATTAAATCACAAATCATATAGCTAAATGGAGCCACTAAAATCCATCATGTTTCATCACACCCTCGAAATGGAATAGTCATGGTAAATGATCCATTACAACATATGTGAGACTAAGTATTCCCAATACTCATCCATCCTTCACACCGGAAGACTTTGATAAGTCTAAAGTTCATACCCTGGTTTGGTTATCTTCTTCGGAATGTTTCTGTTGATTTCTTATTTTCTTATTGGGTGACATTGATAATCATATACTTTCCAAAAGAATATATTAATATCTCAAATTCGTGTCTTATTCCATAATCAAGACGACCATGCATGGAATTCATTTTGACCCAAAAATATTTCATTAGCGAGCTATGTCTCCCGGTTCATCAACTATGAACCTGTAAGATTCGTTCGAGAGATCACAAATCTCATACAACTTCAAATGCACACCAATGCGCCAGTGTATGGACCTTGGCTATTTCACCAACCTATTGGTCTGTCAAATGTGCATACTCAGGCATACAGATGCATATCTGTCTTAGGTCAAAGGATGTGCTCCTGATCGTAATAGTTATGATCCAGGTCTTTGTTTATCTCGACTCATCAAGTCAACTCTTTGACTTGATTATTCTAATACTCCTGAATCTCCATTTATATGCAGAGGGCATGCATCAAGAAGTTTGTTGGAAATTAAACTTTAGAGAAAGATTTCCATCTCTTTCTCATACATGATATCTTTATTGAATATCACATGTTTGAACTTAGTTGTGTCCTCCCAAATGCATAGTATTCAATATGGAGATAGTACAAAGGGACCTTAGTAATAAAGTGAATTCATTCAATTATTCATTTCATTTTACATGGACATGATAAGACAATAACTTTTATTATATTAAAAGGTCATCGAGGGCTTACAAGTCTAACGTCACAAAAATTGAGAAGAGGATGACTATCACCAGAAAATACACATAGAAGATTGATGATCAGTGATAGTTAAGATGATATCAGATGTGGAAATGAATAACTATGGAGTGTGCAAAAATAAGTAGAAACTAAGAAGATACAATGATCAGAATTCACCTAAAATGATAATGAAGTTATAGAGAATGAATCTTAGCTTGACCAAAGGAAAAATACCTTCTAGGATCTTCTCTTAATGATCTTGGAAATGAATTGAAGCTCAAGTAGTCAATCTTACTAGTTGCAACACGAGGTGTGCTCCTGGATCTCACCAGAAAGATACGCTCCATCTCTGCTCAATTCTTCATACTCTCTATGAGAGATTAAAGATGAGGTTGGGAGAACTCTCAGGAATTGTAGATTCCAGTTGTACATGGCAAAATGAGGGTTTTGTGTGGAAGAGAGGTGGTGGTTGGACGTTTTCTAGAGGTGGTTTTAACCACCTCCAGAAAAATCACGTGTGGGTAATAAATACAACTAGATGTTTGATGAGGATAAGGGATGAATAGGGAAGTGGAATGCTTAAGAATGAGGTTGTTAGGGCACATGAGGAGGCAGTAGATAGGGAATAAGTCCTTGTTGCAAGAAGCGACGCTACTCTTGGGGGAGGTTGTTGGAGGAAGTAGATGACCAGGAGCCATATGATCTTATGATCTGACGGTCCTCAATGGTGTGTAGGTGAATGGTCCAGATGCGTCTGATCAATATTATCAGACGCTCATCGATCGATTGCGTAAGGCCCGCGATAGCAACAGAACCAGGTAAAGTATACAGAAAAGATAGTTCTTTTTCTATTTTATTAGAAATTAGTATTAGCTTTAGTTATATTAGTATTAGTTAGTGATACGGACTCGGTGAGTTCTTTCTTCCATGATGAACTGTTGCCACCAGTCCTATGTTTTGTCTCTGTGGGCTCAGTGGGAAGAGGGTTGTACAATGAGAGAAGAGAAGCAAGGTGGTCAACTTGTTTCAAATATACAACATGGATTCTGGCAATGCAATCTAGTTGGGCCCTCGTATTGATCAGAATCAGTCTTTCCATAGAGGTTATACTCTCTAAAAAAGAGGCGGGATAGATAAAAGAGATGGACCACGTAACTCAACCAGAGAATGCCACGTGGTGCAATAGAATAAATCTGAAATTAGAAAAATAATAAATATAAATATAAAATAGTTAGAAAGTAAAATTAGAAGAAAGAAATGTTTGATATGGAAGTAGTAGATCTTGATGAGAACTACAACTTTCATGTAGAACACAAGATATAAATATGTCATATATATGTAGTACTATTTTTGTAAGCATTTTTAAAGTATTAAAAACACTTATTTTAGTTCTTTAGGGGTTTAGTTGGGGCCAGACCCTGTCAGAGGGGGCCTGGAGCACTATTGAACTTGGAGCTCTATAATGAGCTTCGGTTGATCTCCAGGTGGCTCGTCCATAACAAAACCCTACACAAAAAAGCTTGAAGGGCTCAAGGAGACCTTTCTCGACCCATTTGGAAACAGCTACACACCGTGAAATGGAAGGGCGGTGGGGCTCTGATGGATTTATTATGCCTTCTACATTCATTCCTCAACTATTTCCAACGATGGCCGCTTCTCATGGCCGAGGAGAGATGACGCAGTCCATAGGACACCCCTTGTCGTAGAGGTTGTGTACATCAGTGTGTCCCTTGCACCTATTATCATCAGTTAGGACACGCAAAGGATACATGGTACTAGAAGCATGTATTATCTTACTTCTGCTCCTGTGACAAAATACATTGAGGCTTCAGATACTCTAGCATCCCAGGATGATTCTCGCTTGGATGTTATTATCACTCATATTCAAGAGATCATGACTCCTATTGCAGGTACCACCACAATAGATACCACAATCGTATGCAGAGCCTCTTCGAGCTCCTCGGGTATCGCTTACTCTTTTACTAGTAGTAGTGGTGCATATATGATTAATGAATCTCCATTTCATCATCTTTATTCTTTCATCTATGTTTTATATCCCTAGTTAAACACATTTATATGACATTAATTTTTGAAAAATAATAATCAATAGTAGACACACAAATACTTTAAAAAATACTATATTTAAAAGAAAATAAAAGAATAAAGAAAGAAAAGAAAAATAATGAAGTGTCAAAGACACTGAGTGACCCTAGACTTCGAGACGTAGTCATCATGACGACTTGGTCGACAAGGAATAAAGTAGGAGGAGATAGGCAACCATTGTATAAAAAAAAATCACAGAAACCCTAATTTTATATCGCAATAATTGCTTTTTGGCACCTATTTTGTTTTCTTATTTTTATACCTCAAATCAATAGACTTTGCACATGAAACTTGTACATAAAAATACAAAGAAAAATATAGAATTTATTTTATTCAAAAATAATGCATAGTGTGTCCGGGACACACACAATAAAAAGCCGCAAAGAAAACTTTACAAACTTGTGTCTTCTCCATACAAATCCAAAATGCACCAAACTCATCTTTATTGTTGATAAAATAAAATTCTCGTAATTAATGAAGGTGTTTTTCATTCAATTTGGAGCTAAGATGCAAAAGATGGCTTTTGGGCCCTAATTGTGTAATATATGTGTATGTAATATTCAATATACTAATTCAATATAAATTTCCAAATATTATACTAAACCTATTTAAATAATAAAAATAAAAAAAATCATTAAAAATATGTTAGAATAAGTAAAGTTATAAATAATATATTTAACTTATAACAATAATATACCTACATAATACACATACTTAATTCTTTAAGATAACAAATAATATCAGAAAAATACAATAAAAATATCTAAATATCTACTTAAATAAATTTAAAATATAGAATACATGTATAAAATAACAAAATCTGAAATACAAAATAAAAATAAAATGTCTCGTATATATATACCTATAATTATAAATGTGAAAACTAATGCCAAATAAATTAAGTTGTAAAAACAATAAATTTCATTATAAAATACAACATAAAATTAAAAAAATAATTTTTTAGCTTCTATTTAATTAATTCGTTTATTATTTTATTTCATTTTATTTATCCTTTTCTATGCTATTTCATCTTCTAATAGTCCAGGTGGACCAATAGGAGTTCGTCATTTGTTGACCAGTGATTAACTACCCCCTCCCTCCTTCTCGAGCGCTGTGATTGTTAGAGACCGATTTTGCTCCATTTTTCCTGCTAGAACCAATCACATTCTAACTTGGCGTGTTGAGGAACTTATGGAGATTTGATATCCTTAATTCATGCTCGAGCTTGATATCCAATTGATCTTCATCGAATCAAGAGAAATCAATGCTAAAAAGAGTCACCTTCGTTTGCCTATAAATAAATTACCCATTCCCCTTTAGAAGTCTGATCCCTCTTCATCATTTATAACCCCAAGACTCGTGGTGCTTGAGCTTGCTAGTGATAGCAATGAGCTCGTAGAGGCCCTTGGTATAGAGAAAGGTGACCGGAGGCGAAGATCCAACTCGTTGGAGGTTAGCTCGGATGAAGCTTCCTAGCTCCCTGAAAACTTTATGTTAGAGCTTCATCTATTTCCTTTTTGCATTGCATTTTCCTTCCTTAAGTTAGATCAAGTCTTGGTTTCCTTAATTAACATTAATCCTACCATAAATTTGAGATCAAAAAATCATTGGAGGTACAAGCCCCATGCTCACAGCCCTAAATCCAGCGTCCCCCATCACTATTCCAACTACCATTCGACTTTAGTTCATACCCCTACACTTTTTCCATATGATCCTTCATCAGAGTCACCTCGATTTTGCATAAATCGGGTCCATCGAGCTCGTTTTGCCACCTTCTGGATGGGACAACTATAGGCCTCCTCCATGGGACGTATGGTAGTTCCTATGAGAAGCTATGTATGTGCTGCATCATACATTGTTTCGAGGCCTTCCCTGAAAACTTCAACCATTGAGGAGTTCCTATATGCCTTCTATTGCTCCAGAGATGTCGTAATAGGCATATAGGTATGAAGCTTCTCGAACATGCCAGGGAGTGGAGTAGTTCATGAGCAAAGGATGTCCATTCTACTTGTCCTTGTAGATCTCTAACTACAACTGAAGAACTTGCCCACATTCTTCGCTTGAGCATAGGTGGATGCCAAAGTGTCCCACATCATCTTGGAAGTGTGTTGATTCATAATATCATTGGCTATCTTCGTGGTGGAGGTCCTACACAGCCAAACACGCTCATACGCGTCATCTTACTTCCAAGAAGCATTAGCCCTGGCCTTATCCATTTGCTTTGGATATGTTAGTATGTGCTCCTTGTTGTTGTATTTCATGAGGGTAAGAAACTACATGAACTACAACTCATAGTCGGTCTCATACATCTTTGCGATGGGAGACAAGCCCTTGAAGTCACAGCACGAAGAAAATATATCACCCTTGTTTTCTGACATGATGATAAAACAACCGAACAATGGAAATCGATTAGGGAGTAGATATATATCAATGAGTCTACACAATAATACAAAGGATTGGTTGTACGTGTAGGCTAATACAACCATCCAAGTCAAACTTCATTGTGTGCTAGGGTCGGACGACATGATTTATAGATCTGAAATCGCATTTTCTAATCAAAATTAGATTGTTTCAGACTACAATCTGAACCGCAAGGGTGCATGGAGAAGCACAGGGCCAGGAGAAGGGGCCAGTGGCGTCCTAGGATCCATGCATGGAGGCTGTTGGGCCCAGCAGCAGCTGCTGCCACTGAGACAGTGGCCTAGGGGTTGGCAGTGGACCGTAGGGGGGTAGTCTAGGGTAGGGTAGCGGCTAGGGAGGGGGGTAACATGTAGGGTTAGGGCTTGGGTGGGATATGGAAACTCCGATCTAGGATAGTCACCCCGATACCAAGTAGAAACGGAAGAATGAATTGCATTATTGAGTACACTAGGGTTCTCTTATATAGGAGAGAAACAAGTTGGGTAAATTACAAGATTAATACAAAATAAATATAAAATATATAAGAAAGATAACTAATATTTCATCAACAATATTTTCAGTTCATTGATTTTCTCATGTCTTTTTATATTTTGAATGTGGATCTAAGGTGCATGAGATGGGATTATCGAGTACTAGAGATCTTGGAAATGTCAAATGACCTATATTTATATTTATATTTTATTCACATTTGGGGTGAGTTCTAGTTCTAGTACACACAAATCAATCCCAAACCCACACCCGTAACTGCATGGGTACTAAGATTAAAACCCAAATCCATCCAAAATAAATGGGACAAGTTTCATGTCCTTAAATATGGCAGCTTTGGGTTGAGTACCCTATGGGTATATCTAAATTTGCATCCCTACCCGAGCTCCCCTACTCGCGTGTAGTCTCGGAACATCGATTCGAATACCTTCTACAGGAGCAACAAGGGCTCTCTGACAACTATTTCAGCTAAACAAGTGGTGCTCTGGTGAGGAAAGAGATGGTAGGTGGCTATGTTTTTGAGGGGCCGGCTTACCATCTCAACCCTTCATCATAAAACATCAATATCTTAAGGTAGGAAGCTCAGAATTCAGTTTCCTTGGGCCGTTCGAAAGGTCTTGATGAACTCTATAAAAATGGCATGATTATTTGTATTTTTTGGGTGTAAAAAATACTTCATAATTTAGAATGAAAATACAGGTTTCACTAAAAAAATGTGTGACTGGAATTTCCCAAAGTTATTTAAGCATTGATATGAGATGTGAATCTAATTATCGACTCACTATACATGATCTATATATTCCACCTAACATTATCTCCAAGTATCTAGGAATGTTCCACATGAATTCTAATAAGATTAGGGGTCATACATTAATATATTAAATATCAAGACAATAATAATTATTATTATAATTGATAAATTAGCAGTGGAATATATGAATAGGATTCACATTATTGATGATTAATTAATGTATATATGGATCTATAATAACTATTATGAATATGATTCACATATTTTTATGGACTTATGTGAAAATAATTCATATAGTTAATTGATGTAGATGTGAATTGGAATCACATTCTCCATTAAATATATGTAAATTGGATTTACATTTCATAATGGACTAATGAATCTGATAGATTATTTGGTTTGATTATATTTAAATTATCCCATAATAATTGATGCAGATTAATTATTTAATAAAATAATTAATTCTATAAATTAAAAAACAATTTCAAGTTATAATTGAATTTGTTGAAAGAGAATTTAGTCGAGTTGCATCTCTTCAATTTCTCATGGAGAGAGAAACTGAAGGAGAAATTGCATTCTCTTTTTTATTCTCTTCCATAGTTCAAAGTTCAACTTCTAGTCATGGTTGGAAAATACAAAAAATATAAAAAAAGAAAGAGTGCAGAGACTTTCTATCTATTTAACTCATCATTGATGTCCATGCATGGAGCAAGACTCCATTTTGATCGTCGATGTCCCTAAAAAAGAAGGGCACCCGAATTATTAAAGTGTCAATGCAACCTCGAATGTCCCTCAATAAAAACATTTTTTAATGAAGCACTTAAGCCAATGAAAATAAAACAATCTATGTTAAAAAAAGAACTACTTTGACATTTATTTTCCTGTATAACATACACGATCAAATTCAAGGAGGCTACAAAAATATCGAGCGTTATTAAATCAATGAAAAATCAATGAAAAAAAAGGAGGAATTCAGTGCACACTACTCTTGGTTTTGTGAAATTTTGTCTTTTTATTATTTTACAAAGTTTTCATTTATATATATTTCTATGATTTTCTGATTTTATATTTTTTATGATTTTGATATTTAAAAAATGTTTTAAAATAAAGAAAAAATGATAAACTAAAATTAATGCCAATGTTTTTGGATTTTAAAATAGTACATGGAATATAAAATTAATGAAATTTACAAGAATAGAAAAATAAAATTTATATTTTCTAGAAAGTAAATTTATTATATTTTCTGGGTAAGCTATGAATTTCTATCATTTTTTAGTGTTTGAATGTTTTCTATTTTTTCATTTTTATGAGGACGTTTAATGCGAAATTAAAAAAAATTAGCAAACATGATTGATTTTGGGATTTTTCAAAAAAGTTTCTATATTTTCTACTGATTTTTAATGCAAACTAGAGTTGTTTTTATGGTTTTCAATTTATTTAAAATAATGAAAATATGATTAAAAATTAGTGATGAAAGAATTAATTAACAAGAGTCTAGAATGAATTTTTGGGATTTTTTAGTGATGTTTTTTCCAACTTTTAAGATAAATTAACAATCAAATTAAAATACAGACTCACAAGGACTAAAATAAAAATAAAGTTAATTGATGGACCAAATACATAAAAAATTAAGAGGAGCGTGTCTAATCATGTAATTTACCCAGAAAAAGCACATGTAGTGCACACGAGT
Source organism: Ottelia alismoides (assembly GCA_037367405.1). Classification (NCBI taxonomy): domain Eukaryota; kingdom Viridiplantae; phylum Streptophyta; class Magnoliopsida; order Alismatales; family Hydrocharitaceae; genus Ottelia; species Ottelia alismoides. Next base: position 402,631 of record JAZKJV010007528.1, on the reverse strand, counting down.
TGCGGTTGCACGGACTTCAATGCTATTAATTTTTTTTGATGGTCGAATGATAATAAGAACATACAGAATTTTATTGTAATTTTAATAAATACTTACGTGCTACACATGTTATGTAGTTCAAAATGGACTCAAACGTAATTAAAAAAAGGAGCTAGGGGCAAAATGTAAATGCTTAATAAACAACAGTCTGACACATGTCCTAAAATGACTTATTTAAAAAATTTAAAACAAGGCAGGTTGGAGTGTAATTTGTATACCATTCCACGTGGTGCTTTGTACAGTTGCGATACATCTGAGCTTTGATCGAATGGCTGGAAAGAAGGTGCTCATACACGATGTGGATTTGATTTGGAGCTTGATCCATGGCTTGGAATTAGGCATAAATGGATGACCTTGATTGAATCTGACCGATGTGTTCTTGATCGTGCAACTCTAAAGCCCAATGGAAGAAATAGGAAGAATGGAAGGGGACTGAGCTTCGATCTACCAGAACTCAGTTGATCACCACTCAAATCGGGATCTGAATGGCGCTACGTCTTGCAACGATTATGTTATGAAGATATGATGCCTCCATGGTGGCCAGAAGGGGATAATGCACAATCAGGAGATCGTAGAGTGTACAACTCTAGGTGGTCCTCCAGATCGCGATACTTGGTCTCTTTTCCTCTTTAAGGCCCTGAAATGTGATGCACTTGCTCGAAGGCTAACTCCGACAGTTTTGTTATGATCAAAATAGGGAAAATGACAGTGAATGGATGGCCTCCAATGTAGATGATAGGAACAAAGGCCTTATCTCATATCCGATGTGATCTTAGGTGCTCAGGTAAAAAAAGAAGATGGAGAAGAGGACAACAAATACGATGGTCGGGCTGGGTGCAATTAATGGTGATCGTACTGCTCCGATCTTGTAGATGGGAGTTGAGATGGTCGATGATTAAATCAAGCTAAAACCAAAATCAAATTGTAAAATAACAAAAAAAATCAAAGAAATCCCACTTAAGGCTACCTATGGTGGTTGAAAATGGGTCTTAGGTACAATCTTGCGGTTGAAGGTGGAGAGGCTCAACTTTGCTGGTGGAGGTCCGACGAGTATCTAGATCACGAATCAAAAGCAATTCATCATGCTCTCCATCGTGGGGGGGCATCACCATCACTTTAGCTCTCTCCGGTGGTCGACCTTGGGCAAAAACTGGTGAAAAATAGGATCAGTTGGTGGAGGTTGAGATCTGGATATTTTTAAATGTTAGAGGTCCAACATGTTTTAAAATTTTAAATGCGCTCAATCCGAGGTGGGGAAGGAGGAGACAATGATCAGGTAATGGAGAGGAAATAGGGGCTAACAAAATGGAGAAGAAGTCAGGCACTGTTAGTGAGCTACGTGTGCGAGATAATGAGGGGAAGGACGATTGGCACGTGAAATGCACAGGGAATGTGGAATGACAGGAGAGTTGACTCAGGTCAATAGACCTGAGATCAACCAATCACAGGGAACGTGGAATAAGATAAGAACCACTACATGACAAAATGGTAAAAATGGAAATAAAATAAAATACAAAATGTGTTTAACATAAAAAATAATGTGAAGAGAAAATGTTAGTACTTTAATTAACTTATTTATGGTGATTTGTAATTAGTTATATATATATATGGGTGAAAATAAATAAAATATGTTATTTCTAGGTATATAAACCTATGTATACAAAATCATGATTTGTAATTTTTTATTTTCATAAATATACATGTAATTAAATAATTTATTAATTTTCAACATTTTACAAGTATTTTTACGATATTTTTATTTTATTTTTTTGAATTCATTTATTAGAGTAAATAAGTAGTAATATTTTACAATTTACATAGTGATATACACAATATAAAAATGATTTAATTTTTGTATATTTTTGATTTTGTATTTTTAGATGTATTTTATATAAGTTAAATACAATATAGACAAATATTTAAAAATACAATATATACAAAAATACAAAGAGAATAAATATGCATACAATATACTTAGGTATAATATATAATAGAACGCAAACGCCATATTTCACACCTTAACTCTGATTTTTATGTAAACCACTTCCATTTTAAAGCTTATTTAATTTGGAGTACAATGAAATGGAGTTTGGTTAATTTTGAGTTTTGTGGAGAAGATTGTGATCTGACAAGTTGAGCTTTACGGCTTTTTAAAAGTGTTGTTATTTACACAATGTACACGGATTGTTCTTGTAATTTTTTTATTATTTATAATTTGTTTAATGTACAAGTTTCAAAAAGAAAACTTTTTTATTTGGAGTGAGTTTAGTGATAAATAAAATTGTTATAGAATATGTATTTTACACAATGATGTATAAGTGATGAATGTAAACAAATGAAAATTAGATTTCTTGATTTTCTGTATTCAGGCTTATCTTACCCAACTTTATTCCAGGTCGATGAGGTCAAGTCTTGACCTTCTCTCGGGGTCATAGTCAACTAGTGTCTATTACATATATACAGTCTTTTGTTTTCTTTATTTTTCTATTTTTTATTTATTTTAGGTTAAAATATTGATAAATATCAATATTTACACAAGAATGAGGGTTAGTAAAAGAAGAGATTTTTTGATATTTTTAGGTATTTTATAAGGGATTTTAAGCAAAAATAAATAAATAAATTTGATGAAATTCATATTCACCTCCCCTGTATGCTTTACCTTTGCTAGTTCCTTAGCAAATACTTTGAAGGATATGGTTAGATCCTCAAGCGCATCACGGAAGCGTGAGCGTCGTATCGAATACGACGAGGAGCGACTAGTCGGACTAGTTGCTCGGTGCAGCGGAATTTAAAAAATTTTCTTACGACGAAACCACATGATCCAAGAACACTTCTCGGATCGTTTCGTCTAAACCACAAACAAGTAATAGGATTACCTCTTGAAGCGTGGTTGCGATCAAGTCTCTAAATGAAGAGACCTCCTGTCTCAAGTCCGATCCGACGGAGGAGACGCTTGCGAGCGCGGGGATGAACCGCGTGCTTCTCGCAATCCATGTTGATGATCCAAGCGGCGGATCTCCTGATCTCGACACACGAGATCCGACATCTTCTTCACGAGCGAGGCACACCACAGGAGACGGAGATCCACGAGCAGAAGAACGGGCAGCATAACGACGATGCCGCGGCGATGGAGAACCTCTCCATGGCATCCATGGTGGACGGCCATGAGAGGGAGAGAGAGGGCTGACCTCTAGAGAGAAAGAGAGAGAGAGATGCTTCTCAAGCATTGTGTGTAAAAAGAGAGCATGGGTATGCCTCTCTATTTATAGGGTTTTGGGATCCATGGATCTCAATCCATGGGACATATAAAATCAATGGGTGAGATTGATTTATGTCAATCCAATGGCTAAGATTGTTGTTGGTAAAACCAACAAATTTAGATCAAAATATATTTGACAAAATCAAATACAAATTAATCCAAAATCAATCCAATAAATAAGGAGAGAATGTGCATGGAGATTTCATCTCCATGCAATTTCCATGTGGACGGCCACACATTCCTTTTGGGAATGATGTGCCGCCCCCCTCTTTCCATGGAGAGAGCAATCTCATGGAAATCCATGAGATTGCATATCTCCTTGAAAATCTCCTCTATTTATTTCCAACAACTTTTGTTGGCTTTTTATTCTTCAAAAATAATTCATAATTATATTTGAGAATATTGCAATCTTGCCATAAAAAAATTGTGAATCAAATTCACAACCCAAAACAATATATAATTTACATTGTCAATTAATTACACAATGTGTATCCAATACACATAATAATTAATCAACACATATAAATTATAATTAACTCTCTCTAATACATTATAAATCACATTTATAATATATTATGAATAATTGGATATTACTATCCACATTATTCTTATCCTTTGATAATTAAATCATATTTAATCATCTCGGATCTCTTTATCTCAAGTGTTCAAATAATATGAATCACATTCACATTATTCACATCTTTGATAATCAAATCACATTTAATTATCTAAGATAACTCTCCTTATAATATGAATCAAATTCATATTATTCATGATAATTAAACCACATTTAATTATCCATTTTCTCAATGCTCGGATACATATATCAACAATAGAATTATCCATGAACTCTTTCAAGGACAATGCGCTTTCTCCGCGAATACTTGGAGATAAGGACAGGGCGATTGTATTGTTCCACGTATAGTGACATGGATATTGAGATCACATCTCAAATCCAGATCTCGGGCCTCCCATAGATGCTTGATTAAATCAAGACCGCAAATCTAATCTTCTCATTGAATCTGAATCACAATCAGATTAATGTCCAACATTTGGACTAAGATCATAATTCTCTACTAAGAGGAGTCACTAAAATCCAGACCCGTTTCATCACTCCCTAGGAATGGAAGCGTCATGGTTATACAACCATTTATGATCACATCACCCTCAGGCATTCCCAATACCTGTACATCCTGCATACTGGAAGACTCAGAATAAACCCGAAGTATTAGATCAACTTTATACTGTCTACTTCAGGGTTTTTATCAGTAAGTTTCTCATTCGATCATTGGGAGTCGGTATTGATCATATACTTTCCAAAAGCATATATCATACCTAGGTCTTGATCATATACTTTCCAAAAGTATATATCAAACCAACAAATTCAGTCAAGCTTCCAAAGCGAGACGACCGTGCGCACGGAATTTGATTCTTCCCAATATCTCATGAGTGAGCTCATGTCTTCCGGTTCAGTGGTGAACCTGTATGATCCCTATGAGAGATCGTATTACTCATATGCCCTTATATGCACACCAGCGCGCCGGTGTATAGACCTTGATTAGGCCATCAACCTATTGGTCTGCCAAATGTACATACTCAGAAATATAGTAACACATCTGTCTCCGGTCAGAGGATGTGTGCCTATATCATGACAGCATATGATATAGGACTTTGGTTATCTCGATCTCGTTACGTCAACTCTTTGACCTAACTTATCCGACACCTTCGAATCTCTATTCCTATGCAGAGGACCTGCATCAAGAGGTCGGTCAGATATGAACCTAAATGAGATAGGATTGCCATCTCCTACTCAGGCTGGAGATCATCTCTTAATAATCATTTGACGGTGCTTGATGAGTCCTCAATCTAACTCATTAGATATTCATCTAAGCACCAGCCTCTATGATTCAATAATTGAATCAACAACTGTATGATCATTAAGATGGCCATGGTACATAACCCTAATTGTACTAAGGGACCTATTATGCAAACTATGTACTCTTTATTTCAGATTAAGGAGTGAATTGCAATAACATTTATTGCATAATGGCTCGCCGTGGGCTCGCATGTCCAACAATCTCCCACTAGCCCAAAGAGCCATTAATGGGTTAATCATTTAAACCCACACTCATGTGACAATCATAGGCTATTTAGAAAATAGCTAGGTAAGCTGATCAGTCACTCCGTCCCCAAGAGACTACGCCAAGTCCTTTTACGGCACTTGCATATCTCCTAGTAACAGTGCTCGCATCCAATGCGAATGTTGCATCTCATGCAACCGATACTCAATTTTGTTGGTTATAGTGTCCTTGACACTACATCTTATTAATTATCATAACCAGTATTCCCTTAAAATCTTTATTAGAATACCTTCATTCCTGGAGATCTCTATCTCCTAAGGTATCTACAGTTAAGACCCTTATAGATCACTATCTACAAGATCTTAAACTTTTGAAGATAAGACTTTGAGATCACTATCTCTAAGTTTTATCATCTTTGAAGATATTATTATTACTGTAATCAAGTGTTTTATCTCCATAGTAGGATCAGTAACAATTTACTACTCCCACTGCATGGCAGACATCTGGCTCTTGTACACATCTAGCATATACCCAGCTTCTCATAACTGATGCACAAGTGCAAGCAGTTCTAGCATTCACTTCCTCAACTCTTTGAGGTGCTATTCCTTTAGACAGGTCACTACCACATCTTAAGGGAAAGAAGCCTTTCTTGGAATTTTCCAAAAAATTGAAATAAGTCCAAGGTGTATTACTAATGTGATGGTCCCAATACCCTCTTCTCTTTGTTTCTGAGCTACTTCAGAACTAAGATCTAAGAGGTATCCTCGAGATCATATCCCAAAGTATGGAACAACCAAATTTTAAAACACTTATTATTATCCTTATATCATTCCAAATGATTAGAATAATATCTACATTTAGCACGATGAACACAATGGCACTCCCACTAAGCTTCACATGGTTCATCAAGATTCTATCTGAAATCATAACATTTATAATTTCATCAAATCTTATGTTCCAACTACAAGAAACTTATTGGAGTCCAAAGATGGAGTTCTTTAGTTTACACACCTTGCTTTCCTCAACCATGAAGCCCTGGGGCTACTTCATATGAATATCCTCAGAGAGGTATTCATAGAGGAATGCAATCTTGACTCACATCATGAAGATGCCATAGTCAAGTTGTGCAGCTATAGTTAGCAATATTCTGATGGGTTAAAGCAAGGTCACTGGAGAGCAAGTATCATCGCAAGCGATGTCTTCTCTTCGGTGTGTAGCTCATGGCTACGAACCGTGCTTTGAAGGTCTACACCTTCTCATCAGGTTCCCTCTTTCTCTTGAAGATCCATTTACACCTTAATGGGTCTGACCCATATAGGTGGATCCTCGAGGGTCCATATACAACACTTGTATATGAAGTCTACATTAGACTTTTATTGCTAACATCCATCTTTCCATGTCATGATCCTCAGGAGCTTCATTACATGAAGTCCGATTATTTTCAGATTTAACTGACACATGGAATCCATCCTCAAACTTATTTGAAGAGGTATTAATGTTTCATCTTTAATAATCTATTTTAGTTTCCGATTTTAGGAGCCTCATTATCTTTTCAAGATTAAATGAGTTCCTTTACTTCATTTTCATCTTGATTCTCAGGAGAGTCATCCTATCATATTCTCAAAGTTTAGATCTTTTAAGAATCCCAAGGTCATAAAGTAGGTATCCAATACCATCCTTTATTTTCCTAATGAAGTAGCACTCTCTAGTGCCAGATTCCAACTTAATCACATGGAACCTTATTAAGGATATATAATGTAGTCTCTACCACATATATATACCTGGAAACTAAGAGATAATTATGCTATGATTAATCATTGATTAAATCATGTCACACATGATCAATTGTATCTCCCTACAACTCTATTGAGTTAAGGTTCATCAGGAGGATTGAGATAGGAATGATATTCACATCTCCATAAGGTATTCCTTGAATTCATCTAATAGGTACAGGCTACCTTGGTTAGATCAAATTCATTTCATCTTCCTTCAAACTTTGGTTCTAAACCAAAATTGCGAAATCTTTGAACATTTCAAAGGTTTCTTAGGTGAAGAGAAGAAATCTCATATCATACATAATCATTAACAGATATCACATATCCATAATGTTTACTATGATATAGATGATCTGCATACATCAATATGTATGAGATCCTTAATACCTTGACACCTTACACCTTTCCCAAGGAAGGGTGTATTGGACATTTTTACTTTGAATACAATATTCACAAGTATGTGAGATTTGAATCTTTAGACAATCTAAAGTTTCATGTCTTACCAGTCCATTGATTTCATCAACAGACATATGTCCAAAATTTTATGCCAGATCATTGTCAAATGATCTTTATCCTCCTATTGATCTTTTAAAGGTTTAATTTTCAGTATTAGAAATCTCAATGAACCATTCAATAATTTTCTAATTTAATAGAGTCCACTAGATTTTAGATTACTATCTGAAATATTTCCATCATAACTCTTTATGATAGATTTATTACAGAATTCATGTTTATATCCAACAATTAGAAATAAACAATGAGTGTATTCTAATATCTAGGTCATAGAGACATTCTCTAAGACTAAGGGCTCCCACTGAAAATATGAAGTCTATTTATCTCATGGAAACTGTTGCAACACTTGCATCACTTTCAACATGGATGATCAATAAACCTTAAGATCAAATTTCTAATATTCTAATACATATGCAACCAATTGCAAGTGTTATTAGAAGATTGAGATACAATTATTAGACTTTACCTTATCAAATAAGTAAGTCAATTTCAGTGATTATATGTAGATTATACTGATGCTCTATCCGAGTCCTTTTCTGAGGATTCTAGACAGACTTGATAGTCATACTATCAACACATCAACTTATTGCAGTATTGGCATTCATCCAACTCTTTGGATGTCATATGGAAGTCACAGAAGTACAGTCAACTATTTGATTATACTTCTTGCTTGAGTCCAACACATGCTTCCACTGTGCTCCCTTTATCTATAAACAACCATTGCTTAAGAATAAGGATCTCTTATGTTAAAATCAAAAATTTCAATATAAGAGTATTTCAACATTGATACAAGCTTCATTTAAGTTCATATAATATGAATATTATGAAGCTTCATGAATGACTAGAGTATAGACAGTAGAATGATGACACTCATCATCTACATCCATCTAAACTCTTTGAAGCATCGGTTCAGGTAGGTATTCAAACAATTTGAATACATTATCTCTAATAGAGCTACCATTCTACATGATGTAGAGAACCATGTCATTCATGATTAAATGTCAAGAGCACATATGTATGCCAGAATATCTTAATTGATTTTATAAGGATTAATTTGATAATTACGATCATCATCGACATGTCACTTCAAAAGTACATTCGATAAGATAAAGACTTATAGAGACATACAAACCCTAGGGTTTTAGTCCTATTGTCTTATTTAATTATCACTTCTCATTATTATGAGGAAACTTGCACATTGCAACCACATACATTATGTGTCCAATCGCAAGTACAATATCTGGATCAAGGGTCCAATCCATGATATTCTACTGGTTATTAATGAGTATAACATTGAGTGGGTTTAATGAAGGATTATCTGAAATAAGAAATTTGCATAAATATATATATAAATATATAATTTTACTTTGATTTAGGAATTTTATATCAAAGTTGTCTTGCCATGTCAACAATGAAAGTTCATTCCCTCAATCACTTTCAATGTAAGAGATATACTTACCATAATATCTCAAGCAAGATCTGGGATCTCCTTCCTTATCTTTGTTGCATCCCAATAATATGAGAACCTACAACTCGGATAAAAAGAAGCGGGAACACATTCCGCCTTGCAAGTCCAACTTGCATCTCCCAATTCGGTCTTTAATACCCGGGCCCACCACCCCTAAGGTGATGTTGACCCGTCATTAATTGAACCAACCGTCAACAGGAATACAACTCGCTATGCGCAATCCAATATCGCCCCAATAATATGAGGACCCGATAATGGGGTCACTACGCATACGTCCTTACTCTTTCGAGAAGCGACGAGCCCGATCCAAATGGATCATATGCAGGAGCTGTCACTTCGGACAGGCGTCTCCTACATATAATATCTGGCGACGAAACTCTTCGCCTTGACGGGAGACCATGGATGTCACTTATGTGATCCTCCATATCTTATTCAAATTAAATTAATTTCTATGAATCGCATTCATATAATTAATTCTTCCAAGGGAATTATTAACTCTAATCATATTAGAGTATTCTCAATTGGATATAATTAACTTAATCATATTAAATTAATTATCAATCCAATTTAATCAATCAAACTTAATTTTATGCTTGAATATACATATATGATATTATTCTCAAAGTACGTATTAATTCGTATTTTAATAATTAGAAAAATACATCATAATCCCTCGGACATTATCCCGGCCCTACCCGCTGTCATGGCCAGTACCGGCGGGAGTGGGGCGAACCACATACGTTGCAACCCGCTGACCCAGCGATCCCCGACTAGACACCATATCCACCTCGGGAAAGGATAATGCCAAATTGATTATTTTGTACTTGAGATGATCATCGGTTCTTCAACCGAAATTATACCATATAGTAATCAAAACAATTTTGATTTTAAGGAAATTTGCTAGACAAATTCCCAAGTCCTATTCAAGCAAGAAGTTTGATGATTGTAATTCCAATTATGGTTTAGATCAAATCTAATCAACTAATTGGTTGGGGCCAAGTCAATTAGGCAAATAATCATGTTTCAATATTTCACAAATATTTTTCAAGATTATTTCACGAAATTAACAATTAATTTCACTAATTGACAATCACTTGGTTCTAGATTAGGAAAGCAATTTCAGCAGTGACCCCTACTTACTAAAATTGGCATATCTCAATCATATTAAATCCAAATTAAGAAAAGTCAATTTCTAAAGTTTGCTAATTTGATTTAGGACAGAATCTAAGTGATGTTTCACGCATTTCGAGGCAAGTCTAAACAGTAATTAACATTTTAATCACGTTCAGATTCACAGTTCCCGCAACAGTGCATACATGTTCATTAAAACGACCATATCTCGAGCATACGAAATCCGATTTAGGCAAACTCAGATCCTATGGTTTCCTTATTTAATGGGGAACAAAATTCAAGTGCTATTTTCGTGTTTAAACAATTTAAACATGGCCGAAAAATTACACTAAACAGATCTGCGAAATCAAATGCGAAAAAAAAACTTTCGCGACCTTAACGAACCCAAGTCGTCCTTGGTTAACGAATCACTATTCGAAACCATCAACCTAAGGCTCTGATACCACTTGAAGGATATGGTTAGATCCTCAAGCGCATCACGGAAGCGTGAGCGTCGTATCGAATACGACGAGGAGCGACTAGTCGGACTAGTTGCTCGGTGCAGCGGAATTTAAAAAATTTTCTTACGACGAAACCACATGATCCAAGAACACTTCTCGGATCGTTTCGTCTAAACCACAAACAAGTAATAGGATTACCTCTTGAAGCGTGGTTGCGATCAAGTCTCTAAATGAAGAGACCTCCTGTCTCAAGTCCGATCCGACGGAGGAGACGCTTGCGAGCGCGGGGATGAATCGCGTGCTTCTCGCAATCCATGTTGATGATCCAAGCGGCGGATCTCCTGATCTCGACACACGAGATCCGACATCTTCTTCACGAGCGAGGCACACCAAAGGAGACGGAGATCCACGAGCAGAAGAACGGGAAGCATAACGACGATGCCGCGGCGATGGAGAACCTCTCCATGGCATCCATGGTGGACGGCCATGAGAGGGAGAGAGAGGGCTGACCTCTAGAGAGAAAGAGAGAGAGAGAGATGCTTCTCAAGCATTGTGTGTAAAAAGAGAGCATGGGTATGCCTCTCTATTTATAGGGTTTTGGGATCCATGGATCTCAATCCATGGGACATATAAAATCAATGGGTGAGATTGATTTATGTCAATCCAATGGCTAAGATTATTGTTGGTAAAACCAACAAATTTAGATCAAAATATATTTGACAAAATCAAATACAAATTAATCCAAAATCAATCCAATAAATAAGGAGAGAATGTGCATGGAGATTTCATCTCCATGCACTTTCCATGTGGACGGCCACACATTCCTTTTGGGAATGATGTGACGCCCCCCTCTTTCCATGGAGAGAGCAATCTCATGGAAATCCATGAGATTGCATATCTCCTTGAAAATCTCCTCTATTTATTTCCAACAACTTTTGTTGGCTTTTTATTCTTCAAAAATAATTCATAATTATATTTGAGAATATTGCAATCTTGCCATAAAAAAATTGTGAATCAAATTCACAACCCAAAACAATATATAATTTACATTGTCAATTAATTACACAATGTGTATCCAATACACATAATAATTAATCAACACATATAAATTATAATTAACTCTCTCTAATACATTATAAATCACATTTATAATATATTATGAATAATTGGATATTACTATCCACATTATTCTTATCCTTTGATAATTAAATCATATTTAATCATCTCGGATCTCTTTATCTCATGTGTTCAAATAATATGAATCACATTCACATTATTCACATCTTTGATAATCAAATCACATTTAATTATCTAAGATAACTCTCCTTATAATATGAATCAAATTCATATTATTCATGATAATTAAACCACATTTAATTATCCATTTTCTCAATGCTCGGATACATATATCAACAATAGAATTATCCATGAACTCTTTCAAGGACAATGCGCTTTCTCCGCGAATACTTGGAGATAAGGACAGGGCGATTGTATTGTTCCACGTATAGTGACATGGATATTGAGATCACATCTCAAATCCAGATCTCGGGCCTCCCATAGATGCTTGATTAAATCAAGACCGCAAATCTAATCTTCTCATTGAATCTGAATCACAATCAGATTAATGTCCAACATTTGGACTAAGATCAGATTACTTCTCTACTAAGAGGAGTCACTAAAATCCAGACCCGTTTCATCACTCCCTAGGAATGGAAGCGTCATGGTTATACAACCATTTATGATCACATCACCCTCAGGCATTCCCAATACCTGTACATCCTGCATACTGGAAGACTCAGAATAAACCCGAAGTATTAGATCAACTTTATACTGTCTACTTCAGGGTTTTTATCAGTAAGTTTCTCATTCGATCATTGGGAGTCGGTATTGATCATATACTTTCCAAAAGCATATATCATACCTAGGTCTTGATCATATACTTTCCAAAAGTATATATCAAACCAACAAATTCAGTCAAGCTTCCAAAGCGAGACGACCGTGCGCACGGAATTTGATTCTTCCCAATATCTCATGAGTGAGCTCATGTCTTCCGGTTCAGTGGTGAACCTGTATGATCCCTTTGAGAGATCGTATTACTCATATGCCCTTCTATGCACACCAGCGCGCCGGTGTATAGACCTTGATTAGGCCATCAACCTATTGGTCTGCCAAATGTACATACTCAGAAATATAGTAACACATCTGTCTCCGGTCAGAGGATGTGTGCCTATATCATGACAGCATATGATATAGGACTTTGGTTATCTCGATCTCGTTAAGTCAACTCTTTGACCTAACTTATCCGACACCTCCGAATCTCTATTCCTATGCAGAGGACCTGCATCAAGAGGTCGGTCAGATATCAACCTAAATGAGATAGGATTGCCATCTCCTACTCAGGCTGGAGATCATCTCTTAATAATCATTTGACGGTGCTTGATGAGTCCTCAATCTAACTCATTAGATATTCATCTAAGCACCAGCCTCTATGATTCAATAATTGAATCAACAGCTGTATGATCATTAAGATGGCCATGGTACATAACCCTAATTGTACTAAGGGACCTATTATGCAAACTATGTACTCTTTATTTCAGATTAAGGAGTGAATTGCAATAACATTTATTGCATAATGGCTCGCCGTGGGCTCGCATGTCCAACATACTTATTCGAAGAATAAGTGACTAAAAGTAAAAGATTAAGAATAAAGGAAAAATAAAGAACTTCGAACAACATTGATCATTGAACTTTTCTTCATATAATCAAAGGATGGAGATTGGTCAAACCTTTGCATTATTACTTTGGTGGAACCTTATTGGCAATAGGATTTAAGACTCAACATCCCTCAAGTTCCACAATTATATGTTCAGATCACCTCAATAGTTAGGTTAAAATAAGTCTACATACCCGAACTCTTGTAACTATGAATCTTTACTTATACCGTGTAAGTGAAATATAGCTCCCCACTTTAGAAATAACAAAACAACAACCTCCTCTAGCAAGGTAACTCTAATTCCACAGTCTAGCTACTTTTTCCTCAAGCAAGGTTTTCCCTTCTAAGTTCTAGTACAACGAGCTCAAGAAGAGAGGGTAAAGAAGAGAAGGGATTGTGTCCAGTGTAGCCACATATCCTTGGAGCTAGCCAGTGTATCCAAGTCTCCAGTTGTATACTTCCTTGATATAAAGCTTTGAGGCATATGCCTTGCTTATGAGACACTTATTTTCATTTTTTTCCATTTTTTTTAAATAGAAAAGAAAGGAACAAACACTTTGAAAGATTTTTCAAAGATATTTGCAATTTTTAGGGATTTTAAATATTTTTTATAGAAACAAAAAGGGTTAGTAGAGTGAATGCATGTACAACGGTTTTATACAAGTATAAATACAAGGATTATAAAAAGTTTATACAAGATTCTATTTTACAGAAGTATTTTATTTATAGGTTTTAAAACAAGTTTTACATAAGGATTTTAAAAACAATAATGAATTTTATAGGAGTAATTACACCTTTTACACACACATGGATTTTACAACAAATATATAATTCCCATAATTTACATCCCATGTGACAAAATAATTTTAAAAAAATTACAAACTTTTTCAAACAATTTTTCAAAAGGTTTTACAAACATTTTTCAAAATATTTTACAAAAGTTTTACACATGTTTTTACAAACTATTTTACAAACATTTTACAAATCATTTTACAATCAATTTTACAAATAGGTTATTGCAAACAGTTTATTTTCAAAAATTTTACAAACATTTTGTAAAATATACATAATTTTGAAAAGAAACAATTTACAATAAAATTACAAAGACTCATTCAAAAATAATTTTACAATAATTTTTATAAACATTTTTTACAAACAGTTTACAAACAAATTTAGAAAAGTGTTTACAAAATATTTTACAAAACAATTTTTGCAAATAATTTTATGAAAGATTTTTGCAAATCATTTTTCAAAACAATTTTTGAAGTAATAGTAATATTATTAACAAACAAAGATAAGAGTTATGAGTAAAGTATAATAAAATATATACGACACACATGATGCTTAGCTCGAACTTTGTCCTCATAGTGACCAAAGAGCTACAAAGGAAGATACAACTCATGCTAAATATAGAAAGTGAAAAGAATCTACAAAACAACACTCAAAGAATGAAAAGAAAAGAAGTAAGTGATCCTTCTGTACGTAGGATCAAGTAATCCTAAGTATTGAAAACTATACAAACAGGGAAAAATGATGGAGAGAATGTGCAACTCAATGACTCGACTTTTCCTCTACTAGACTTAGGGTAAAAGATCCCTATGTATAGAAAAAGTATACCGGCATGTTGAAGGACAAGTGGGGGAAGAGAAGAAATAAAATGAGATAAAAATGCAAAAGAGAATGAAATGAGCGATATCACTCTCCCTACACATTGGGTAAAGGATCCCTTAGTATAAGCAACAACAAGAGTGATGAAACAACACAAAAATGGGAAAACTAAAGTCATTTAAGCCCCCATACTTAGGATAAAGTACATCCTAAGTATAACACACACATACGCAGAAAATATGTGACCGATAAAAATGGAAGAAAATAGAATAAAACGAAAGGAATATATACAAGAGAATATCATCACATGTATCAGACACATAATATGTCAAAGAATCATCGTCTGATACCACATAGATGGAATCAACCAGAGACATGAAAGTATCATGATCTAGATATGAATTCAACAACTGTCTGCTCACAACAAATGGTTGTGAATCAGATGACAACTCAGATATGACAATACTATCATTGTCACACACAACTCTAATAATGAACGGTCTTGACCATTTTCTTTCTAATTTATCAGGGAACAACTTCATTTTCGCATTAAACAACCACACTTTCTGATCAGGGGTGAAAGTCTTCCTTCTTATGTCTTTGTCGTCCAAACACTTGACTTTCTCCATATACATGAGTGAGTTGTCATAGGTGAAATTGCAGAGTTCCAACAATATGTTCAGATCCAATTCTCTACTATGTCATACTTTCTCTTAATCCAAATTTCATACATGTAGTTCCCATAAAGATTTGTGTATCAGCTCAACTGGCAAGTGTAAAGTTTTTCCATAAACCAATATATAGGGATACATGCCCAATGGAGACTTGTACGCCATACTGATAAGCCCATAGAACTGATTCAAGCATCTAGGACCAGTTGTTTCTATCTGGATATACAAGTTTTTGAAGTATCGTATTTATCTCCATATTTGAAATATCAACAAAGCCATTAGTCTGTTGGTGGTACAAGAGACACAACTCTATGCTTAATGGCATACTCCTTCACAATCTTCTTGACTTCTCTATTAATGAAATGTCTTGCTACATCTGAAATGAGTATCTTTGGGATCCCAAACCCTGCAGAATGGAACAAACTGTACGACTACCAGCGACTCGGGTGGGGATAGCCTCCACCCAATGACTAACATAATCCACGACAAGTAGGATGTACTGAAATCCCTGACTGATAGGAAATTAGCCCATGAATTCCATACCCCAAGCATAAAAAATATCTAAAACCTTAATATTGCACAAGGGCATGATATCTTTGGAACAGATGGTTCCTCCCATTTTTTGACAATCAGTAGAACCTCGAACATAATATGTATCATCTTTAAAAGAGTTGGCCACAATAGCCCACTTTGTAAAACCTTAGTTGCCGTGCACTTCCTTGAGTGATGTCCACCAGACTCTAATTTATGACAATGCTCAAGCACACTAGTGTATTCCTTCTATGGAACGCACCTCCTCCAAATACAATCTGTACACTCACAAAACATGTACGGATCACGTAACTGGTAAAAATGTATCTCTGATAGGAATCTGTCTTCCTTGTGCTTGGGCCAATCTTGTCGAACTTTCATGGAGACTAGATAGTTCACAACATAAGCATACCATGGAGTGAGGCCATAGAAAAAATGGTCTCATCTAGAAAGGTATCTGAATTGGAAGTATTAATTTGTTAGAGGATCAACATCTGTGATACGAGAAAAGTGGTTTGCAACAACATTCTTTACTCCAGGTTTATCTCAAATCTCTAAATCAAACTCCTATAGAAGAAGGATCCATCTGATAAGGAATGGTTTGGCATCCTTCATTGCTTGTAAGTATCGTATGGCAGTGTGATCTGTGTATACAATGACATGTGAACCAAGTATGTAAGACATGAATTTCTCTAAAGCAAACACAACTACTAACATCTCCTTCTTTGTAAGTATATAGTTATGTTGTGCTTCATCTAGAATCTTGCTAGCATAGTGTATGGAAAATGGTATCCCATTACTTCTTTGCCCATAAAATAACTCCAATTGTAAAATCTGACGCATCCATCATGATCTCAAAGGGGAGAGACAAATCAAGTGGTTGTAGGACATGATCACTAGTAACCATGTCTTTCATATGGTGAAATTAAAGGAGGACTTTCTCATCAACTATAAACTCACTCTCATTGCACAAAAGCTCAGTCAAAGGCCTAGGGATCTTGCTGAAATCCTTAATGGATCACCTATAAAATCCAATATAACTAAGGAATGACCTCAACTGCTTCAAATTCGGCAGCGGCACTAACTTGAAGATTACATCAATTTTAGTCGGGTCAACTTCCATACCATGTTTGGATATGACGTGTCCCAATACAATTCCATTAGTCACCATAAAGTAACTCTTCTCCCACAAGAGTACTCAGTTTACCTTGCAGCAATGCTGGAGTACTCATTCTAAATGATTAAGACATAAGTCAAAACAATCCTCATAGACCGAGAAATCATCCATGATGACCTCTAGAAAACTACCTACCATGTCGGTGAAAACAATCAACATACACCTCTTGAATGTAGCAGGGGTGTAACATAATTCAAATGGAACCTTCCTAAAGGCATATGTGCCAAACAAACAAGTAAAAGTAGTTTTCTCCTAAGCTTTAGGAGTGATTGCAACATGGTTATATCCCGAGTACCCATCCAATAAACAAAAGAACTCCTTTCCTGCCAACCTCTCAATAATCTGATCCATAAAATGTAGTGGAAAGTGATATTTCTTAGTAGCTAAATTCAGGCACCGATAATCTACATTGATATGCCATGAAGTGGGTACACATGACAAAATCTGCTCACCACGGTCATTCATCACGATAGTAATCCCGGATTTCTTTGGTACAATATGCAACTGGATAACCAGCTTGGAATTAGAAATGGGATAAATAAAGCCATCACCACACCATTTCTCGATCCCTTTCATGAGACCATCTTGGAGATTCAGATTTAGACAGTACTGACACTGGGAGGAGAGTTTGTTGTCATCCTCTACGTAGAAATGATGTGAGCACAAAGATGGACTAATACCACAGAGATTCGAAATTCTCTAGTGACTGGCCTTGGGGTTTCTCTCGAGAACTTGTAGCAAGCGAGATTCCTGATCATCGATCATTTGTGAGCTGATGATGACCAGAAACATTTGGGGGGCACCCGCAAGGAAAGCATACTTCAATGTTAAGGGTAAAGTCTTAAGCTCAGACGGGGTCTGAATCTGCTATGTGTCAACATATGGAACTGTACTAGTAGAAGGTATATGATCTGCAATCTGTGAACTATCCATCGTTGCAATTTTAGGCTCAACATGTAAAATCTCAAAAACATCTGCAATGAATGATCTCTGCTCATCAAGGAATGGTTCATCATTCATAATTCTCAACAAGTATCTCAGAAATCTCAGTAGGAGGTATCTAATCAGTGATCTCAGAAAAAGAATGTATCTCAGGAATCTTGTACCTTCGATAACTTAGAACGATCATCAAAAAACAACCCATACAATCCATCAGCTGATAACTCGGAATGATAAACATGGGAGAGAATGTTGATTGTGCTTTCTAGATTTTTCTTTTGGGAAAGGAACTCCTGGGTGTCCATGAAATCAGCGAAAAAATATGTATCTCCTATATTGGCAAGAAAATCACAATCCTCAGAATCTGCTATAACTAGCTCTCTCTCATCTACTACTGGTGGTGGTGACAACCTTGGATCTATAATCAACTCTATCTTAACCTTATCACCATGGGAGTGAATGTTTATCTCTCTAGACCCATAGTCAAATACCACTTCGGCCATTCGAAGGACAACTGATGACGTATGATTATGGTATGGAATAACGGTGCAGAGGTATCCATATCCATAATAACAAAATCAACCTGGAATCTCATTTCGTGCACTGTTATGATAACATCCTCAAGAATACCCCTCAGCCTCTTCATCAATCTATTAGTAAACTGAAGGATCATCCTTGTGGATCTAAGAGACCCAACACAAACATAGTGAGTAGCGAGGACGATATGAGATTAATGGAGGATTCACTATCGAGAAGAGTACGATCAAAGTCTTGATCAAAGATTTGCAAATGGATGTGATGTGCTCCCTTATCTTTCTTTTTAGGCAGGAGGTTGCAGATGGCATGAACTGTGGCCGTGGTTAAGATGTGCATTTCTGTTTTCTTTTGTCTGTTATGCCTTGGTTGACTCTTTTGAGTACATACTTCTTTCATTCCCTTTTAATAAAGGGCATGCACTCCATAGCCTTAAAGAGTGGCGTCACTAAAAAGATATTCGGATGTATCTCTACCACTCCAAGATCTAATAATGCTATTTTTATTTCTTGGATTTATCAATTTTTATGAAGGAAATTGAACATAATCAAAAAACATCAAAATATTCATTTCTCTTATTCAAATAAGAGTCATCACGTACATTTCGACAACCCGAATTTCTCTATGCATTGTTGTCCAGTATAAGACTAGAAGAAACAAAAGGTAAAACATGATGGGATGCTTGATCTGCTGTTGTAGAAGAAGACTCCATGACGGGTGTGTTCTCCTGCATGGCTGACCTGACACTGCATCTTTCTTAATTATATTTTTGGCTTTTTTCAGAATAATGATAATGATGCTGGTGGTGATGATGAACAAGATGGTGGTGGTGATCCTCCATGTTATGGCTCATCTAAACTAGATCGATGCTCAACTTGGGAAGAAAGTGGCAGTGTTAGTGTAGCTCTCTAAGTGGCTCGATTTCCCAATCCCAATTGCCTCTTTGGCGGTTGCGGTCTCCTACCACTCCTGAGATGAATGGCATCAGATAAACAAGTAAAATCAAGGGCCATACCTGTCTCAGGGGTGGGTGGGTCATGAGCTACCTACTCCTTGCATATGAGGTTGTTGGGATTGGATTCGACCTTGGCTGGAATCAAAGTCTTCATGGTGGTTAGGTCGTCAATCCTCTGAGTCCAATCATTCATATTTTTCATCAAGATTGTAAGCTGATCAAGTACGAGATTCATCGAAGGTGCCTCTTGATGCTCAACTATAGGTTATCTTTGGGACTAGTAGTTTGGATGCTACAGGAACTCAGAGTATTGTAACTAATAGTAAGGAGGATGAGGATGCGGGAAATATGCAGACTACTGCTAATAATGAGGTTGATGAAAATATGCAAGTTGCATTTGCTGCTGCCCATGTCTCCAACTCTAGAATTGCGGTGGAGATAACTAATGAGGCTATAGCTGCTGGTGCTGGCGGTGTGATCTCTCTCCCTGAAAATGGTGGTCATTTCTCTAACTCAGCCGTGAACACAACTGACCTTGTCTTGACGAAGGGGGATGGCTACGCTCTCAGTCAAAACAAATGTCGTTCACCTCCTGAATGAGAGGCGGAGGTGTGGACTAATGTTTAGAAATGTAAGGGTGCTACTACTGGTACTACACAATGCATTATAAGGGTTACTACTGCGACACCTGATATAGGGTTCACATGTAGTAAGTGTGCTGAACAATAGACAGTGCTCTGGTACTTTGCTGTACTGAAGTGGATGAAGTCTGCTCATGAGTAGAAGTATCAGTTGTGGCACTTGCACTCTGACATGCACTAATCGTACTAATAAGAAGCTCTAGATGATTCGTAATGCCATCCAACTTATACAGGTTTTTTGTCCTCAGCTCCATCACAAGTAACTTTTCAAGCTCTTTGGATCATTTTCAATTATATCCACTTTGGATAGGAGCTTTCCTATAATTGTCACATCTGTATGCCAGTAGACTATCCCTCTTTTGAAGCATTATTGCAACCCACAACATCCCGTCGTTAGACGTCAATGCCACTAGACTAGGTTGAGATGTACTACCCTCCCCAGAGGAGGATGGATGTTTCCATCCGTGTGATACTCCAAGCCAAAGGATTCTACCTCCTCACCACCTCATCAATGAAGAGCTATGTGCATGGTGTTTGTCCAAGTTAGGTCACTGTCTAAAAGAACTGTGCGTGTGTATGCAATATTCTACTTAGACTAATCAAGATGATGTATGAACATAGACTTGCAGACTCAAAGAATTAAGTCACTCGACCTGAAAAATCTTAACTCTAGTTCCTATAGGTTCCTTTGAAATTATATAGATTAAGGTCAAATCAAACCCATCCTCGACATCTATTCATAACTTGGTTGAGAACCCACTTTAGGTAGATTAAGGTCAAAACAAATCCATCCTCGACATCTATTCATAACATGGTTCAAAACCAACTAACTTTTCACTTTGTATATGTTAGATATGCATATGAGATGTATATGACATGCTATAGACATGAATGAAATGCAAGACACATACTTTTTTTTTGAAATGCATAGTAAATAAGAAGCCTTTTTTGTTTTTTTCGTATACCTCCCATTTTACAACAAACTTTACAAGAGTAATTTACAAGAATTTTACAAATTATACACGTGTTATACAAGTATGCATTTTACAAAAAAATTCGCAATTTTTACCCACCCTGTAATTTTTGCATAATATATACAAAAATATGCAAATGTAAGTGCTATGGGTAAAGTATATATGTAATATATACATGTCCCCTACACTTTACGTGTTCTATGTCCTCAGAGCACGAGAAGCGAGGAAAAAGACATAGCTCGTGCTAAGAGTAGGAGATCTAAAATAAAAAAATGTATGGAAGTTGCTCCGCCCCTATACTTAGGCTCTGGCAGCCTAATTGTAGGAGAAGATAAAAAATGGGGCGGACGAGGTTAAGAGGTAAAATGGATGAGTATATATACATGATTGGCATCGGTCCCCCCTATACTTAGGCTCTGGTCAGCCTAAGTGTAGGACATGATTGAGTGTGAGAACTGATGAGATCTGAGAATGTAAAGAGAATGATGAAGAGACTCGAGTCACTATCCCCCCTATACATAGGATCTGATCATCGTAAGTATAGAAATAAAATAAAACGATATGGAGCCAGGGTGAGTGTTTCGAATCACTAGGGAGTGAGGAAAAGAAAAATATATACAAGGAGGAGTGAGAATATACAAATATATCGTGATCTGAATCTTTTTGATGTTGCTGATGGTGAGATATCAATGTTGCAAGGCTTCATGTGCGGCTCTATGTGTGTAATCTGAGTATGCCTCACATGAAAACAATCTCCTCAACACGAACTAACTACTCATTTGGTTCGACAAAGTGTTTCAGCAATTTTCTATTTACTAGGGATGTATGTGCTCCATCTGTAAGATCTGAGATCTCTACACATCCAATGTCATGCACATCACAGACTATAAACAGACCCGTCCACTTGGATTTGAGCTTCCCTTGGAAAACCTTCTGCCTCGCATTGAACAAACATACCTTCTGTCGAAGAACAAAGGTCTTTCGTCTGATAAATCTATCATGTCAATGCTTTACCTTATCCTTGTAAACCAAACTGTTGTTGTATGCTCGGTTTCTGATCTCCACAAGTTCATTCAGATCCATCTCTCTCAATTTTTATCCTAGGTGTGTGTTCCAATTGACCTTCTTGATTGCCCATTCTGATTTATGCACTAACTATGCGGGCAATTGGCACGGCTTCCCAAATACCATCTGAATGGGGAGGTTCCTAATGGTGTCATGTAAGCTGTCCTATAAGCCCAAATGTCTTGGTCCAAGATCTGAGACTAGTCCTTCCTGTCTGGGCGGACAAGCTTGTCCAATATGGTCTTAACCTCCCTATTCGACACCTCTGCCATGTCATTGGTCTATGGGTGGTAAGGACTATCGACAAGGTGCTCGATGTCGTAATCCTTCACAAGTTTCTTTACATCTCTGTTAACAAAATGGATACCCCCATCGGATATGAACACTTTCGGGATCTCGAGCCTAGAAATGATATGATCTCAGATAAATTTACAGATAGTCCTACTGTCTGGGCTCGAGTCGGGATTGTCTCCACCCACCTTGACAAATAATCCACCACAAGAAGGATATACTCAAAACCATGGCTAATCGAGAATGGGCCCATGATGTCGATGCCCCAGACATTAAAGACATCACAAATGATGACCACCTACATTGACATCTCACCCTTAGTACCAACAGTTCCTCCCATTCGTTGGCATACTGAGCACAAACTCACAAAGGTGAGAGCATCGTGAAATAGAGTTGGCCAGTATAAGCCACAGTATATTACCTTCCATGCGATCCTCTACCCGGAGTGGTGTCATCCTACCTCAAAACAATGGCAAAAAGTAAGGACACTCTGGTATTCCTCTTGAGGAATACATCTCCTCCAAAAACAATCCGGTCCTTCAAAGAAAAGGATTGGATCTTCCTAATGGTAATATCTCGAATCTGACTTGTGTCGGTCTATGCTACTCATGGGCCAATCTTCAAGAAATTTCTTATAGACAAGATAGTTCACTATATTGGCATACCATGAGAGTGAGTCGATAACAAAAACCGACTCGTCATGAAAGGAGTCTTGAATAGGTGTATCATCAGAAGTATCTAGAACTTCGAGACGGGATAGGTTATTAGCCACTACATTCTTATTTCCAGGTTTTTCTCTGATGTCCAAGTCAAACTCTTAGATAAGTAAAATCCACCTAAGAAGACGTGCCTTCACGTCCTTCTTTTCCATGAGGTACCGTAGTATTGTATGATCGATGAATGCAATCACTTTAGATCCAATGAGATGAGATATGAACTTATCCAAGGCGAAAACTACCGCAAGCATTTCCTTTTCAGTAACTGTATAGTTATGCTAAGAGGATCAAACACTTTTCTTGCATAATGTATAGCGAAAGGGATACCATCCTACCTCTTTCCTAATACAACGCCAACAAAAAATCTGAGGCATCCGTCATGATCTCAAAAGGAAGAGACCAATCTGGGGCTTGTTCGTTCGGGGCATCCATGGTCGTCCCTTGAAGTAGCTTAAAGGCATAAAGACATTTATGATCGACAATAAACTCCATGCCTTTGCCTAAAAGCTCAGTTAGCGGTCAGGCGATATTTGAAAAATATTTTATAAATCTCCTGCA
This sequence comes from Ottelia alismoides, assembly GCA_037367405.1. Taxonomy (NCBI): domain Eukaryota; kingdom Viridiplantae; phylum Streptophyta; class Magnoliopsida; order Alismatales; family Hydrocharitaceae; genus Ottelia; species Ottelia alismoides. The sequence goes on along the minus strand of JAZKJV010007528.1, from coordinate 378,552 downwards.
AAATCCAACATGCCCGGGGTATGATCACAATTGTTTTACGTTGGTTGGTGGTTGTAGTCATCTGATCACGTCCACCTTGGCAGTGTTAACCTCCATTCCTCTCTTGGAGATGACATGCCCCAACACAATGCCCTCCATCACCATGAAGTGACTTTTCTCCCTGGGGAGCACCATATTGACCTCACAACATCATTTGAGGACATATTCCAAATTATGAAGACATGAATCAAAAGAATCGCCATGGACCTAGAAGTCATCCATAAAGACTTCCAGGAATTCACCGACCATTTCAGCGAATACATCAATCATGCACCTTTAAAATGTACCAGGAGTATTGCATAACCCAAAGGGCATGTGCTTGAAAGCATAGGTACCAAAGGGGCATGTGAATGTGGTTTTCTCCTAGTCGTCAAGAGCAATAGCTACTTAGTTGTAGCCCAAGAACCCATCTAAGAAGCAAAAGAATTCTTTTCCCGCTAATCTTTCTATGATCTGATTGATAAATGATAAGGGAATATTATCCTTCTTCGTCGTGACATTCAGACATCTGTAATCCACACAGATACGCCATGACTTGGGTAATCGTGTCACGATCTCATCTCCATCCTCATTAGTGGTCTTCTGAATTCCTGATTTCTTCAGGATAACATGAATAGGTGCCACCCACTTGGAATCGAAGATGGAATAAATAAAACCCATGTCACATCATTTCTCAATCTCCTTCTTCACGACCTCTCGTAAATTTGGATTCAACCTATACTAGAATTCACAAGAGGGTTTTTCTACAGGATCTCTAGCAAGCAATATTCGCTCCTCTATCAATCGTGAACTAATGATGATCGGAAACTTTCTTTCTTGTCCTGCAAGGAAGGCATATTTCAGGGTTATGGGGAATGGTTTGAGCTCAGGTAGTGGTTCGATATGTTTCTGAAGTAATTGCCACCATTTGACTTAGCTCTAAAGTTGGATCATCAAAAGTATCCAAGCTATCTTTGAAAACCACGTTTGACACATCATCCTTATCTTATGATTGTCTTGTAGAGGGAAGGACTAATAGGTTCAGCTTGGCCTCTATGTCAACGAAGATGTAGGGGGATGCATTTTCTGCGCATTGTTCTTTCCTAAGGATCTCATAAACTTTCTCATGTACCAGATTCTCTTCATTGGAGAGGGACTCATCGGTTCTGGCAGGGTTCTGTCTTAATGGCCCAATGGTGTCTACATGAACACAATCTACTTCTGACGAAGTGTACTCTGTGCTAGTTTCGGTATCTGACCTCTGCCACCTTATCTGCTTCATCTCAAGTTCTTCATCTCTGACTGGAGTTTGGAACCGATTTTCCCGACCTTATAATCAAATAAGGCCCCTGCTATTCTCAAAAAGGGCCTTCCAAGAATGATCTGGGAATCTCTCCAATTTTGAGGGGTCTCCATAACAAGGACTGTAAAGTCCACCATGTAATCCTGACCCTCGACATTGATGATAATGTTCCTCAATTCTCCCTTGGACGTCTTAGTGAATTTGTCTGCAAACTGGTCTAAATCTCTGGATTTACTACGAGGTCCTAGATTTAGCCGCTCATAGAGTGTTGTTGGCATCAGATTAATTGAGGATCCATTATCCAGGAGAGTGTGTGCTAATGCAGTGTCATCGACATGACTCACCACATAAGGGACCCTTGTCCCTTCATTTCCTTGGAAACACATTCTTGAAGGCGTAAGTAGTGACTACTGACAAAACATGCTTCTCAGCATGGCTTCTTGTTTTTCCTGTTGACCCTAGTAGGTTTACATCTCACCTTAAGGTACTTCTGAAATGCAGGTGTCATATCCACATACTTATCAAAGAGGATTGTAACCTTAATATATTTGTTGCAAAACTCAGCAATCTCATGGTCAGCTTTTTGGATTTTTTAGATTTCTTATTTCCACCCCTAAGGGCACGGGGGAAAGGGATATTGAAGACAACTCAGATTCTGAAACTGAAATGTTTTCATTCAAACAGGAAACTGAGTTCTGTACAAGACTCTGACTCTGACTCTGACGTGAAAGAAATTCATGAAACAAAAAATACAGTGTATCTAATGCTACTCCTGGTGCATCCTCTTCAAAGGGAGGTGTGGGCTCTTCATCAGACTCTCTTGATTCAGTGATGGTGCTCCACTCCTTCTATTTGCCTTGCCGTTGTGAGGACTTTGAAATCCTCTTATTCTACTGTTGTCGGTGATAGTGGTGGTGATGCTTATCCTCTACCTCCAAGTTCTCCTCAGGGTTAGACTTTTTGGCGTATTCCTCATGTACACATGCCCAGTCAGGTATGGTCATAGTCCCTCCGCTCCTGAGTAGCATGTGATTAACATTATCGTACGAAAGGATCTCTTGTTAAGATAGAGAATAATCTGAATAATATACCCGATCTCGTGGTTTATGCTGACCCTAATTCAAGATATTGTGGTTGGCTTGAACCTGGATGGGAATTGGGGTCCTTGGTGCCATCTGCTTATCCTAGTGGCATGAGACACGGTTCAGATCTGTTCTTATGTCATGCTAATCATTCTACATCTACTGAACCATATTAGTCAAAGTCTGGATGGCCAAGGTGAGGACCCCAAATCACCAGTGGGTGGGGTCTACTGCTGCTGACTAGAGGTTGAGTGATTTTGTTGTCTATATTGGCCTTGCTGGCGTTGCATGTAATGTTGTGGGTGGGACTGTGAGGTGTAAGGTGGTGGGGGGGCCTGCTGGTCTATGTGGAATGTGTGCTACTACTGGTGATGCTGAGGTTGGTATCCTTGTCCTGATCGGGATTGCACAAAATGCGGTGTGGATACGGAGCTAGTTTCCTAGTAAGCTAGGGGGTGTCGGTATGGCTGACCATTACCTATCCCCGATTATCTGCCGATGGGGTCATGGAAATACCACAACCCGTTGATCTCAAACACCTGTAGAGGATCCTAGTAGACTAACTCCACTTGTGGGGGTGTGTGCTGCTCTTGCTGAGTGTACTACTGCTCCTTAACCCAGCTACTCTGAGGCCCATTTACCTGCTCCTGTACTAGGTGAACTTGATGTATAGGTACATGTGGTGCATAAGGAGCAAGTAGTCGTATCTTGGCTACCTTCTCAGTCAATTCCTCCACTTGTTTCGGCAATCGTGAAAGTGCCTCAAGGTCAGTGACCCTTTTGTGGATCTGTTCTACAATGGTGAGTTTATCAGCTATTATCCCCAAGCCAGGGATTATGTCAACTGTCAGATCCGCTACCATCCTCCTAGGTATCTCATTAGATAGGCTTGAGGGGGACACATGATAGGCCCTGGTGGCCTGAGATCTGCCTATTTCTTCCATCTGCTCTAGGATCTTCCATACGGCATCTTCGTTCTTATTCAGATAGCTACCTCCACAGGCTGGACTCACTAACCCCTACATTTCAGGGATAATAGCAGAAAACAAGTATTTAGACTTGGCAAGGGCATTTCTGTGTTAAGTCATTATATCTATCCCAGGCTTCATGGAATGATTCGTGGGGACCTTGAGAAAAGCCAGCGATCTTTATTCTCATCTCGTTAGTCCTACTGAGTGCGTAGAAATTCTTCAGAAATAAATCTTTGAATTGCCTCTATGTCGTACATCTAACCTCGAGATTCTTCAACCAATGACAACCTTATCTCCTAAGGTAAATAGGGTATCCTTCACCCTGATGTAATCTTATCCGACCCTAGGATGGCTAAGGTTGTTACACACTAACTCGAAGTCTCTCAAGAAAGCATATGGTTCTTCTGTTGCATATACATTAAATATGGTAGCAGCCCAAGGAAATGGGGCTTCAAATCAAATACCTCTGCTGATACCTCTGGTATGAGCTAACTATGTATCTCATTCTCAGCTGGATTATAGGCATCTAGCATCGGTATGTCTATTCTACCCTCCCCAATCACATGTCCCATCCTAGCCATAAGATCTGCATCCAGTTGCTCAGCTCTAGCTAAATAGGCAAGGACTTGATGCATTAGGTCATTTATGTGTTCCTCTTCGTCTAGGTTATTCTTAGCATTTTGGTTTCGGGTTTGTCCTCTTCACTTGAATAAATAATGTGGTCTAGGTTTGAGTATGTAGTAATGAAGACATTTTCACCGAGGCGAAGGTCTTCCTCAGTGAGATGAGAAGAGAGAAAAGGGTTGGTTTGAGGGTGACCATCTCAAGAGTGAGAGATCCTGAACTCAAGAGGGTCATGAGCTCGGATTGGCCCTAGTTGCACTCGGGTTGATGAAGATGTACTTCGTGAGGGGTTCATTGAGAGATTTGTGAAGCTTGAGTAAATATCACCCAGTCGGTCATATTCGATGGCAAAAAGAATCGGGAGAACAAGTGTGTGAAGATAGGATTTGACTCCTACCTGAAGCAATCAATCACAAACCCTGATTTCACACTCAATACATTGAAGGATCCAAATCCAGGTCCTATTAATATGGTGGATTTTAAGTGTGATTTTCAAGCAATTAGCAAGGATTACGTGATGGCCTATCGGTAAGTTGGATCAATGCCAGATGCATCTCCCCTTTTTAACCTATCGCCTATGATACCAACACCCTTCCTCCCTTAGCTCCTACCACTTGCTTACTTGGTTAATACCGATGAAGTTCAAGGACATGCCCCTATCTACCTACCGAAGTGTGTGGAGGCTGACAAGGCTCATCACTTCACCCTGGAGGGTTACTAGCATCTTGTCGCGGTGCACCATTGCTTCACCCCTATCTACTTGTCATGGCAAGCAGAGGCTACTTGGTGTTGGTCAGTTGAACTTTAAATACTTCAGCCTGTGATGTTCACTAAGATCGAGGTACGTTGATATGGAAGGCGGGGATTCATGCTCTATCTTAGTGTGTACACACACTATCTGTACCATCACTCAGCCTCAAATCAAGGTCGGGTTTACTCTCCTGCAAACAGAATTTCTAGTTTTATGTTGATTTTTTATCAATACATTTAGCGGTTCCAATTTTAAGTTTGATGACCACTTGATTATTCCAACGTACAAGGCACGCTTATTGTCCAATCCGAATTTCCTTTAACCATAAATTGTAAAACCAAGAGGGAGAAAGTCGACAAAAGCCGATGCAATGAAAAATCAATGATGCATGCCCAGTTCATTAGACTTACAGTAATACTCACGCTCTACATACTGGATGTAAAGCAGAATTGCAATTTTTACATTAAATGAATGCAAATAAAGAAAAACCGTTCCAAGACAGGCATTAACAAGTGAAGAACGAGTTTAAATTTGGATTACAGTCCTGCAGTCTAAGTGTGTCTTTTAATGGTGAAGTGTTGTCCTAGATATTACGAGCACAAACTGACCTAAGAAGCTCTAAGAGACGTGAGTGCACACTATATTCTACATCAAGCAACCACACAACACAGAGAGTCTTTTTTTATTCAGTTACACACACGAGAACCCAAACGGGAACCGCTTTAAATGCAGACTTTTTTTACAAATTCTCTCAAAGCTACTCGATTCAATTCAATGCAGGTTCTTCGACTCGCCTGAGGAGTTGCAAACGATGTCTCATGTTCCTCGCTCAAAAATAAGATAGTGGTCAGAGAGAATGACACAAAATAAAGTAAATAAATAACAAAAAATGATGGAAAATAAATAGAGAAATAGTCACAAGAAAAACCACGAATCAGAATACCCAAGGATGAAAAACCTAAAGCCTATAATTCCTAAAAATTAACATAAATCGTGCCTCCCCATCAACGATGCCATTTGAAAGATCTAGAATTTACCCTTTTAATTCAATCATGTTAACATTTAAATTTTGTGTTTGTTCATTGTAGTCAGATAAAATTCGAATTTATCAAAAACCACTTAATTAATTTCTCAATTATAAGCAAGCGGTTATTTTTTTTCTTGGGCAATCCTATGGTCGAACTCAGGGAGGCAGCATTCTCCATAGATTTACTTAAAGTCAATCTAGATGCTAGGTTTTCAGAGAAACATTTATTGTGTATTTTTAAAATGAAAAATTTGTAATGCAATTTTGGGCTAATTTGAGGGTCTAAAATGCAAATTACATTCAAACAATGTCTAAAAATTCTCAAACTTGGTCACAAGTTGAATAATGATGAAATTAAGCTACTAATTTTTTTGGAATTTTTCGACTAATTATGAATTAATTGAGACTTAAATATGAATGCATGGTGATTTCACAAATTAGTTTTAATAAATACAAAACCAAATTATTTTCAGAAACTAAAATTATTCTAGATACTTCTTTGTAAGAGGAATCTAGGAAAATTATAAAATCCTAATAATAGATTGAGGACTCATTAAAAATTAATTAAACAAATCACTAAACAATTTATTGCGACCTCTATATGCATGCAAAGATGATGAAATTTGGGTACAACGTAAAACTACTCAAACTCTACATGTAGTGAATTTTTCGCAATTTTTAGAGAAAGGACTAATTTAATATTGAATTAATGACAATCATTGGGCAAAATACTCAATTTTTTAATAAAATAATTTCATCAAATATCACGTAGCTCACAAAAATCAAACAAACACTCATGATGATAGAGCAATAGTTTTTCTAGAATGCACAATTCTTAGAATGGGAAAATGATGACCAGATGTGATTCAAATTAATAACCAGAGACAAGGGCCTAATTGCAATAACAGAGTAGATAAATAAAAATAAAAAAATGTAGAGTGGACTAAAATGCAGTTACCTATATGCTGAAGGGCATTTGTGCAATTGTCCAGGAGCACGCGTGCAACGCACATGCTCTCAATTGGCGGCGACTCAGGTGCGATTTGCTGAAGATGTAGTATGCGATTTGCCGGTGTCATGCGTGATCACGTGTCTTAGAACAACAGGGGGTGCTTTGAGATTTGTTGATTTCGTGGGGGTTTGGGCTCAAATACCCGACCTTCATGTGCTATGCATGTTTAGGGCCCGTGGACAAGGGCCGACGGGCTCTACGATGATCGTTCGGACTGAGGAGTTGCTATTGCATGGTGGCTTGGCACGACCGTGAGCATGTGAGGGCTGAGTCTGGAGGAGCGCCTGTAGCAGATGTCGGTGAAAACGGTCGCCGCACGAGGGAGATAGAGTACAAGGCGGTGTTGGAGTGTTGGCGACGCTCGGCTGGAGTGATTCAAAGGAATGAGGCTAGCGTATAACAGAGGGCCCCTTCCTCATGGCCATGGTGGCCGGTACTACATGGACATCTCAATGTGGCCACCTGTGCATGCAAGGCATATAGGAGGGACGGCTAGGGACGGCTGGAGGTGAACTAGTGAAGGTGAGGCAGAGACCGCACGGTGGGCACGACCACGATGTTGGAGAACGCTGCTTTACTTCGATGGCGATTCAAGGTGGCTCACGGACTGGAGGGTCCTCGTATGGTAAAGGCGGAAGCAGGGGACTGTTGTGGGAGGAGCGTGTGGCGAGGCACGTGTCCAGAGTGGAAGGTGAAGGGACAGGGCATGCTGACGCAACCTGGAGCGGTGGAGGAGATGGGCAGTGTGGCTACGGACGGGCGGTGGTTGCACGGTGGGTCGACGTCGAGGGCAAGGCAATGCGAGCTCGACGACAGAGTGCGGTGGCGATGCGGATGTCAGTGGAAGGAACACAAAGGTGGATGAGGCATAGATGGTGGAGTGGATGATGGTGATAATCAGGTGGAGAGAAAGATCAGGAAAAGGAAAAAATTCGAAGCGGAAGAAAGGAAAGAAGAGGAGAAACAGAAGAAGAAGTAGTAGAATAAGTAGAAGAAGTATACATGATGTTAATGTTCACTGCAAGAACATCGTGCTTTGAGATCATGACGTGGTTTTCTCCTGGGATGGTTTGCTTGGGGAGGAAGGAGCTCGAGGCGGATCTCTTCCGATTGTCGCTCGATGCAGGCGGCACACGGAGCTTGCGTAGATCGCAGAGGTGAGCAGCAAGGGACAGAGGTCCCTTGGATCTCTCCTAGGAGGATCACGTCACCGCTCACTAATGGCACTCTCTCTCTCTCTCTGTCCCCAAGGAAGGGATGGAGCTCGATGCTCTCGCTCACACGATGGCAGATGCGGAGAACGACAGAGGTGGAAGGGCCTTTATAGGGGGTTGATATGGGTGATATCATGGGGAGGAGATATGGAGGTGTCGTAGGGGAAGAACGAGAGAGAGGGGATTGGGTTGCGGGTGGCGGTTGCATCTTGACCGAGAAAGGGGGAGGCGACGTGGGCAGAGAGGGAGAGATGGTTGGCAAGTGGGGTGCTGTCGCATATGGTCGGTGGCGGTTGCACGGGGTGCAGCCGAAGACGCGCGGGGTCGTGCATGACCGGTGAGAAAGGTGGAGGACACGATTGTGTGCTTCGGTGAGAGAGGCGGAGGATGCAGTTACATGCAACGTGCGACGTGGGCGGTTACGCGGGCCGCGAGCGTAGAAGGGGAGGGGGGAAGGTCATCATGTGCATCGCAAGTGACGAGGTTGGAGGGAGAAGGCACCACGTGGCGCGTAGAGAGGCGGCCACGTGGAGGGTTAATGAGAATTTAAAATAAAATAATTAATTAAAATAAATTAAATTAAAATCAAATAATAATAAAATAAATAAGTAAATAAAAGAAAAATAATGGGTGATGCGTGGCGGCTCCAAGAGATGCTACATGTCGCTCCCAGAAAATTCAAAAATTAAACGTAAAGAAAATAAAAAAAAATAAAAAAGGGGTTAAATAAAAAAATAGTCAACGTGAAAGTTCCTCGTCTCGATGAGAGCTGCAACTTCCGTGAGGGACCAAAAATCAAAAGAAGTCAGATGCATAAAAAGTTTTTTTGGGTGAAATCTTATAGATATAAAATACCGTAATTTTGTATTTTGCAATTTTTTTATCATTTTAAATAATAGAAAATTCAAAATAGAAATAGAGAAAATATGACAGGAATGTTTAAAATTTAGTCTATATTTTTTATATTTTTAGTAATTAAGAGGAAAAGATAAAATGAAGGGTATTTTGGTAAAAATATACAATATACAATCGGGGCCCAAAACCCAACTTTCACATACGATCTCTGATTTTCATGAAATTAGTCTTTTTTTGAAGGTCTTTGAATGCATATTACTTTAAAAGTGAGTAGACCTAAATCAGACATGGTATGAGAGAGATATGTGCAGTTTAAGGTTCTTAATCTCAAACTTAGATTTGGGTTTTATTAGATAATTTTACAAGTTAGTATTTTTTGATATTTTTCCGTTATTAGTACTAGTGATATATACATTATAGAGTTGATTTTATTGTAATTGGAGTTAGTATAAAATAGATACAAATATGTATTTAAAGGTGATTTTTACAAGGAATTTCAGGCTTCTTAATTGTGTAGTTTGAATGCAAAAATGCAGATATTATTTACATGTGCATGAATGATAATAATCTAGAATAAATGGAAAAATGCAGCTAATTACTCAGGAATGAAGCTCTATTTTCTACTTTTATAGTGATGAATCATAGATTCATCAACTATCCACCCTATACACATCGTGAGTGCCATCATGTTGACAGCCATGTGGATTGCTGAAGGAGAAGTAACATGATGCTTTTAAAAATCACGTGAAGAAGAAAGATCTGCAGAGCTCTCCACCATCACCTCAAAAATCTGCTAAAGGATGTCCTCGTCCTTATTGAAGTGGGAATCGCCACAAGCGGCATCTACTAATTTATGATTTTCAATGCGCAAACCCCAAAAGAAGTTTTGCACAAGGCTCGTATTTGGAAAATCATGATGGGGGCACTTCTCTTTTAAATTCTTAAATCTTTCCCATGACTCGTGAAAGGCCCATGGGACATTTGGGAGAAGTTAGCAATCAAGGACCGCACATGATTCAGCCATCCTGGGGGATAATAATTGTTCAAGAATGTTGATATTAATTATTCCCAGGATATAACAACCCTTCCTAAAAAATTAGTCCAATATAATGCCTTATCCATAAGGTTGAATGGGATGGTTGTCATTTTGACTACCTCTAAAGGAATGATAGGGTAGTGTAGCGTGCCACATATGCAGTCAAACTACTGGAGGTGTACATAACATTCTTCATTAATGTGTCCACCGAATTTTGGGAGTAGATGTAAAGTTGTGGGCTTTAACTCGAAATGCCTGTGAATCGTAGGTATCTGAACCCATGTATCCGTATGTCCTGCCCCTATATTATAGGCATCCATGCATGTAAGCTTAGACAATGGCTCAATTAGTGGATCTCCTCCTCCCCTATTCCCACCTCCATTCGCCTGCTGATCCTCCTCTTTTATATATTGTCTCTCATTCTTTAGCTTGGAGATCATTTCTCTCAATCTGTCCCAGATGTCAGCTTTTTCAGACAACTGTATATGAATGGTCTGAATAGAAGATAACATTATATTTTTGGACTCACTCTTCTCTGCCATAGAACCCTTACCCTTCGATGGCATCAAGTGCTCTAATTCAATCTATGAAAAACTATACGACACCAGATTAGTCTTAAAAAATGTTGGAGTCTTAAATGACAGTCTGATATTAGAGTCAATCTCAAACAATGGATTTATTGATGAGAAGATGGGTGATGTGGAGAAAGAGGAATATTCAGAAAGTGAGTGTTCCCAAATAGAAGATGACCAAAATGGAGCGTTAGATGAGCTCGTGGAGTCCTAATATGAAATACTCCAATCTAACTTCTTCGATGTTAATAAGAAAGATGCGAGAACATGAAGTCAAGACAAGAAGAATGTTGGAAGAAAAAGGCGCGGAGTGCGCAGAAGGATCTTTACACTGACAAACAAATACAATATAAACCCCCGATTCACCAACTGAAAACAAGTGGAGACCTAAGAGTTCAGTCTTTTTTCTTGTCCATTTTAGTTTTAGTGAATCTACAAGAAGTTACTTACTACAATGCAGATAGGGTGAGTCACCTCTATCACCCAGCATACGTTCTTAATCCTCCCCAATTAGTGGAACTATCTGCCCAGGCTGTTGTGTTTAATATCAAACCCAAAGGGAGAAAGGGGAATGATCACACCAAATAGATTTTCTAACATTTGGGGAATGTGCTTGCATCCTAACCAATCACCTCAGAGATGTGTACAGGAGCATATGGCACAAGTCCGATGATTTGGGTTCTATCCTTATGGCTGCATCCTCACCCACTCTATATGTAGGTAAGTACAAGCAAACAATGAGGGGGTTACTCTCCCCAAAACAATGATGATTTGTCCTGACAATATTTTAGGGTCAAGTTTTCATTAGCAGTCACAATTTTAGAAATGTTATCGCATTTTTGGATTTTTTTAAGTCAACAGTCTAATAAATTATCCAATTCATTTTGATCTTAGTTGAGTGAAAAATAGTTAGAAAATCTACAAAGCTTATGTGCAATGAAATCAATGATGCATGCAAAGGAAGAGATGTGTACCTTTCTCCAGCACTCTACATGCAAAGTGATCCACACATAAAAACAAAGACAGAAACGAAACTAACCAAAATGATGAAAGAGAATTGTCCTAGCAGGAAATTCTATAAATGGACAAGAACCAATTAATTTGGCTAAGTCCAATCCTACGATCTACTCTATAGGAACATATATTCTATTAAGGGCTTTGGACCTAATCGTTTACCTAGCTCAAGCAAGATAATAAAACCTATTTAAATTCTCAAGAATACAAAACTTGAGAACACAAATAAAAATAAAATCGATGACAAATAACATGTGAGTTCCCCCAAGTGCACCGACACTTGGTTAAATAGACCCAACAATCCACAAGGTAAATAATGGCCTTAGAAAAAACAGAAATAGTGGCAAGTGCTAAGAGAATAATTACAACTTTTTGCAAGAATAATAATGCAAATAAACATCTAAAAAGAAAAAAATGTATGTTCAAATTTTTTGCTAAAAAATCTTCCAATTCTTCTGCTTCCTCCTCCCACACTCTCTTGGTGCTCAATGAAGAAACAAGTCACCTTCACTTCACTTGGGTGCACTGGCACTCGTAAGAATGCTACCCTCACTCGTCATGCCCACTCAAGAAAGAGATAAATAAAAGAGATGTCAGATCATAGTTATGAAAATATAAATAATATAAAAGAAAATAACAAAATAAAATAAACAAACAAATACGACACCTAGAAGTGGATAAGAGGCAAACTGAGAAGAGTAAGTGAATTGGATCTCAATGAATCCCTATGTCCGAACTTTGGGAGCATCTGATATCCGACAAATCGGATCCCTCAAGCACTACGTAAGCTCCCTTACGACACAAGGAATTCGAATTGAGTGCTCACTCCTAAATAAGATGCAATCCACACAATATATATATACAAAAATAAGAGACAAATAAATGACAACATATATGTATAGATAGAAAATAAGAATGAAATATAAATAAGATAATAAAATATGAAATGACAAAAATATAGACAAGAGAACATAAAAAGAAACAAATGGGCACCTATAACCAAGAATAGCATGCTATAAGTAGAAACACCTAACTACCCTCGTCATGTCTCTTCGGCAATGATGCCATTTGTTGAGCAGGGTAATCCTGGGATTAAATTTAAGAGAATTATTCAAGTGTCGATGCAATCCCAAATGTCCCTCAACAAAAAAATATTTAATCAAGATATTAAGATAATGAAAATAAAGTTATCAACGTCAGCAAAAGAACTAATTTGCTATTTATTTACTTGTATAGTTAAGATGATCAAACCAGAGAGGCCACAAAATCCCGATGTTATTAAACGAATGAAAAATAAACGAAATAAAAGGAGGAATTTTGTGCACAATACTCTTGTTTTTTATGAAATTTTGTTTTCTAACTTTTTATGAATATTTAATTTTACATATTTTATGTTTTTTTTATTTTATATTTTTATGAATTTTTATTTTTTGCATTTTTTTAAGTTTTCAAACAGATCCAAAATAAAAACAAAGAAAATGAAATAAGAGCAAAGAAAGGAAAAAACAACTTTTATATTTTTCAAACAAATCCAAAATATAAAGAAAATTCAAATGTAATTATTTTTGTCTTTTTATATTTTCTACTGCTTTTGTGACTTTTTTAAGATTTTTAGATTTTTTAGTATTTTCAAATAAAAAAATCAAGAAAATGATAAAGAGAAATAATGACAATGTTTTGGGATTTTAAAAATGAAATCAATTGAAATATACAATAATATTAAGATAAATTTTTATATTTTTCTAAAAAGTAATTTTATGTTTTTTTGGGTTTTCTATGAATTTCTGTGATCTTTTTTGTGTTTTAAATGTTTTTTCGTTTTTTTGGTTTTTATGTGGACTTCTAAGGCAAAAATGGTTTTGAAATTAAAAAACAAAATATGCAAACATGGATTTTTTTGGAATTTTTTTAAAAAGTTTTTTATATTTTTGTATTGATTTTTTAATGCAAATAAGATCTATTTTTGTTGTTTTTGATTTATTAAAAATAATAAAAAAGATTAAAATATGAAATAAAATAAATGACGAAAGAAATAATTAGTAGGAGTTTAAAATGGGTTTTTTTTTTATTTTTTAGTGATATTTTACTATTTTTAAGCTAAATTAGAAATCAAATTATAATGCAGACTCATAGGTACTAAATGCAAAGATAGTTAATGGATGACCAAGTAGATAACAAAATTAAGAAGTATGGGGTTAATCATGCAATTTACCCAAAAAACACACATGCTAGTTCAAGTGAGTCACGCTGGCAAAGACTTCAATGCAATTAATTTATTTTTTGAGGACTAGATGATAATAAGAACATACATGTTTTTTGTTGCAACTTTCACAAATACTCACATGCTAGTCACATTCTGCAATTCAAAATGGACTCAAACATAATTAAAATAAAACACCTAGGGGCATAATTTAAATGTTCAATAAACACCAATCTGACACGTGCCCCAAATGGACTTATTTGCAAAATTAAAAACCAGTCAGGGCTTGAGTGTAATTTGTATTATGTTCCAAGTGGTGCTTTGTGCGATTGTGATACGTATGACCTTTGATCGAACAACTAAAAATAAGGCACTCATGTATGGAGTGTATTCGATCTGGAGCTCGATCCATAAATTGGAATTAGGCGTAAGTGGAAAGCCTTGATTGAAATTGGCCGACGTGTTCTTGATCGTGAGGCTCTAAAGCTCAATGGAAGAACTGTGAAGAATGTAAGGAAATCCGAGCTTCGATCAACCAGAGCTTATTTGATATCCACTCAAATCGGCTTCTGAATGGGGCTACAGCTTCCTGCGATGATCTTCTGTTGATGTGATGCCTCCATGGTTGTCAGAAAGGGCAAATGTGCGATCTACAGTTTGGAGAGATTGAAGCTCCAAGTGGACCTCCAAATCACGATCCTTGGTTTCTTCTACGCTCCAAGACCCTGAGATGTGGTGCTCCTGCTCGGAGTCTAACTCTATCAGTTTTATTAGGACCAAAACAGGGAAAATGATGGTGAATATATGGCCTCCGGTGTAGATGATCAGAAGGAAGGTCTTATATCAGATATGATGTGATATGAGGTGTTCAGGTAATAAAAGAAGATGGAGAAGAGGATGTCAAATGTGAAGGTCAGATTGGGTGTAAGTGAAAATGATCAGAGGTGAGATGGTTGATGATTGAATCAATCTAAAATTTAAACTAAATTAAAAAAATAACAAAACAAAATCAAAGAAATCCTACCTACGATTACCTACGGTCGTCGGAAATGGGTCATAATCAGGATCCTACGGCATAAGGTGGAGAGTCTCAACTACGCTAGTGGAGTTTCGACGAGTATCTGGATCACTAATCCTAAGAAATTATTCATGCTCTCGATCGTAGGGGACCCTCACTGTCACTTTATCTCTCTCTGATGGTTAACATCAGGCGAAACAGTGGTGGATAATCGGATCAGACGATGAAGGTTGAGATCTACCAATTTTTATTAGCAAGAGGTTAGGCTAGTTTTGAAATTTCAAATGCACACAATCAAAGGCAGGTGATGAATATGCATTTCATCATCTTTATTAATTTATTTTCGCTAAAAATCCCTTATTAAAGACCTGCAAATATTAATAAAACTCCTCTTTTACTAACACTAAATTTGAGTAAATAATATATATTTATCACTATTTTAACCAAAAATAAATAAATAAACAAATAAAGTTAAAATAAAAGAAAATAAAAGATTGTATGTATGAATAGATACAGACTAAATCTGACCTTGAGATTTGGTCAAGACATGACCTAATCAACAAGGAATAAAGTAGGCCGAGATAAGGCCTGAATACAAGAAAATTTAGAAAATCAATATCCATTTGTGTATATTCATGTATATATTACTATATATAATACACATTCTCTTCATTAATTTATCTTTACCCAAATTCACCAGAATCAAATTGTTTTCTTCTTGAAAATTGTATATAAAAATCATTTATAAATAATAAAAAATATTGCAAAAACTATAAGTATAGGTTTTGTAGATAACAACACTATAAAAAGCGACAAAGCTCAACTTGTCAGATCAACATCTTCTCCATCTAAACTTACAATTAATCAAACACACTTTCATTGTACTCCATATTATATCTTTAAAATGGAGGTGGTTTCATAAAATTCAAAGTTAAGGTGTGAAATGAGGCTTTTTGGGGTACTATTGTATGATATACCTATATATTATTTGTCTATAATTTGTATATTTATTTTCTTTGTTTTTTTATAATTTGTATTTTTCATTAATTGTAAATATTTTACTTGACTTATAAAAATACAAGTAAAAACATAACATAAAAAATCAACAAAAATAAAATCACATATGTACACTATGTATATGTTGTAAATACTTAAATTTATTTTATCTAATAAATCACCTCATAAAAATCAACTAAAAATATAATTGCAATCCTTATAAAATATTGTAAAATAATGAATTATTAGCTTACATGTAATTTTGTAAAAATAAAATATTAGGAATCAAGGTGCGTAAATGTATGAATATATATCTACAAATAACACATTGTATTTATTTCTATCCTAGTATAAACGTTAATTAAATAACTAAAAATCACCTAAATTAGATATATTTCGACCTTAACATTTTCTATTTACATTATCTAATAATTTAAATTCATTTTTCAATTTTAAACCTAGTTTATTTAACGTTTTATTGCTATTTTGTTGATTTCCTAATTTGTCTTATTGCAGGTGCCTTCAAATTGGTCCATACTGGGTCTGTTGTCCCGGGTCAACTCTCCAGTCTCCCTGCCATTCCCGCTTCCACTCTCATCGGCGCCCCTTCTCCCTATTTGATTGCACATGTCACATATTAACTTCACCCACTTTCTTCTCCAATTAGTTAGCCATAATGACTGACTCCAGCGCCAATAGCTGGTCGAGATTTTCGATTTTTAGAATTACTGAATAAAAGTGATGTCGTCACAACCCAAGGAATCCCTGAACAAAAAAAGTTGTGTTCTCAAGCAGAAATAATTACAAAAAATGTAACAAGAAAATTTTATATTTATTTTACATGTATAGCAACAAGATCGAACTTAGGGAGGCTACAAATCCTGAGAGTTATTCTAATGATTGAAAAGGAATCAATGAAAAGAAAGAGAAAATTCAAATGCCAACTATCTTGGTTTTGTGAGAACTTCATCTTTTTACTTTTTTTTGTTTTTTATATTTTTTTTTATTTTTAGAATTTTGATTTTATTGGTTTTTATTTTTGCAAATTTAAATTTCCAAATAATTATTTTTTTCAAAGCAAATTAATAGAAGAAAGAAAAGAAACTTTTTGGATTTTAAAATATATCAAAGTTTTTCAAAAAGGTCAAAATATAATTTTTTTGTTTTTATAATTTTTATAATATTTTTCGTGAATTTTTAAATATTTTTCTAGTGTTTGTAGATTTTATAAAATAAGAAACTCAAAATAATGCTAAAGAGTGAACAAGTAGGGATAATTTGTAAGTTAAAAATGTCAAATAAACACAAAAATGACTGAATTTATTTTTCTTAAAAACTATAAAGAATTATCTACAAACATGAAGTGAAATCACTGTTTCTTAAATTTTCTACAATTTTATATGGCTTTTATAATATTTTTAGTATTTTACAAATTTTTAGGGTTTAAAAAATGACTAATGGGAGAAATTGCACAAAAAAACAAAGTACATAAAAATAAAACAATTTTTTTTAGAATTTTTAACGCAATATCTGAATTTTAATGATTTTTCAATTCACAAACATTGAAAAATGGGAAGTTTTTTATTTTTTAATAATATCAAATGTAAATAAAATGCAATGAGAAATTTATACAATTAAAAGGAACACAACATAGTCTAACTTTATTTTTGGATAATTTATTGACAACAAATGATATTCATTTAAACAAGGAAAAACATGCAAATTAGAGTTTGGATAATAGGGACCAGAAATAATTATTTTATGTTTTTTACATTAAAATATAAAAAATACAGGGGGAAATTCAATTTACATAGTGAAAAGCATGTTGTGCACGTGCTTGGAAATCTACAGAGGCTTTATTTGCAATTATGAGAGATTCAAGGGGCCTGTGTGTAATTTATCTGAAAGTTTTAATTTTAATATGGGGACTTCTTTTTTCTTGCATGCCCTAGGGGGGAGGGGGAGCACTGCCCTATGTTTCTTCTCCAAACCAAGGCGGCAGCGGGCGCTTCTTCACGACAGAGCTGCGGCACGAGCTCATGGTGGCGGTTGGAGGTTATCCTCTTGTAGGTGGTGGAAGGTGGTGGACCTTTCATGGTGAAGCCTTGTCCAGGGTCACAATTGAGGATGTTGGCGGTGGTTTTGAGCCATGAGGGTGTTGCTTCTAGCGGTGGGCGACGATGGCGGATGAGGGGCTCCTACGGGCGGGATAGCAGGTGGAGGCGCTGGCCAGGTAGTTCTGGATGGTGGTGATGTTTATGGCGGGGGTTGGTGACGATCAGCTGTTGGTGGTCCAGCTTAGTGCTACATATGGAGGTCGAGATGACTCGCGTAGGATGTTCCTCCAGGCGGAGGAGGTTCGCGGGCGATTGGACTTGGTGATGGTCGGTGGGGAGCTGATCGCTCGAGGTGGAGGTGGCTGTTAAATTGACTGAGGAGCGAAGAAAATGGATGGCGATGGCCTACGACGATGCTCCTCTCCAGGTGGAGGAGCGGGATGGTATGTGATGCAGGATGAAGAGCTTGCCAATCCCTTTTTTCGACCACCAACAATTGGATTTTTTTATTTTTTTTGAAATCCTTGTGCATGCATTGAAATAAAATACAAATATCCACTCAAGAACTATAGCTTAGTCTGAAAAATCAAACAAGAATCAATGGGCGAAGGGGTTCCGTCGGTAGTGATGGATTGAAACCATGTCTCCGATCATAGATTGTGTGAGATAGAATAGGAACGTGGGTAGATAGAGAATATGAGATGGAAGATTGGATCAGATTCAAATTTGATGATTGATTAAAAAATACAATTGAGGTTCACGAATTAAAATTTAAAATTATCGACAATTTTAAAGTTGAAAATTGGACCTAAAATTATCTAAATAAAATATTGAGAATAAAATGGAATGGATCTCACTGTGTAGTGGTTGAATGTTGTTATGGCCTCGATGATGATCACCTCGCTGTCATAGGATGAATCGGAGGTTGGGCACCTTTCTACAACAAGATGACTCTTGGAGATTAGGCTCCTGTCTAAAGGGTTGATCAAGTGGAAATGTGGGAGGAGGAGCCAAATAAATAAAAATTTTTTACTTTAAAAAAATGAGTTAATGGATAGTAAAGAGGGAAACTTATTAATGGTGAAATTAGATGTATTAAATTAAAAAATAAATTAATTTTCAAAATTATATTAATTAAAATAATAATGAGCCACATGAATGAGCCACATGAATGATGGGTTAATTTTCAAATTATATTAACTAAAATTATATTCAATAACTTAATATGCCACATGAATGGTGGGTTAATTAAGGAAGTCATTAAATTATATACATATGGTATATTATTTAAATAAATAACTAAATAAATACATTATTTTAATCATTTTATTAATTTAAATAATAAGTGTTAGTTATTTAATTTTTTTTCTCGTGGTCATTTCAAATAAATTATGTACATATCCTACATATATGATACATTATATACATTCTTAAATAAGGAAATTATGTAATTTTATGTTTATTTTTTTATTTTAAACAATTATTAAAATAATTTAATATTTATCTACAAATACATTATGTACAAGAAATAAATATGGATAAATATATACAATAAATAAATGGTCAAATTGCAAATACCACTCCAAGAATCCACCATTCAAAATGTAACTCCAAAAATTATGAAAACACTACCATTTTAAATATAAATTAATTTAGAATACGATGGAGGTGAATTTGATTCAATTTGAGTTCACATGGAGTCGGAATTGGTCTTTCCATTATCACTTTACGATTTTTTCCGAGTGTGGTTACTTTTATTCTGTACATGATTTTATTTTACAAGTATTTTTATTATTTAGGAAACATTTTTATTTACTAATTTCGTTAAGGAAATTATTTAATTTGAGATTAATTTATGGATAAATAAGATAGTGTACATTTTATACAAATAGACACCGAATAAATAAAGAATGAAAAGTATTTACTAAACATTTTTTTTGAATTTTCAAATTAAAGATCCTATCTCCCCCTACTTTATTCCTGGTCGATCAGGTCAAGTCTTGACCTTTTCTCGGGGTTTGGGTCAACATGTATCTATTACATATATACAGTCTTTTTTTTTTAATTTTCCATTTATTTCTTTCTTTATTTATTTATTTTAGGTTAAAATAGTAATATATGTACAATATTTATACACATATACAAGTTAGTAAGAATATGGATTTATCAATATATATATATATAAGTTTTATATGGGATTTTAATCTAATATAAATGAATAAAGATGATGAAATGCAGATTCATCATCCCCTTATGCTTTACCTTTGCTAGTCCCTTAGCAAACACTTATTTGCAAGAATAAGTGAATAAAAGAAAAAGAAAGGGAAAAAAGAAATTAGGACAATAATGAGTATTAAACTTATCTTCATAAAGTTGTAGTATGGAGCTCTGTCGGACTTTGGATTATTACTATGGCAAAATCCAAATGGGAAATGGATTTAAAATCTAATAGCCTTCAAGTTCCACAAGAATCCTATTCAGGTCTTCTCAACAATCATGTCATAACAAGTCTACATACACAATTTCTCATGACTATGAATCTTTACTTGTACAGTGTAAGTGAAATATAGCTACCCATCTCAAAAGCAACATAGAAATAGCCTCTCTCAACAAAGTAACTCTAGTCCCCCAGTCTAGCAACTCTTTCCTAGAGGAGTAGGGATATTCCCTTCTAAGTTCAAGTACACCAGCTCAAGAAGTGGAGATGGTGAAAAGAATGGACGGTAACCAGTATAGCTACCAATCCTAAGATGCATGACAAGTGTAATCAAGTCATCCAGCTGCAAGCTTAAAAAAAATTGACTTTGAAGCTCTTATTAATTTTTTTCTATACTTGTATATACACTCCGACAGGCATTTAACATTTCAATCAAGCCTGTCCACTTTTGGAAACTCTGCATTTTTCACTCTCTCTATCTCTTTTTAAATATAAACAAGGAGCAGCATGTACATAAGAAGTTTTTCCTCTTGAGATAGTAGACTATCCCTCTTTTGAAGCATTATTGCGACCCTACAACATCTTTTCTTTAGACCTCAATGCTACTAGTTCAGGTTGAGATGTACTACCATCCCTAGAGGAAGACAGATATTCCCACTAGTAGTTATATACCCATGTGCTACCCCAAGCCAAAAGATTATGCCTCATAACTACCACCTCCATGACGAGCTACATGTAGAGTGCTTGTCCAAGTTAAGCCATTGTCTGAAAGAATCATGCATGTGTTGTTAAATATTCTACTTAGACTAATCAAGACGTTATGTGAACATAGCCTTATGGACTCAAAGAATTAAGTCGCTAGGACCTGAAAAGTCTTAATTCCATTTCATATAAAGTTCCTCTAAAATTAAGCGGATTAAGGTCCAACTAAGCTCCATTCTTTAAGTTTATTCCAGACTTAGATTAAATATCAATATTATCATAAAAATTACATGCAAATGCAATAAATATATATAAATCAAAATTTTTCTAGAGGTTTTTTAGAGAAAAAGGATTAGTAAGATATATACAAGTATATACACAGATTATAAAAAATTATTTTTGTTTTTGTCATTGTTTTTGTTTTTTTAATTTAATTTAATTTTTTATGTTTTTTTGTTTTGTATTTTTTTAAGGCGGAAGGTGACCAAAGTCTATATACACACATGTGGATTTTAAACATTTATGTACATATCACAAAAATAATCATATTTTTAAAAGTACAAGTAATGTCTAAAGTATATATATATATATATATATATATATATATAATATATACGACACCCCCATACTTAGCTGGAACTAAGTCCTCATAGTGATCAAAGAGCAGAAAAGGAACACATAACCCCTGCTAAGTATAGAGAAGTGAAAAGAACACTATACAACATCTCAAATGAATAGAAGTCAGTGATCCCCCCTATACTTAGTATTAAATAATCATAAGTATAGAAGATTGTACAAGAGGGAAAAATCGAGGAAAAGATTTGACATAGTAAATAGTTTGTCTTTCCCCCTATACTTAGGGTAGAATAGCCCTAACTATAGAATATCAACAAGCTATGGGACAATCAAGAGATCATAAGAATAAAACACAAAATAGATGACGTGAACAACATCAATCCCCCTATACTTAGAGTAGAGTATCCCTACGTATAAGCAACAACATGAGTGATGAACAGGATGAATATGAACAACACAAATCATTTACCCCCCATACTCTGGATAAAGCACATCCCAAGTATAGCATGTATACACACGGAAGGGATGAATGATAAAACGGAAGAAAAAAGAATGAAACGAAAGGATATACAAGAGGTAGTCAACTCATGTATCAGACATAGAAGATGGAGTCAAATGATCATTGTCTGATACCACATATAAAGAATCAATGACGGACATGGATGTATCAAGATCTAGATATGGCTTCAGCAACTATCTGTTCACAACAAATGGATGTGCGTCAGATGACAACCCATATATGATAATACTCGCATTGTCACGCATAGCTCTCACAATGAACGGTCCTGACCATTTTCTTTTCAATTTTCCTGGAAACAGATTCAACATAGCATCAAATAACCAAACTTTCTGATCATGAGAGAAAGTCTTCCTTCGAATGTATTTGTCATGCCATTGCTTGACTTTCTCCTAATACATGAGTAAGTTATCATATGCAAAGTCTCAGAATTCCAGTAATATATTCAAGTATAATTTCATGTTCTTTCATGACTTCTCCTAATCAAGATTGCATACACAAAGTGCCCATTAAGATTTGTGAATTGATTCCACTAGTAGGTGAAAAGGCTTTCCATACAACAATTTGTAGGGAGACATACCCAAAGGAGACTTGTACGTTGTCCGATAGTCCCATAGACATGAATCAAGCATCTGTGACTAGTTCATCCTTTCTTGATGTACAAATTTTTGCAATATTGTCTTGATATCCCTATTTGAAATTGCTGCCAAGCCATTAGTCTGGGGCGGTGGTAAGGAGATGCAACTCTATGCTCAATGGCATACTCCTTCACAAGCTTCTTTACTTCTCTATTCAGGAAATGGCTTCCCCCATCAGAAATAATTATTTTGGGAATCCGGACCCACGCAATAATGTGGCCTTTAAGAAAGGAACACACTATATATATTTCCGTGGCTCGGGTGGGGATAGCCTCCACCCATCGACTAACATAATCCACGGTGGGCATGATTTACTGAAATTCCTGACTGACCGGAAATGTGCCCATGAAGTCTATGCCACAATCACCAAAAACATCAGAAATCTATGTGTATCTTAGAGGCATCGTATCTTAGGAACCAACGGTTCCTCTCATTTTCTGACAGTTAGTACAACCTCAAACATACTATGTAGCATCTTTAAAAAATGTGGGCCACCATAGGCCGCTCTGTAAAACCTTTCTTGCCATGCATTTCTCCAAATGATGCCAACAGGATTCTAGTTTGTGACAGTGCTCAAGTACATTGGTGTGCTCCTACTAAGGAATGCACCTTCTCCAGATACAATCTGCACCCTCGCGAAATAAGTACGAAGCCTTATCTACCTTGTATTTCGGTCAATCTTGTGGAACATTCTTGGAGATGAGATATTTCACAATATCATCATACCATGGGAGTGAGTCCACAGAGAAAAGGGTTTCATCTAGAAAGGTTTCAGAAATAGGGTTCATGTTCTGCTCATAGGTCTCTGCATCCTCATACGGGAAAGGTAATATGCCGCAATATTTTTCACTCCCGGTTTATCTTGAATCTCTACATCAAATTCCTAGAGAAGAAGGATCCATCTGATGAGGCATGGTTTTGCATCCTTCTTTGCATGTAAGTATCATATGGTAGTGTGATTTGTGTATACAATAACGTGGGAACCGAGGAGGTAAGATCTTAACTTCTCTAGCCCAAACGCAAATGCTAACATCTCCTTCTCTTTAACTCTATAATTTTGTTGTGCTTTGTCCACGGTCTTCCTAGCATAATTTATAGCAAATGGTATCCCATCCCTTCTCTGTCCTAAAATGGCTCCAACTACGAAATCTGAGGTGGTTGTCATGATATCGAAAGGAAGAGACCAAACAGGTAGCTGTAGGATAGGCGCACTAGTAACCATATCTTTCATCTGATTGAATGCAAGAAGGACTTTCTAATTGACAACAAAGTCACTCTCCTTGCACAGAAGCTCAGTCAAAGGTCTGGCGATCTTGCTGAAGTCTTTTATGAATCGCCTATAGAAACCTAGTGTCCCATAAATGACCTCAACTCCTTCAAATTCTGCGGTGGCTCTAACTTGGAAATCACATCATCCTTAGTCGGGTAAACCTCCATACCATGTTTGGAAATGACACGACCCAATAAAATCACATTAGTCAACATAAAGTTACTCTTCTCCCAAGAGATCTCCAGGTTTACCTCACATCAATATTGAAGAACTCGGTTAAAATGTGCAAGACATGTGTCAAAACTATCCCCGTAAACCGATATATCGTCCATGATGACCTCAAGTAGGCTACCCACCATGTCGGCAAAAATGGCCAACATACACCTTTGGAATGTAGCGGGAGCATTACACAATCCAAAGGGCATCGTCTACAAGCATAGGTGCCAAACGGACAGGTGAAAGTAGTTTTCTCTTGATCCTCAAGAGCGATAGCAAAGTGATTATATCTAGAGTACCCATCCAAGAAACAAAAGAACTCTTTCCTAGCTAACACCTTAATAATTTGATCAATAAAGGGAAACATAAAGTGATCCTTCTTGGTAGGTGAGTTTAGGCACCGGTAATCCACATAGACACACCTTAATGTGGGTACCCGGGTCGAAATCTCCTCACCATAGTCATTCTTTACGATAGTAATTCAGATTTCTTCAGGACCACATGTAAAGGGATGACCCAGTTGGAATTTGAAATGGGATATATAAAGCCAACATCACACCGTTTTCTGATCTCCTTCATGACAACCTCCCTTAGTTTTGGATTTAGACAATACTGCCATTCACAAGAGGGTTTACAGTCATCCTCTATGTAGATATGATGCAAGCATAACAGTGGGTTAATCCAAGGGAGATCCGAGATATTCCATCCTAAGGCCTTGTGGTTTCTCTCAAGAACCTCTAGCACGTGAGATTCTTATTCAGAGGTCAACTACGAGCTGAGGATGACTGGAAACATCTGGGGGGGGACATGCAATGAAGGCATATTTCAAATTTGAAGGTAAAACTTTGAGCTCAGGTAGGGTTTGAATCATCTCTAAAATAACATCTGCTACTGCAATGGTAGATAGTATGTGATTTGTACTCTGTGGACTGTCCACCTTGGGTACTAACGGCTCGTCAAGCAAAATCTCTGATAGATATGCAATGAACGTTCTCTGGTTAGAAAGGAGGGGCTCATCAGGATGTTCAACATTATCATCAACTAACTGCTCGGATATCTCAACAATAATCTCAGAAAGATGTCTATCATATGTGCATAACTCAGGAAATTCAACGAATGGCTCAGATATTTGTACCTCAGAACTCTTAAAAGGAGGCATGTTATCAGTAATGTCAGAAAAGTGTGTCAAAGGAATATCATAAGGGGCCTCCAAAAACTCAGATTGATCCTTAGAAATCAGCTCAAATAGTCCATCAGCAACTAGCTCAATTGGATCACCAAGGGAACTCATGTCGACTGAGCTTTCCAAAGAGTCCTTCTGGGAAATGAACTCCTGGGTATCTATGAAATCAGTGAAAAGATCTATCTCTTGGAATTCAGCAAGAAAATCACAGCCCTCTGGCTCTGATATAACATTCTCTATTTAATTTACTGCTGGTGGCGGCGATGGTCTAGGATCAGAGATTGTCTCAATTTTCACCTTCTCATTGCGAGAGTGAAAGATGATCTCTCCAGTATCATAATCAACTATTCCTTAGGTTGTTCGGAGGAATGATCGAAATAGTATGATCAGTGTATGGAGCAATGGTGTATGTGTGGCCATGTCCACGACAACAAAATCAACAGGGAATTTCATTCCCACCGTTACAATAACATCCTCTAAAATGCCTCTTGGCCTCTTAATCGATCTATCAACAAACTAAAGGATCGTCCTGGTTTTTTTAAGAGGCCCTAACCCAAATTCAGTTAGTAAAGAGGATGGAATGAGATTAATGGAGGAACCACTATCGAGAAGAGTACGATTAAATTCTTCATCAATGATATGGCAACGGATGTGAGGTGCTCCCTTGTCTTTCTTTTTAGGTGGGAGGTTGCTGATGGCATGAATTGTGGCCATGGTCAACATGTGTTTTCCATTTCCTTTTGTCTATGTTGCCTTGGTTGATGCTTCTGTGTATATGCCTCTTTCATTCCCTTTTTCACTACTGGCATGTACCCCATGGCCTTAAGGAGAGACATTTCCAAAAAGATGTTCTGTAAGATCTCAACCATTCCATTATCAGATGGGGTTATTTTTAATTTTTGTATTTTTTTAGATTTGAGAGCAGAAGGAAATGGCATGAAATTAGAAGAAACATTCAAAAATTCGTTTCCATTATTCATTGTGGAATCCACATTTACAAAAGGACAACCAGAATCAGTCTGTACAATGTTGTCCAAAATCGATGAAGGAAAAACTGAATTCAAACGGAACAGGATGCTGCTGCTGATGAAGAGGAAGAATCTGCAACTGGTATATTCTCCCTTGTTGATGGTGATCCACATCTTCTTGGTGAATGTGAAGGTGGTGGTGAAGGCAGTAGGACTCCATACTTGGGTGCTGCTACACTGGGCCTCTCGACTGTTGGTGAAGAAGATGATGTGCAAGATGATGCTCTCCCAGTGGTTCGATCACCTAACCCTAACTAGTGCGTAGGCAGCTGCAATCTCCTACCGCTCATGAGATGAATGGCATCAAATAAACATGTAAAATCAAGGACCTTACCTGTCTTGGGTGTGGATAGGCTATTGTCTACCTGCTCCTTGTATTTGAAATTGTTGGGGTTGGCTTCAACCTGTGCTGGGATCAATGTCTAGGTGGTGGTTAGGTCATCGATCCACTAAATCAGTTCGTTCATATTTTTCATGAGCAGCGCAAGTTGGTCCAGTGCTGTATTCATTGAACGGGCCTCATGGTGCTCAATGACTGGCTGTCATTGAGATTGATAGTGTGGAGGCTATTGGTAACCATATGTATTCTGATAATGAGGAGGAGTAGGAGGTTATAGATATTGTCCATAATATGCAGTCTGTTATTGGTTAAGATGAGGAAAATATACAGACTGCTACTATGGCTGGCCTTGTCTCTAGTTTTGGAACTGTGGTGAAGACTGATAGTGAGGCTAGAACTGTTGGTGCTGGCATTATTGTTGTCTTCCTCCATGAAACTGGTTGGCGGGTCCCTAAATCCGCTATCAACCAAACTGGACTTGCCCTGACAGATGGGGCTAGTTTCTCTAACGATCGAACCAAATGTCGTTAATCTCCTGAATGATAGGCGGAGGAAGATACCGCTGCTCAGGAATGCAGGCTAATTCCTATCGGTAAGGAACTATCTGTTGTGAATTATGCTAGACCTGATCAAGGGCCTACACATAGTAGATGTCTTGAACTGTGGATGGTCCTCCGCTACTCTTCTGGGTGGAAGAAGTTTGTTTCCTTGTATAGGTATCGACTGCTGCACTCGTACTGTGGACTGCGTTGATCGTATTCATAAGAAGCTCGTGGTGCTTTGATATCTCATCCAGTTTATCCAGGTTCTTTGTCCTCTAATTAATCACTTGAAGCTTCTCAAGTGCCTTGGATCGTTTCTCAATTATGTCCACATTGGGTAGGTGGTTTATAATGATGGTCAGGTCAGAGCAGTCCACCCTATCCATTTCATGTGATGCCGTCATAATGACAACCTTGTGGGGTACTGAAGGGAGGTGACGGGGTGCTTCTGAAAAGCACGTGAAGAAGAAAAAGTTGTTTAGCTCTTTGCCATCTCCTCAAAAATTTGATAAAGGACATCCTCGTCCTTGTTGAAGTGTCTCCCCCATAAGTGGCATCTACCAGCTTCCGATTCTCTATGCTTAAACCCCCAAAGAATTTTTGCACAAGGCTTGTCTTCGTAATATCATGATGGGGGTAATTCTCCATCAAATTTTTAAATCTTTCCCACACCTCATCAATAGGCCCGCGGGATAGCTGGGAGAAGTTACCAATAAGTTATCGCATTTGATTGAGTCGTATGTGCAGGTAATATTTATTTAGAAATGCAGACGTCAACTCTTGTCATGTAGTGATAACTTTTCCCAAATGGTTTAACCAATGCAGAGCCTTGTCCATCAGAATGAACAGGAAGACAATCATCTTCACTATCTCTGATTGGACATTTGGATATGTATTGTTCCACAAATGCGATCGAACTCCTGGATGTGTACATAAAGCTCTTCATTAGTATTTCCATGGAATATTGGGAGAAGAGGTAGAATAGTGGGCTTAAGCTCAAAATGCCAATGAATCATTGTTGACATACGAGATCTAAAGGATCGGATATTATTGATTAAAAAATATAGGTCGTTATTATCCCCAAAAATCCCGTGACAAACAAACAAATATTTTTTTATTTTTGCTACTTATTAACCTGCATGGCGGACAAGGCCGAACTCAGGGAAGCTACAAATCCTGAGGGTTATTCAATTAATAAAAAATAAACTAAGAGAAAAACAGGAATCTCAAAGGATAACTATCCTTGGTTTTTGTGATTTTTTATTTGTTTTTTAATTTTTTAATTTTTTTAATTTTCAATTTTTTAGTGATTTTTAGTTTTACAATTTTTATTTTCAAAAAAAATGGAGAAAAATGCACGAGATATGAAACACACGCATCGACTCTTTTTCTAATTTTTTCAATTTATCAAAAATGCTAAAAAATTCAGAGAAAATATTTTTGGGTTTTAAAATTTTTGAAAATTTTTTTAGATTTTTTGTGTAATTTTCAGATATTTTTGTATTTTTCCAAAAATCAAAAAGTGAGAAAATGCGAAAATGTGCACTGCCAGGTGTATTTTGCAACTTAAAATTATTTTAAGTGCCGCAAACTCCTGGTAATTATTTTTAGTATAAACTAAAATCACTATCTACACTCAAAAACTAAAATCACAATTTTTTTATTTTTCTATAATTTCCTACAATTTCTTTAAAATTTTTAGTATTTTTCATTTTTTTGGGTTTTATAAAGAATTAATCCGTGAAATCTGCATACAAATTAAAAGACACTGAAATAAAACTACCCTAATTTTTTTTGGAACTTTCTTAGTTATTTTCGAATTTTTATGAATTTTTGAATTTCAAATAGGGAAAATGACATGTTTTTGATTTTTTTATAATAAGAAATGAATTTAAAATGCAATTGAAATTTTATGCTAGATGGATATGCACATCAGGAGCATAGCATATTTTCTCAAAATTTCTGGACTAATATAAACATTTATTTCAATAGAAGAGTCATGCAAGTCAATGTCTGAATAATAGGGACTGAAATGTAAATAGTTTAGGTTCTTGCATTAAATAAATAATAAAAATAAATAGAGTCGATACCCCAATTTTTTTTAAACCCTAGCAAGGGTTCCTGTTCTCTTCGTTTCTTCAATCACAAGGAAAGGGGGTGTCGCCCCTTGCTTATTCGTCCCTAAGCTCATGGGGCGACGAGGCACGGGTCAGCGGAGGAGGACACGACGTGAGCTCGAACGGGCGCGCAGGATGGGACGACATGCACAAGCGGCCGATGGAAGAGAGACACGGGCTGGGACGGGCACGCACAGGCGGAGGAAGGCGGGCGGTGCCGACGCGATGGCTGGAGGTCACGCTGGTGGGACGGATTGCCCTCGGTTCACGCACCCATGCCCGATCTTCTTCGCCACCTGGGACTTGCAATAAAACCTCCATTCGACTCCCCAGTCCCTCAACTCACGCCGCACACCCTCCTTCTACCCTAGTCTTCTTCCCCTTGGTGACAGCTTTCAGCCGGAGCCTTTTGTGGTCGGAATAGGTCGCTGCAGCCGACGCTCACCCTACGTGGCCGGAGATCCGCTGCATTGACCCTCCCCACCTTCGCAGCGTGGTTGAGGCGAAGACCCACCTCTACTTCATCCCTTGGAGCTTAGGATCGACATTGGACCTTCAGGTAACCTTCATCTCGACCCTAGTTCTAGTTATTTCAGATCTTCCACTCACCGCTCCGCCAGCTCCGATCCGGTGATCGGAGCTCCATCAGTCACCTATATATGTTCCGATCGACTATCCCATTCATCGTCATCCTTCCCCCGTAGCCTGATTACCCTAGACATGGCTTGGAAAGCCAAGATTAGGAACGAAGTTCCTCTATCGCATCACTGGAACCTCAACCTCCATTCGCCGCTGCCTTCTGTTGATTTAGGTCAAATAACCTTGGCCGGAGCATGCCTCCAAGCAGGAGCTTTACCCCGCAGGTTGAGTCGCGTGTGGAGATACCCCAGATCACTGATGAATACCCATTCATCACTCTTTATTCTTATATTTTAGCTACAAAAACCTATGCAAATGCATGTAGATATGTGTAAATAGGAATCATTAGCAAAAGCATGCATTTTGTAAAAACCTATAATTAGCATGTTTTTGTGCAAAAATAAAAGAATAAAGATGAAAAAGAAAAAGAGGGAAATATTTAGAATAAATATTGAGCAACCTAACCCAAGGGAGGGCTCAGCATGGGCCTGACCGCATAAAAGCCAAGTAGAGGGAGGTAGGGGCTCATGTGTAATTATCTATGTAAATAAATAAAATTATATTTTCCTCACCCAAAAATATGCTTGTACATATTTTGTATATATTTAGAAACTATTAAAAACAAAATAAAAATCTAAAAATCAAAAATTCAAAAATGCCCTTTCACCATGTACATAGACCATGCCTCCTTATGTATTTAACCTTGTAAATAAATTTATTTATTTTCAAATCTTTTTGTAAATATCCTAGATTATATATTGTAAATAAATAAAATAAAAAGAATCAAAACAAAAATCAAATAAAAATTACAAAATTAAAAATACAAAAATATATTGTGCATATGCCATGTATATAGTTGTACATAACTAGTTATTTCACCTATGTATATAAATAATAAAAATAAAATAAAAATATCCTTTTATTCCTCATTTTATTCTATAAATAAATAAAATATAAAATAGGAATAAAAATGTATAAAAATAACTAATTAAAAATCAAAATTAAAAACCCTATAGTGTACATATACCTATATATAGCCCTATTATATAAATACCTTATTTTTATTTTGAAAAATTAATTAAAAATCACCAAAAAATAGAGAAAAATAAAATAAATATTTTTCATGTTTTAAGTTTTTCGAAATTAGGCCATTTTCTAACTCAAAAAATAGATCAAAATAAATAAGCGTGGCCTCTCCTGATTGGTCCACGGGGGATGTTGACCCCCCGGTCAACTACCCCCCTTGGACCACAGAGTTGCGGATTTGATTCCCGACCCGATTTCTCAACCTTTCCGCGAACAGATCCGATCTCCATTAACCCAAACCCTGGGCTCCATTTGTTCCTTAATCATCCCTGATCTACGCCCGACTGATAGCCTTGGGATCCGCGCTCCGAGCTTCACGCCCGACTCCCATCTAGCCGGACCCCTAGCCGTATATAGTCTGAGCTCCACCCCCGTTTTCACGCATCTTTGGCTCTCCACCCTTCATCCCGTGACCTCCACAGCATCCCTTGAGGTGACAGCTCTCGATTGCCCGTGTCGCAGTGAGGAGGGGGTGACCGGACCACTGATCCGGCGACGTAGCGCCGCCGTGCTCCGCCCAGTGCAGGAGCTCGAGCCTCAGGACCAGACGACCTTCGAGGCCACGACCGGGAGCTACCTCAGCTCCAGCCTAGTCTACTTCACCACCCAGGTAACCTTCTAGCTTTCCCATTTAGCTTAATTTCTTGGTTGCCCCAAATCGTAGCTCCGCCGAGTTTCGTCGATTCCGGCTATCTCGCATACTCTTTCGATCATCGGAACCCACGTTCACCATCGCCTTTCCCCCACGCACCTTCTCCGCCCCTTCATTCAACCCAGCTCGCACAGGAGCTGGGGTTCGAGCTCCACCGTCCGTCGCTCGCCGGAGCTCGCTCACCCCGACGCACAGACCACCTCCACACCATCTAACCGGGTCGAGGCACTTTGCCCTCGACCCGCGAAGCTCCTGACCTATTTTGCAGGACCAGAGGAGGCCATCTGAGGCCTCCCGACACTCGGGCCAGAAGCTTCCCTCCGCCGACCTCGCCGGGGCCCCTCCAGGGCTCGGTTGGGCCATCGGAGGCCACCACCAGCTGGAGGACCACCGCACTCGCACGAGGCCGGCGAAGCTCGCCAACCAACTGTTCTTCCAGGATCCTCGAGCACCGTCCGATCGCCCTCAGCGCTCCAGTTTTCATCGTGACCGTCCATCCATCGAGGAGCAGCCACCGCCCGATCATTCAGAGGGGCGATCTGGACCGTTAGCGCGGAGAGAGAGACACCAGCACCCGAGGCCGTCAGATCTTCCACGTGTCTCCTCCACTGACGTCGATCAGGCCCACGTGCGGAAGGAGAGAGGCGCCCGTCGTCCAGGACCGTTAGATCAGCCACGCGTCCATCATCCAGCCGTCGACGTAATAAAGGGGTAAATTACCGTAGGCCCCCTCTTAGTTTATGCTTTACGTCTCAGTCCTGTAAATATTTTGCATACTTTATTTACGTTGGGTTATTTGCACATTGGACCTTATGCTTTAGTTTATTTGCATTTATGCCCCTGTATGTGTGAGCCACGTGCTTCGTCACGTGTATATTTGGTGTAATTGCAACTTTAGTCCTGTAGTTCTGGATGTTCTTTATTGAATGAAAACTTTTTGGTAATTGCATATATGCCCCTGTGAGTGTTTTATTTGCGCATGTGCGCCTATTTTGTGGGTTAATTGCAGTACAGGCCCTGGACTTTTTGGTACGAGTTACCAAAAGGTCCTTGGACTTGTTTTTCTTACCAAAAGGTCCCTGAGTGCCCCAGGCACGCGCCTCACGCGTGACTTGCTGGGAAAATTGCACTTGGACCCCCAGAACTTCGGGTATTTGCACTCTCGTCCCTATGCACAGTGCCCCCCTTTTGATTTTTGAATAAAATATCAAATCACCTCCAAATTCGATGAAAATTTGACACATGGCTCCTGCCATGTTGTAGGATTTTTGAGAATTTTTGAGGACATTTTTGATTTTATTTGTTATTTTTAAAAATTCAAAAACCTTTATTTTAGCTACTATCTAGAATTAAAAATCTAAAAAAAATATAAAAACCCCCTTAAAAATTCCACAAAAATTAGGTACTGTTTCTTTTGTGTTTCTTGATTTTCTAGCCAATTTTGGCTATTTTTCACTGATTAAAAACCGTAAAAACTTAAAAATACCTAAAAACTCATAAAAATCATAATAATTAATTTAAAACCCAAAAACAATAATTTTGGTGCTCAAATTTTCCTTATTTTCTCTAGTATACAGGAAAATTACCTCCAGGTCCCTCTGAGATCCTTAGATATTTTATCTTTGGATTTTGGGCCTGGCTGGACAGTACCTTGTCTTTTTAGTACTGTTTGATTTTTAGGAAATAAAATACACCTCATAAAAATCTCAAAAATTCACCAAAAACACTAAAAAACCTGAAAAACATAAAAACATTTTTGTTTGAAGTTTCTCTTGATTTTTGATGCTTTAAATAAATTGTGAAAGTGTGCTTGTCTTTGTTTTCTTTTGTTTTCTCAATATATTAAAATTCCAAAAAAAATCTAAAAAATTATTAAAAACCACTAAAAACGTTTTGCCTTCATTTTACTTTATTTTTACTACTTCGTAGGCCTTCGGCCAACCCGTGCTCCTTGTGTTCGACCCTGGGTGCTATACCAGGTTAATCTCATAGCTGGACCGCTTCTCGTTTTATTTTGATTGATCTTTGATTTATTTCTATTAGTGGTTCGATTTTTCTTGATAGGCACGGTCTGATTGCTCGGGTCACAACGACCCTATTTCTGTACCTCATACCCTATTGACCAGGTCGTGTTATCAGAATGGCGCTGTTGCCGGGGAGCACGGCTTAGTAGTTCTTTTTGTTTTTATTTTCGTTTTTGTTTTCGCGGCTTTTTGCGGCTCTTCGGAGCTCGCGGCTCTTCGCGGCTTTTGTATCTATTTTCTTTTTGTTTTATTTTGATTTATTTTTCATTCTCTTTTATTTTTATTTTTATTTTTGTTTTATTTTGTGTGTTTATTTTATTTTCCATTTTTGCATATATACCCTCACTTTTATTTTCCTTTCTTTTCTTTATTATTTGATTATTTTTGCCGGTCTGACCACTCTTCTCTTTGTCTTGCGAGGGCCCGAGGACCGCGGAGGCGACTTTCGAGGAGCCGGTGCAGCCGAGGAACTTGGAGGCGGCTTCTTTCTCTACGAAGCCGCAGGAGAGAGCGAGAGAGGGAGAGTTGAGTGGGAGAGGTTAGATTAGGATTTTTATTTCATTATTATTATTGTAATAATACAGGGACACTTGGACTGTTTGGACTTGGACTTGACTACCGTAGCGGGTCTGTTTCGCCGAGCACCGGTGTGCTCGGGGGACCCTTTAGGACCCTCGCGGTTTTTTGCGGTTTTCTTCGCGGCTTTATTTTTCTTTCTTTCTGTCTTTTCCGGTTTCTCGCGGTTTTTGCTCGAGCCCCTAGACTTAGGATTTTCTGGTGAATGTGCCGTAATTAGTAGGATCCACACACCTAATTGCATACCTGTTCCTATAGACCGTAATTGGACCTACTTAAAATCAATAATAAAAATAACCGACTCGCTAGCCTCCGTAGCCTACGTGCCGTAGCCCGTCCTGTAAAGCGCTTTCTCCTACCCCCGATTTGTCGGACAGAGGAGGGACGGGCCATGACCGGACTCTTTGGCTTGGAGGTCGGTGACCGGTTAGACGGTTCTTCGCTAGAAGTTGCTCGTCTAGGACTCGGCTTTACCGCTGCATCATTTAGGTTAGTTTTATTTCTGTCTTTTATTTTATGCGCGGATCATATTGCATGTAGAGAGCTGGAGCAAGGTACGCATTTCTGACTTTGCATGCATCATTGATTTCTCGTGCATCGGCTTTTTCGACTTCTCCCCCCTGTTTTGGACTTAATAATCAGGAGAATCGAAAAATTCGTTAGGCCTTTTGTTTGCTTTGAAAAAGACTAAAAAAGTGAAACCATAAAATTGGGACTGCTAAAATTATTGACCTTAAAACTCGCTCACCCTAAAAATTTTGTCTTGGGGAGAGCAACCCCCTCATTGCTTGGTTTGTATGCGCGAGAGAGTGACCCGCACACTAGGTAGAGCCCCCCGTTGCTAAACCCGACTGATTACCGACTCTTCCGTGCGGGCCAGTCGGTTGGGTTAGCATCAGATATCCCAACAGGTCACGTAAGCGCTCTGATATTCTGTTTGTTCACCAAAATAAAATCGACAAGATAATTTGACCGAACTTTCACGGTCTTCAGCTCGCGTTGCGTTGGTGAACCGGGGGTTTGTTTTTAGATCATAATTTTTCCAGATCTCATCCGCCCTACTCGCCAGATCAAGATGATGGGTAGACGGTCTCTTAGGCAACCTTTGGTTGCACCGCTTTCGGGCGCGTCTACCACATCATCTAGGTTGGCTCGCGAGAGCTCAGACCCGCTCTCCGAGCCCGAGTACGACTCCACCCTGTTCCCCCTCGATCCCCTTTCTGACCTTCCTGAGAGACACGAGCCCGAGGAGAGATTGATACATTTGACAGCACCTGAGCTGGGCTCGTTTGATTTTGCAGACGTCGACATGGCCGGAGCAGGCAGTTCCGATGATCACTCCCGACAGCCAGAGCACTTCGTTTTAGACCAGGGAGCGATCAACTTCACCCTGATCGCATCACTTGAGACAGTTCAGCAGCAGCTCCGCGATCAGGGAGCATTCATGATAGAGATGAGGCGCGAGTTGGAGAGGCTCAGAGCAGAGCGAGACCATCAGAGCGAGCCCGATGAGCCCGATGATGCAGATGCACGTGCAGCAGCAGCCGCAGCAGTAGACGCGGCCGCCGCAGCGGCAGCCGCCGCGGCAGGAGGACCACCGAGACCGATGCGGGAGTTGCACAACCCCGGATCTACACTGATGCACCATTGGGTGGTGGTTCCAGCTATCGTGGGGGACTTCAAGTTCCCCCCGAACACCTTGCAGATGCTTCCTCGGTTCCATGGACTTGCTACAGAGGAGCCCCACCTCCACCTCCAGGAGTTTCTGATGATTTGCAGCACTGTCCACGACCGCCATGTGGACCAGGACACGATCCGGATGATAGCCTTCCCGTTTTCACTGGCAGATAGAGCAGCCACCTGGCTGAAGCACCTTGGGAGGTTTGTCTACACCTGGGAGCAGCTCCGCACCGAGTACTTGAACAAGTACTATCCACTCGGGCGGACGAATGCAGCGAGGGCCCTGATCAACAACTTCTCCATGTTCCCCAACGAGCAGTTTCACGAGGCTTGGGAGAGGTTCCGAGAGCTTCTGGAAAGATGCCCGCACCACGACATCACGAAGCCGAACCTTGTGCAGAGCTTCTTCAGCGGGTTGTCACCAGAGCTACAGGGCCTGGTGAATGCTTCTTGTGGCGGGTCCTACTTCGCCAAGGACCACGACCAGGTCTGGGCCATTTTTGAGGAGATGGCAGAGAAATATATGGTGATGTCTCAGACCAGGCTTTATACTCAGAAGACCCAGCCACATCAGCCAGGACCCGTGCAGTACCAGCGGATAGCACGGGTAGATGCAGGTCCATCCAGTTCGTCCGCAGCAGCAGCAGCACAGGAAGAGTCGTCAGCTGCGGACATGGGCATTATCAGCGAGAAGCTGGACCGCATGGAGTTGATAGAGAAGAAGTAGTGCCAGAGTATCACGCAGATGGAGCAGATGGCACAGGTCTTGAGAGACATGAAGACACAGCTCATGTGTCTCCAGGAGGCACAGACGGCTTCTCAGCCCCGTCTTCAGTCGCGAGGCGACGCCGGCAGCAGCAGCAGCTCGTCCCAGCGCTCCAGCACCCCAGTGCAGCCTAGACAGGTTCACCTTGTACAGGCGGAGCCGTACCAGCAGCCGCAGCCCACCTACCAGTCCCCACCATCTCCAGAGATGCAGATGGTGGTCTACCAGCCGGACCAGCCTCTGGCAGTACTCCCGCCAGCCCCCTATGATGCCGAGCCGTTGATGGAGGTCAACGGGATTTGGTACGACCGCCCTCAGCCTGGGATCCGACGAGACCATCCCGGATTCAGGTGGGGGAGTGGTGGTGCCCAGCCCCAGCAGCAGCCGTCAAGACAGGGAGGGCAGTACACTCAGCAGAGAGACCAGCACCAGCCGCAGCAGCATCCCCCAGCATATCAGCAGCAGTCATCCTACGGTCCTCGTCCCTATCAGCAGCAGGGACAGTCTTGGAGACGTGAGCAGCAGGCTCACCAGGGATACCAGCAGCACCCTCCACCCTACCCCTCTTACCCACCACAGCAGTTCCAGCAGCCTCACCCACAGAGAGGCCACCCGTCGGGCTCCCACGAGAGCCCCGCTTTGGATGACATCGCCCGCCTCCTCACGGACCAGCAGGCCACATTCAGACGGGAGATGGACGAGTTCCGCCATGAGATGCGGGACCTGGTGAGAGGGAAGGCCGCCATACCAGCCGAGATAGAGCCGAATCCGAATAGCCTCAAGAGGAAATCTGAGCAGGTAGTACATACTGAGTTAGCCACTCCTAGTGACCCATTTGATGATACTTCTTCGGATCTATTTGATGCTGATTTTGTCACACTTAGGAGCGGTAGGACCCCAGCAGGCGGCGGCGCCTCATCTGAGCTTCATCCAGAGGCGCCACAGGAGGAGGAGGAGAGCGGTATTGAGGCCGCTCCAGACGATGACGGTGGCACTGAGGCCACCAAGGATGCTGATCCCACCGGCGGTACTGAGGCCGCCGCTTCACCAGATCTAGGAGGTGGTACTGAAGCCACCCCTTCAGCCGAGCCAGCCAGCGGTACTGATGCCGCACGACGTCTACCAGCGCAGCAGCAGAGCAGCCAGCCCGTGGTGGTACTGAGGCCACCGGTGTTTGTACAGACAGTGATGTTGTTTTTCCTCGTGTCCATGTATCTTGGAACTCTGCTATGAATAAAGGAAAAGGTTTACTTTCTTCTGGTCCCACTGTGGTGCATGATGTATGTGTGGATCCGGTCCTTGAACCGTCTAGACCTTTTCCTAGTCCTTCATCTGAGAAGGACCCAGTGATCCCCTTCCCTAGAGCCCTTCAGATGGGAAGGGGAAGAAAAATGATCCAAAAAAGAGAGAGCTTGAGGAGTTCAGCCAGAGCATGATAGATCGATTCCACATCCAGCTGACCCTCCAGGAGGCTTTGCAGCACATCCCCCTTCTCCAGCGATCTTTGAGAGAGAGGACTACAGTCAGGAGGAGAAGGAGGAACCACACTTCAGAGATCCATGTGCTGACGAAAGCCACGTGCTTCGCGATCCAGAACCGACTGCCAGCCAAGAGGCCAGATTCAGGGGCCCCGTATGTCAGATGCCAGATCAGTGAGCAGAGGTTCGACCGTACTCTTCTAGATAGCGTATCGTCGATTAACCTTCTTCCGGCAGCCCTTCTCGACCGCTTCGAGTTGGGCACTCTTCGACATAGCAGGACAGTCCTTCAGTTCGCTGATCGATCTGTCAAGAGGCCGAAGGGGTTATTACGAGACGTTATCGTCACTATTCAGGGCCTGCAATTCCCCGTGGACTTCGTAGTGTTGGACATGGAGATCCCTGAGTCAGTGGCCGATACCCCTATCATCCTTGGTCGTCCGTTCTTGGCCACAGCCAAGGCGGTGACTGATCATGATAGCAGGAAGGTGTACTTTCGCGTCCAGGGCGAGAGTATACAAATAGAGACGGTCGAGGACTACAGAGCTCGATTCAGATCCCGCTCAGATGCGAGTACAGACTCAGAGTAGCTGACAGACGCAGAGCCAGACATCCACCAAGACTGTGATTTTGTGATCACAGATGATGAGGCAGCTTGGGCAGATCTTGAGACACAGACCACCCTCTCACTTTCAGATACAGCTAATGCAGAGACGATAGCAGAGGAGAGTCTGGAGAGCACAGACCTGGTTCAGGATACCATTGAGGCAGCAGAGCCGGTCCTTGATCGCAGCACGATGAGTAGTGATGGTGGTGCTGAAGCCGCCTTGTTCTCCGGTGGTACTGATGCCACCGCTTCTGATGCAGATCCCTCGGATTCAGAGTTTGAGTGGGCCGATTGCT
This sequence comes from Ottelia alismoides, assembly GCA_037367405.1. Classification (NCBI taxonomy): domain Eukaryota; kingdom Viridiplantae; phylum Streptophyta; class Magnoliopsida; order Alismatales; family Hydrocharitaceae; genus Ottelia; species Ottelia alismoides. Next base: position 339,432 of record JAZKJV010007528.1, on the reverse strand, counting down.
ATGATCAGATGCCAGACCTGAGTCCATCTGGGCCTATAGATGAGGAGGAGGTAGAAGCAGAGCCGAGCAGAGACAGTACAGTTGAGCCGCCTTCTCCCAATCCAGTTTGCGAGAGTACGCTTTCACTTTCCCAGGCAGATTTGGCCGACCTTGCAGCTTTCACTCAGTTTCTTCCACAGCCAGATTTTCCGGCACCCAGCATTCCAGAGCTGAAGCCTCTCCCTACTTCGCTGAAGTATCGATTCCTTGCGGGCGAGTCTGAGATGTACCCAGTCATCATCTCCGCCGAGTTGACTGGAGAGCAGGAATCCCGTTTGATGGGGGTTCTTGAAAAGAAACGCAAGGCGATCGGATAGAGCGTAGCGGATCTCCATGGGATTAGTCCATCAGTGTGCTCCCACCATATCTATCTCGAGGAAGGGGCGAAGCCGTCGCGTGAGTTCCAGCGGCGTCTGAACCCCAACCTGAGAGAGGTTGTGATGAAGGAAATATCAAAATGGTGGGGTGCAGGTTTTATTTATCCCATTTCCGACTCCAAGTGGGTCAGCCCCTTGCATGTGGTGCCCAAGAAGACGGGCATCACGACTGTGATCAGTGAGTCGGGAGAGGAGATCGCTACACGAGTACCCACCTCTTGGAGGGTTTGTGTTGACTACAGGAGACTCAACCAAGCCACCAAGAAGGACCATTTCCCCCTGCCTTTTATTGACCAGATCATTGAGAGATTGGCAGGGAAGAGCCATTATTGCTTCCTGGATGGGTACTCGGGCTACAACTAAGTGGCCATCGCTCCTGAGGATCAGGAGAAGACCACCATTACCTGTCCCTTCGGCACATATGCTTTTCGACGCATGCCATTTGGGTTATGCAATGCCCCTGCGACTTTTCAGAGGTGCATGCTGTCTATCTTCTCGGACATGGTAGGGGAGTGTTTGGAGGTCTTCATGGATGATTTCTCGATCTAGGTCGACGGATTTGATTCTTGTCTTAACTGCCTAGATCGAGTACTCCAGTGATGTATTGAGTATCACTTGGTGCTATCTTGGGAGAAGAGTCACTTCATGGTGACTCAAGGGACGGTGCTTGGCCACATCATCTCCAACAGGGGCATGGAGGTTGATCTGGCCAAGGTTGATGTCATTAGGAAACTCACACCGCCGTCCAATCTAAGGCAGCTACGGTCATTTCTGGGGCACGTTGGATTTTATAGGAGGTTCATTCAGGACTTCAGCAGGATTGCCCGGCCGTTGACTGACCTCTTGACGAAAGACACCGAGTTCCTTGTCGATGACAAGTGTCTTTCGTCGTTTGCTACTCTCCAGCAGTGTGTGATTGAGGCTCCTGTCCTCCAGCCGCCTGATTGGTCTCTCCCATTCGAGATCATGACGGACGCCTCCGATTTTGCCGTAGGGGCAGTGCTGGGACAGAGGAGGGATGGAGTGCCATTTGCTATACACTACGCTAGCCGCACATTGGATTCCGCCCAGCGGAATTACACGGTCACAGAGAAGGAGATGCTAGCTGTAGTGTTTGCCCTGGATAAGTTCAGATCATATATCATCGGATCTAGAGTGACTTTGTTTACAGATCACACTGCCATCAGGTACCTCATGGCAAAGAAGGATGCCAAGGCCAGACTGACTAGATGGATCCTTCTACTCCAGGAGTTCGACAATGAGATTAAGGATAAGCCTGGAGTCAAGAATGTGGTGGCGGATCATCTCTCCCGATTAGAGCAGCCTGAGGATTCTGAGCAGATTGATCCTATCCGAGATACCTTCCCAGATGAGGCGATCCTTGCTATCGCCTCACTCCCATGGTATGCCGATATTGTGAACTTTCTCGTTGTTGGGAAAGTCCCACAAGATTGGCCCAGGCAGAGACTTGAGACCTTCCTAGCGAAGGCCAAGTCATACCATTGGGAGGATCCCATCCTTTACCACGAGCTGGCGTCGGTGTATTCCTTAGGAGGAACACCATAGCGTCCTCACTTACTGCCACAAGCTTGAGGCAGGAGGACATCATTCTGGGAGGAGAACGACACAGAAAGTGCTCCAATCCGGCTGTGAGGCATGGGGCATCGATTCACTTCTGTGAGGTTTTTGACGCATGGGGCATCGATTTCATGGGTCCATTCCCTAAGAGTCAGGGATTTGAGTACATTCTGTTGGCCGTGGATTATGTGAGTCGTTGGGTGGAGGCTATCCCCGCCCGAGCCGCTGATGCGAGGACAGTTTGCAGATTTTTGAGGAAGCATATCATCACGCGGTTCGGGGTTCCACGAGTTCTGATTTCTGATGGGGGATCTCACTTCATCAACGACCAGGTGAAGGCACTTGCTAGCGAGTTCGGCATAGATCATCGTGTTGCTACACCGTACCATCCACAGACGAATGGTCTAGCCGAAGTGTCGAATAGGGAGATCAAGACTATTCTGCAGAAAGTCGTTCGCCCTGACCGAAAGGATTGGTCACAGCTTTTGGACTCGGTCTTGTGGGCATATAGGACGTCTTTCAAGACACCTTTGGGCACATCTCCCTTTCGCCTCGTATATGGCAAGCCATGCCATTTACCTGTTGAGCTGAGGCATAAGTCACTTTGGGCAGTCACAGATATTATCATGGATCCAGATGGTATGGGAGACCAGAGGAGGGCAGAGCTAGCTGCCCTGGAGGAGCTTAGAGATGCAGCTTTCTCAAGCAGCCTACATTATAAGGAGAAAGTCAAGGAGTGGCATGATTCTCATATCAGCCACAAGCATTTTGAGATCGGACAGAGAGTATGGCTGTTTGATGCGAGGCTTAGATTATTTCCAGGGAAGCTACAGAGCAAATGGAAAGGACCTTATCTGGTTCGGAAGGTACACGACAACGGTAGCATAGATATATCTGAGTTGTCTTCTGAGAGTACCTTCCGAGTGAACGGCCAGCGGCTCAAGCCATTTCTAGATCATGAGCCGCGGGTCGTTGATCTTGCCCCTATTCATTTTGCGTGAGATGTGGTCTTTGACTCACATCTAATGCATCTCACGCCTGAGTTTCACTGATCTTCCGCTGTATATAGATCCAGATGTCCATATCACCACATTCCTTAGTCCCACATCCCCTTTCTCTATCTTGTGATTATGCTATACTTAGGGTGCACTTTACCCTAAGTATAGGGGGGATGTGAGACCTTTTGGGTATTTCTTTTGTTTCTGTCTACCCCTGTTTTGCTGCCTATACTTAGGGGCATTTCACCCTAAGTATAGGGGGGGTAGACCATGTACATTCTCCACTCAGGTTTTCCCTTCGTGTACAGCCTGCTATACTTAGGATTACTTGATCCTAAGTATAGGGGGGAGACCTGAAGCCTTTCTTTTCACTTCCCTATACATAGCACGAGTTATGTCTTCTTCATCGCTCTTGACTCTGAGGACATCGTTCGAGCTAAGTATAGGGGGGTGTGTATATATTTCATATATACTTTAGCCATAACTCGTACTTTGTGTGAGTGTGTTAATAAATAAAAATGGCTAAAAACCACAAAAATTAAAAAAAAAAATTTCATAACCTTCTTTTATTTGCACATACATAGCTAGTGTACAAATTATTTTTGTAAAAATGATTTCAAAAATCTTTTGTGTGTAAAGCTTGTGTAAATTTTTTTGTACCAAAATTATGTATATAGTACAAAATTTTTCCAAAATGTTTTGAAAATCAAAAAGTTTGCAAAAATCTTATGTAAATGTGTGTAAATACCTTTTTGCAAAAACTTGCACTTCATGCATCATCATTCATGATTTCAAAACATTTTTCAAAAATTTTTGCATGATTGTAAAATATTGTGTAAATAAGCATCTTTTTGTACATATGTATATAGTTTTTCTGGATGATAGTTGACATTTAAACTAGCCTGGAATCAAATTGAGAAATGGAGCTAGATTAAGATCTTAATCCACCTAATTCTAAGAGGAACCTTATAGGGCTTAGGTTTAAGGCTTTTCAGGTCCATGGTGACTTAATTCTTTGAGTCCACTAGGCTATGATCACATGTCATCTCAATGAGCCTAAGTAGAGCACTTAACAACAACACATGACTCATTAGATTATGACTTTACTTGGACAACCGCACTATGCACTGAGCTCTCTACGGATGAGATGGTGAGGAGGCAGTCTTCCTTGACTTGGGGTAGCATATGAGGGTAGTACGTCTAGGCGGAACCTCTCTTCTTCTTATAGTGAAGGAAGTGCGTCTCAACTTGGTCTGGTTGCCATGAGGTCTAACGACGGGAGTTGTGGGTTGCAATAAAGCTTCAAAAGAGGGATAGTCTACTGGCTCAAGAGGAAAAACTCATGGTACATATGCTGCACATGTATATGTTGTATAGATGCACTTGAAAAAAAAAAGAACTCCAAAAAAGTGGTGGGTCTGAGAGAAAATGATAATCCCACCGGAGTATGTATATAAGTGCAATAAGCAAAGCTTGGTTTCATGATCCACCTGTTGTAGCTTGCAGCAGGGAGACTTGGCTACACTGGTCAAGCTCCCAAGGGTACTTGGCTACACTGGCCTTGACCCATTCTCTTCTTCCCCCTCTTCTTGAGTCGGTTGTACTTTAGAAGGGAATACCCCGCTCCTCGAGGAAAGAGTGGCCAGATTGAGGTCATAGAGTTACCTTGTTGGGGAGGGTTGTCAAGTTGCCATTTCTGAGGTGGAGAGCTTAAACTTCACATCCACAGGACAAGGAAAGATTCATGGTCTTCAGGGTTTGTGATTGATGACTTGTTCTGATCTGGAGCATTGAGGAGTCTTGGTTATAGATTAGTGGAACTTAGAGGCTGTTAGGTTTTAAGCTTAAGTCTAAATAAGGTTCCGACACATCAATAATCCAAAGATCTGATTGAGCTCCATACCTCAATTTAATGAAGGCAAGTTTAATAATCAACCTTGATCCATGTACATCCTCTTTTTCTTTTTCTTTTTCTTTCTTTTTCACTTCTTTTTCAATTAAGTGTTTGCTAAGGGACTAGCAAAGTATAGTATAGGGGGGTGATGAATACCCATTCATCACTCTTTATTCTTATATTTTAGCTACAAAAACCTATGCAAATGCATGTAGATATGTGTAAATAGGAATCATTAGCAAAAGCATGCATTTTGTAAAAACCTATAATTAGCATGTTTTTGTGCAAAAATAAAAGAATAAAGATGAAAAAGAAAAAGAGGGAAATATTTAGAATAAAGCAACCTAACCCAAGGGAGGGCTCAGCATGGGCCTGACCGCATAAAAGCCAAGTAGAGGGAGATATGGGCTCATGTGTAATTATCTATGTAAATAAATAAAATTATATTTTCCTCACCCAAAAATATGCTTTTACATATTTTGTATATATTTAGAAACTATTAAAAACAAAATAAAAATCTAAAAATCAAAAATTCAAAAATGCCCTTTCACCATGTACATAGACCATGCCTCCTTATGTATTTAACCTTGTAAATAAATTTATTTATTTTCAAAACTTTTTGTAAATATCCTAGATTATATATTGTAAATAAATAAAATAAAAAGAATCAAAACAAAAATCAAATAAAAATTACAAAATTAAAAATACAAAAATATATTGTGCATATGCCATGTATATAGTTGTACATAACTAGTTATTTCACCTATGTATATAAATAATAAAAAAAAATAAAAATATCCTTTTATTCCTCATTTTATTCTATAAATAAATAAAATATAAAATAGGAATAAAAATGTATAAAAATAACAAATTAAAAATCAAAATTAAAAACCCTATAGTGTACATATACCTATATATAGCCCTATTATATAAATACCTTATTTTTATTTTGAAAAATTAATTAAAAATCACCAAAAAATAGAGAAAAATAAAATAAATATTTTTCATGTTTTAAGTTTTTCGAAATTCGGCCATTTTCTAACTCAAAAAAATAGATCAAAATAAATAAGCGTGGCCTCTCCTGATTGGTCCACGGGGGGATGTTGACCCCCCGGTCAACTCCCCCCCTTGGACCACAGAGTTGCGGATCTGATTCCCGACCCGATTTCTCAACCTTTCCGCGAACAGATCCGATCTCCATTAACCCAAACCCTGGGCTCCATTTGTTCCTTAATCATCCCTGATCCACGCCCGACTGATAGCCTTGGGATCCGCGCTCCGAGCTTCACGCCCGACTCCCATCTAGCCGGACCCCTAGCCGTATATAGTCTGAGCTCCACCCCCGTTTTCACGCATCTTTGGCTCTCCACCCTTCATCCCGTGACCTCCACAGCATCCCTTGAGGTGACAGCTCTCGATTGCCTGTGTCGCAGTGAGGAGGGGGTGACCGGACCACTGATCCGGCGACGTAGCACCGCCGTGCTCAGCCCAGTGCAGGAGCTCGAGCCTCAGGACCAGACGACCTTCGAGGCCACGACCGGGAGCTACCTCAGCTCCAGCCTAGTCTACTTCGCCACTGAGGTAACCTTCTAGCTTTCCCATTTAGCTTAATTTCTTGGTTGCCCCAAATCGTAGCTCCGCCGAGTTCCGTCGATTCCGGCTATCTCGCATACTCTTTCGATCATCGGAACCCACGTTCACCATCGCCTTTCCCCCACGCACCTTCTCCGCCCCTTCATTCAAACCAGCTCGCACAGGAGCTGGGGTTCGAGCTCCACCGTCCGTCGCTCGCCGGAGCTCGCTCACCCCGACGCACAGACCACCTCCACACCATCTAACCGGGTCGAGGCACTTTGCCCTCGACCCGCGAAGCTCCTGACCTATTTTGCAGGACCATAGGAGGCCATCTGAGGCCTCCCGACACTCGGGCCAGAAGCTTCCCTCCGCCGACCTCGCCGGGGCCCCTCCAGGGCTCGGCTGGGCCATCGGAGGCCACCACCAGCTGGAGGACTTCATCGCGGACCTGTTCCGATATCCAGAGGCAGCTGAGGAGGACCACCGCACTCGCACGAGGCCGGCAAAGCTCGCCGGCCAACTGTTCTTCCAGGATCCTCGAGCACCGTCCGATCGCCCTCAGCGCTCCAGTTTTCATCGTGACCGTCCATCCATCGAGGAGCAGCCACCGCCCGATCATTCAGAGGGGCGATCTGGACCGTTAGCGCGAAGAGAGAGACACCAGCACCCGAGGCCGTCAGATCTTCCATGTGTCTCCTCCACTGACGTCGATCAGGCCCACGTGCGGAAGGAGAGAGGCGCCCGTCGTCTAGGACCGTTAGATCAGCCACGCGTCCATCATCCAGCCGTCGACGTAATAAAGGGGTAAATTACCGTAGGCCCCCTCTTAGTTTATGCTTTACGTCTCAGTCCTGTAAATATTTTGCATACTTTATTTACGTTGGGTTATTTGCACATTGGACCTTATGCTTTAGTTTATTTGCATTTATGCCCCTGTATGTGTGAGCCACGTGCTTCGTCACGTGTATATTTGGTGTAATTGAAACTTTAGTCCTGTAGTTCTGGATGTTCTTTATTGAATGAAAACTTTTTGGTAATTGCATATATGCCCCTGTGAGTGTTTTATTTGCGCATGTGCGCCTATTTTGTGGGTTAATTGCAGTACAGGCCCTGGTCTTTTTGGTACGAGTTACCAAAAGGTCCTCAGACTTGTTTTTCTTACCAAAAGGTCCCTGAGTGCCCCAGGCACGTGCCTCGCGCGTGACTTGCTGGGAAAATTGCACCTGGACCCCCAGAACTTCGGGTATTTGCACTCTCGTCCCTGTGCACAGTGCCCCCCTTTTGATTTTTGAATAAAATATCAAATCACCTCCAAATTCGATGAAAATTTGACACATGGCTCCTGCCATGTTGTAGGATTTTTGAGAATTTTTGAGGACATTTTTTATTTTATTTGTTATTTTTAAAAATTCAAAAACCTCTATTTTAGCTACTGTCTAGAAATAAAAATCTAAAAAAAATATAAAAACCCCCTTAAAAATTCCACAAAAATTAGGTACTGTTTCTTTTGTGTTTCTTGATTTTCTAGCCAATGTTGGCTATTTTTCACTGATTAAAAACCCTAAAAACTTAAAAATACCTAAAAACTCATAAAAATCATAATAATTAATTTAAAAACCCAAAAACAATAATTTTGGTGCTCAAATTTTCCTTATTTTCTCTAGTATACATGAAAATTACCTCCAGGTCCCTCTGAGATCCTTAGATATTTTATCTTTGGATTTTGGGCCTGGCTGGACAGTACCGTGTCTTTTTAGTACTGTTTGATTTTTAGGAAATAAAATACACCTCATAAAAATCCCAAAAATTCACCAAAAACACTAAAAAACCTGAAAAACATAAAAACATTTTTTTTTGAAGTTTCGCTTGATTTTTGATGCTTTAAATAAATTGTGAAAGTGTGCTTGTCTTTGTTTTCTTTTGTTTTCTCAATATATTAAAATTCCAAAAAAAATCTAAAAAATTATTAAAAACCACTAAAAACTTTTTACCTTCATTTTACTTTATTTTTACTACTTCGTAGGCCTTCGGCCAACCCGTGCTCCTTGTGTTCGACCCTGGGTGCTATACCAGGTTAATCTCATAGCTGGACCGCTTCTCGTTTTGTTTTGATTGATCTTTGATTTATTTCTATTAGTGGTTCGATTTTTCTTGATAGACACTGTCTGATTGCTCGGGTCACAACGACCCTATTTCTGTACCTCATACCCTAGTGACCAGGTCGTGTTATCAATCACCTCAGCCCAGCTTCACCGGAGCTAACCCAGGTCACAGCCACTTCTTGGAGATCCGACCGGTGGATACTCAATCCGACCCCCTCAACCGACGTGGAGGAGCCAAATGATCTTGTTACCGTCGTCCGATCGTCCATCAAAGCCACTGATCTTCCTCGGTGCTCCGGTGAACTTCGCCCAGGCGGAGGTCTTCCAGCATTCTGCGTAGCCGTTGGATATTGCGCCTTCACCAGCAATGATCTGACCTGTCCATCGCCTGCACCTGTCAGGCCATTAGATCTAACATCTAACTTCTCCCGTACGCCCCACCTTCGCTTTATCGTCAGACCTTTGGATGCGCCAGCTGTCAGTGCTAGAGCCACTCGTCTCCAGCCAACAAGAGCACGCCACCTGTCACCCTACGTGAGCCGCACGCCCCTCCTGGGTAATTTGCTCCATATACCTTGCATTTATTTCTTTTTATAGTTTAGTCTGTAAAATAAAAAAATACTGTGGACTATTAGCATTTGTGGCCCTGCAGTTTTTGATATTTACAGTTTAGTCCTTCCTTTGTGGTTGCACGTGAGTTGTTACGTGTATTCATGTGTTATTTGCATGTATGGTCCCAAGCTTAGCGGATGTTATGCTTTGACATTATAATTTTATGCACTTATGCCCCTATGTATGCTGATATTGGACATGTGTTGAAATTCGTGGAAAACTTGCAGATAGGACCCTATACTTTAACGCATGTTATCATTTAGTTCCTAGAATATGTTTTCATTACATTTAAGTCCATGTGTACTATGTGCTTTACTTTAGCGTGAATAAATAGCAATTTTAGTCCTAAAATTATGAAATTTCGATACATGGCCCCTGCCATGGTGTAGGAATTTCTATAAATTTTTGGGTTCATTTTGTTTTCATTTGATATTTTTAAAATTTCAAAAATCCTAAAAATTGCTTCTGACCAGTTCTAAAAATCAACTAAAAATAATAATTATCCTCTAAAAATCCAAAAAATATTGATTGTTTGTTTTGTTGTGTTTTCACTTCTGTCCAATTTTCATTGCAATTGGATTTAAAAAAACCCTAAAGTTTGATAAATATTAAAAACTTAGAAAAATCATTAAAACTTCATAAAAATTTAGAAAAATGTATTTTTAGTTTCTGTAGTTAGGTTTTTATTTTTAGTTTATCGTAAAATTGTTGCTCGAATTTTATAGGCACTTTAGATATTTTTAAAGTGCCTTTAGATTTTAGCTGCACATTATCTTTTATTTTTACCCTTGTATTATTTTTGGAAAATTAATTAAAAATCAGAAAAATCCAAGAAAAATATCAAAAAAAACACTTGAATATTTATAAAAACAAAAAATATTGTTTTTTAAATTTTCTGATCATCTTTGGTGTGTTAAATAGTTGCTTGTTCGTGCCTTTTAATTCCCTTTACACCTTTCTCTTAATTTAAAAATTACAAAAAAATTGAAAAACCAAAAAACCACCATTTTATTGTATTTCTTTATTTTATTTGGATTTTCGACTACTTCTTTATAGGTTTACCATATCGTGCTCCTTATGTTCGACCCTAGTAGCTATACTAGGTAAAATAAAATAGCAAGACCGGTACATTTTCCTGATTTGTTGACTCCACATCTCTATACTATCTCCCTCCACACATCTGCAAGAAGGTCCATGGCAAACCTACTTGATCTTGTACATCCGCAAAATTACTCATTTCCTCATTTGTATTTATCCGATTATACTTAGGCTAACCTGAGCTTAAGTATAGGGGGACCGTTATCATTGTTTATACATCATGTCTCTTCTTTTGTTTTTAGCCCATATATACTTAGTACGAGCTATGTCTACATTTCACATTGTGCCATGAGGACATAGCACACGCTAAGTATAGGGGGTGTGTTTGTATATATTTTATCTACTTTATCCATAGCTCGTACTTTAGTCGTTTTTATCTAACATCGGGGATGGGTACAAGTAGTGTATATTATGTGTATAATACATGTTTTTCAAAAAATACAAAAAAAACAAAAAAAAGCATTTCATCAAAAAAACTTTTTGCATAAAAAAATCATCCCTCATGGTCTTGCATTTCATCAAGCATTTCATGCATTCCTTGGTTGATATATCCCTGAACATTCACTATCACTCAAGGATTGAGGATTTTTAAGACACTTGATTTCTGTGATCTTGATAGTCTGAGTTAGCCTGGCTTAGTCATTAGGGTTTTGAACTTAATAATCCACACTTCCCTAGTTTAAAAGATCTTCATCTCTACCTTCAAAAAGAATATAATCAGCACAATCACTTTCACAACTGCTTGATTGATGAGATGAGTTGAGTTATCACTTGAGGAACTGGGACTAGAGATTTCCGTTTAGACCTGATTTAATGATATTCGAGGATGGGATAAAGTTAACGAAGGCTTCAGAAAACCTGAGTGTCAGTAAAAACCTAGCCAGTATGTGAACAAGTTCATATGCTATCATTTTTATATTGACCTAAGTGCTAGGGTGTGTTGAAACTTAATGAAAATTGTTGATCAATGTGTGACAACTTTTGCTAAAAGCAGTGGAGCTAGCCAACAAAAGAAAAGAAAAAGAAATGTCAAATAAAAACTCTATCATCCAAGGTCAAGTTCTAAATGCGCTTCCACCAATGACGAGCGCTCCCAAACATTTTCAAAGTGTCCAGTTGGACCAAGCACTAATTAGGACCTAGGAGTCGGGCTGACACCATAAAAGGTCTCTGCATCATAAGTGATACAAGTCTGGGTGTCGAAGGTATCTTAGATACTCAAAAGAGACACACCCTGGTGTACTCCCAGAAAAACAAGTGCATACGACTCCAAATTCTCTTGACGGACACATTGATCAATAAAATAAAAATATACTTGTGTTGAGTAATAAGGCACTCGAGAGGCACCTTGTTCCAATGTGAGGGAGAGGAAATTAGACACAATCCTATGCCCTCCATCATCTGGCCATCCATCTATACTTTCAAGTCTGACAAACTAATGAGACGGTTGACTAAAGCAAGAATAGACTTATTCCCTAAGTGTTAAGGATTAGGTCTAAAGGAGAATCTCTTGGATTGGAACTTTTAGTGATGTCTCGACTTGACTCTCATGAATGCAGTACACTAAAAATCATACCCTTATACTATATGTACAAACAGAGAGTCTGAAAATTAGAGAAGTTGGATTCCTTTTGATTAAAGCTTGGTTGAGCCCAGAATTTTAGGATCACTCAATTTAAGGGTCTTCTATGAATTGAGCATTGAAAAATTCACATGCACGGTCAGGGATGTATTCAACTAAGTCATTCATTCATTGATGCTCGGGGACGATCATGGTTTAAGTATAGGGGTATGATGAATCTCATATTCATCATGCTAAATTTGGTCAATTAGGCTCGATTTCCAAAATTCACATGCAATTAATCATTAATAGAGCAATATTAGCATTCATACATGTGTTAATAATATTTGCATTTCATCTTGCATAATTGCATTAAAAATTCCAAGTGTAAATTAGCCCAAAAAGCTGCTAACTTCTCCTATTTTTAATTAATTCATCCTAATTCTGATTGACCCCAAACCACTGCATTGTGTAGATATTACTAACCTTATTGAATAAAAAATACAAAAAATTACTAACCCCATTAAGTGTCAAATAATCTCAAAGTCTAATTTAACATCTGACGGACTTAAACGAGCATATCTCCCACATACAATGCCTGATTTTGGTCTACTCACTTATAACGTACTAAATTTTCAAATACCTTCAAAATAAGACCAATTTCGTAAAATTCAGAGCTCATATGTGAAAGTTTGGTTTTGGGCCTCTTTTGCGTATTTTGACTTTTTGCTATTTTTGATTTCAGTTTTTATGTACATAATTAATCTTTTTAATTTTATTTCTTCTTCATTTTTGTTCTTAGATGAATGTTTTATTAAGTGACACAAAAATAAAAATCCAGATTAAAATCGAAATCAAAGAAACTAACTAATTCCAAGTGTCCGTTGTCGGTCTGTACAAAAGTTGTGTGTTTCTTACTTCTATTTTATTTTCCTATTCTCGTATTTTTAAATATCCAAAAAAATAGATTAAGGTGTAATTAATTTTCTTGTATTTTATCGTTTTTTTTTTATTTTTTATCCTCCCAAAAACAACCAAAAAATACAAAATCCTGAAATTCTGGTTTTCTATACACATGGGAAATCACCAAAAATACCACTTCACATAAATGACCTATTTTGTTCCTAGTCCTTCATCAAATTATAGATCTCGTCGAGACGAACAACTTTCGTGAAGGAAATTTTTTGATCCGAGGTCTCCTTCTATTTCTTTTCCATTTTTCTTTATCTTTAAATTTTGAAATTTTTTGGGGTGCCATGTGGCAGCCCCTGGGCGTGCCATGTGGCACCCCACTATCTTTCTCTCTCCTAGTCACCCCAGGTCACGTGCCTAGCACGTGACACAGGTCATTTACCCCAAGCTCTCTAGTCGTTCTCCCTTTCCCCACCCCCCATGTTCCCCCTTCCATAACCCCCGCCGACCTCCTCCTTATAACGTACCCACCACCTCTGGCCGTTACGAAACCACCAATCGCCGCTACTCTCCTATAATAACCTCCTCTTCCAGCCGCACAACCCGTCCACCCTTTCCCTCAAGTTGGTGACAGCGGCTTCTCTTGGCACGATTCGCGGAGCCGAGCTCCGTGTAGCTTCCCCGTCTGGCAAGCGCAGCTTCGAGGAGCTCTGTCGTTCTTCTGAGGCGACGACCAGAAGCGAGCCCCAGCTCCTTCCTTCCACCTAACGTCCATCTCCCCCGCTGACCACTCCGATGCTCCAGCTCCGGCAACCTACGCCCTCCGCCTCCGCACGGATGCACTGCCCGCGTCCAGCTGCTCGGCCGTGTGTCGGCCGAGCCCTCGCCGACGACTACGCTGCTCCAGTCGTTGCCTCTGCCTGCGCGGCGCCACCGTTAGCCCAGGCCTCCGTCAACGCCATGTTGTTCCTCCACCTCCGCTCGGCCACCGCCCTACGCCTCACAGCTTACAACTGCTGTTAGATCAGGGGCCAACCCTTGATCCAACGGCCCTAATCGAGCCCGCGCCACCAGTGTCCAGACACCGTCGAATCGGGCTGTAGCCCTTGATCCGATGGCACATAGGCCGCCACGACAGCAAAACCGATCCTAGGCCCGAGCCTAGGGGCTCGGGCACTCCGAGCATCACGCCTCCCCCACCGAGCCTCTGGTTTGGGGTCCAAACCTCAGGCCCGGGCCCGAACCTCAGGCACGGCCGCCCGAACCTCCTAGGGCACATGATGCTCACGTGTGCTTGGTGAAAATTGCAACAAGGCCCTTGATAGTTTCTGAAATTAAAAATATACCCTAGCTAGGAGTAAATTACATCCGGGCTCCTATAAGTATTATAAATTATAGATAAGCCCCTCCAGGGACCTCTTTGCAAGAAAAACATTATTTTATTAATATTTTAGTCCCTGGAAGTTTATCTTAGCATATCTTTTTCCTACGAACTCCGTTTTAAGCATATAATATGTCATTTTGAAGCTATTTCCATGCTCTATAACTTGGCATAATTTGTAGGCAGATTCGAGGCTATTTATTGATAATTATTATTGAGGATCTTTGTTGACCTATACAGGCTGAGTTTGACATATTTGTGCCTTATTAAGATATTCACGATTTATTTTGCGGGGCTTTGATTTATGCAATGATGAAATTGATCTCAGATCTGAGGACTTATTTTTCATTGGGGTTAAATAAAGGAGATTGATTAGATTTATTGACTTGTGGACTGCAAACATTTCTGGAGAATAAAATTAGAAAGATTTTGAAGAAAAAATCATTGCAAGATTATTTATATTTTTATCTGGATTCTTACATGCCTATGGATTAAATTGATTATATTTTTATTTTGAGAACCCTTATTTGATCTGTGATTTCATTTCGAGGATATTGATTAATTTTATTTGGATTAAACGTTACTAAAAATCGTAGATCCTGGGCATATTCATTCTTGTTTATTTTCCTTGCATAGCATCTTCATCATTACATTGTATATTTTCTCAACACAGAAATTAATTAAGCATTAATTAATTATTTAATTTGATTTAAGACCACGCAACTAAGGATCATCATTCCCTGTGTTTGACCTTGGTAGACTTACCTAGTAAAAATATTCCACAACATTCAAAGATTGTGGTTTTTGACGAACTAAATTTGTCTCCTATACTACGACAATTTTAGATTATTAAAGAGGTAAATTTCGCGTTCATCAGTCTACCTACAGATTGGTGTATGGAAATCCTTGCTATCTGCTAGTGGAATTAATTCACAAATCTTTATGGGTACTTTGTGTATGCAAGCTAGATTATGAGAAGGCATGAAAGAACATGAAGTTGGATTTGAAAAATTACTAGAATTCTGAGACTTTGCATATAACTCACTCATGTATAAGGAGAAAGTCAAGCGCTGGCATGATAAACACATTCAAAGGAAGACTTTCTCTCCTGATAAGTAAGTTTGGTTATTTGATGCTATGTTAGAGTTGTTTCTAGGAAAATTGATAAGCAAATTGTCAGGACTGTTCAATGTGAGACATGTGCGTGACAAGGGGAGTATTTTCATATCTGGGTTGTCATCTGACGTACAACTATTGTTGTGAATGGACAGCTGTTGAAGCCATATCTAGATCATGATACATTCCTGTCCGTCATTGATTCTGTATCCGTGGTATCGGGCGACGATTTTTTGATTCCATCTTCTGCGTCAGATACATGAGCTGGCAACCTTTTGTTTATCCTTTCGTTTCATTCTTTCTTCTCCTGTTTTATCATTCATCCCTTTACCGCATGTATATATGCTATACTTAGGATGTGTTTTATCCTAAGTATACAGGGATTTATTGATTTATGTTGTTCATATCGTCTCTTTTGTGTTTTTATTCTTCTGTTCTCTCGATTGTCCCCCCAACTTGTTTATATTGTATACCTAGGGCTATTCTACCCTGAGTATAGGAGGGCAAGTCGAGCTGTGGAGCCCATACATTCTCTTCATCATTTTTGCCTTTCTCTATAGTATTCTATACTTAGGATTACTTATTCCTATGTATAGGGGGATCATCGACTTCTATTCTTTTCGTCTTCTCTTCGAATCGTTGTAGCATATGAGTCTTTTCACTTTTCTATACTTAGCACGAGTTATGTCTTCCTTTGCTGTTCTCTGGTCATTATGAGGACATAGTTTGAGCTAAGTATAGGGGGATGTCATATATATCGTATATATACTCTAGAAATAATTCGTACTTTTAAATATGTTTATTTTTTGGTATATGTATATAAATTCGTAAAATCCACATTTATGTATATAGACTTTGATCACCTTGAAAAAAAATAAAAACACAAAATCTAAAAAAACTAAACTAAAAAAACTAAAAAAATAGAAAAACCCAAAAAAATATTGTATATACTTGTATATATTTTACTAACCTTTTCTATTAAACAAAAAAATCTTTTCACATGTGCATCATTTTATCCTTTCTTTTCCAAAAACCCATAAAAAGTTCAAAACTAGAAAATTGTTTAAAAAAAGGCTCTCGTTTTGCATATTTCATGCATTTGCATGTGCATTTTTCAGGATAGTATTGACAATTAAACAAGGTATTTTTACCTAGCAGACGCTATAAAAGTTTTAAAATACCTCTACAACATTTTGCACAACGTAATTACCCCGTCGACCTTGTAAATTACCCCAAGAACACCCACAGACTTAAAACATATTACCCGAAGGGTTCATCGAGTAAGAGTTGGCAAGTTTATGAGGTCGAGGGGGAATTAGGTATTTCAAAGGTCATGGAGGTGATTGGCAAAGTTTATAGGGTCTGCCAGGTAGAAATCCCTTTAAACTAAGTCTGGAATAAAATTGAAGAATGGAGCTTAGTTCGACCTTAATCCACTCTATTCCAGAGGAACCTTGTAAGAACTGGAGTTTAGACTTTTCACGTCTAGTGACTTAATTCTTTGAGTCCATAAGACTATGTTCATGTCATCTTGATTAGTCTAAGTATAACATTTAACAACACATGCATGATTCTTTCAGACTGTGGCTTATCCGGGACAAGCACTCTACACATAGCTCTTCATGGAGGAGGTAGTGAGGAGGCAGAATCTTTTGGCTTGGGGTAGAATACGAGGGTAGTACATCTAGGCGGAACCTCTCGTCCTCCTCTAGGGAGGGAAGTGCGTCTCAACCTGGCCTAGCAATGTTGAGGTCTAACGATAGGATAATGTGGGGTTGCAATAATGCTTCAACATAGGGATAGTCTACTAGCTCAAGAGGAAAAACTCCTTATGTACATGATGCACCATGTATATATTTTCCAAAAACAAAGAGAAAAATACAGAATCTCCAAAAGCGGACTGGCCTTATTGAAAAGTAAAATGCCTGCCAGAGTGTATATACAAGTGAAAAAAAAGAAAATAATAAGAGCTTCAAAGTGAAATTTTTGTATTCTTGCATCTAGATGACTTGGCTCCATTGGTCATGCTTCCAAGGATAGGTAGCTGCACTAGTTACCATCCACTATTTTCTCTATCTCCTTGTCTTGAGCTGGTTGTACTAGAACTTAGAAGGGAATATCCTCGCTCCTCGAGGAATGAGTTGCTAGATCAGGGGACTAGAGTTACCTTCTTGAGGGATGCTGTTTCTTTGCTACTTTTGAGATGGGGAGCTATAATTCACTTACACCGTACAAGTAAAGATTCATAGTTATCAGAACATGTGTATGTAAACCTGTTCTGACCTAAATGTTGAGGATACTTGAATAGGAGTCTTGTGGAACATAGAGGCCGTTAGGTTTTAAATACATTTCCCATTAAGGTTCCACCACACTAATAATCCAAAGGTCCGACAGAGCTCCATACTACAATTTTATGAAAATAAGTTTAGTAGTCAATATTGGCATAATTTATTTATTTTTCCTCTATTTTTCTTTTTATTCACTTATTCTTTTAAATAAGTGTTTGCTAAGGGACTAGAAAAGGTAACGCATAGGGGAATGATGAATATGCATTTCATAATCTTTATTCATTTATTTTAGCTTAAAATCCCTTATATAACACTTGTACATAATACTAACTCCATATTCTTATTAACATGCATTTGTATGCAAATGTTGTACATTTATTACTATTTTAACCTAAAATAAATAAAGAAAGAAAGGAAAAGCCAAGAAAAGAGAGAAGAAGAAGAAGAAGACTGTATATATGTAATAGATACAGGCTGACCCAAACCCCGAGAGAAGGTCAAGACTTGACATGATCGAACATGAATAAAATAGGGGGAGATAGGGTCTTTAATAAAAAAATCTAAAAAAATTTGTAAATATTCTTCCTTTTTATTTTTTAAATTTATTCTTTGTATAATTGTATAAAACTTACATGATTTTATTTGTATATAATTTGACCTCAAATTAAAAATTTTCTAAACAGAAATTGTAAATAAAAATGTTTTGTAAATAATAAATAATTGCAAAGAAAAACCATATATAGAATAAAAGTATCCACACTTAGAAAAGAAGCCGTAATGAAGCAATTGAAAGATCAATTCCAACTCCATAAGAATTCAAATTGAATCAAACTCACTTCCATTGTACTCGAAACTAAATTATCTTTAAAATGGCTATGGTTTCATAATTTTTTGAGTTACTGTTGAGAAGTTGATTTTCTAGGTTTTTTTGTAATTTTACCATTTATTTATTATATATATTTACTCATCTTTAATTTTTTGCATAATGTAAATAATTATAAATACTTCCATAATCATTTGAAATAAAAATAAAAAAATTCAAAAAATAAAAATAAAAAATAATTTCCTTATTTCTACATGTGTAAATGTACTATATTTATCATATGTATATAATTTTTTTCTTAAATAACTATTTAAAAAAATAATAATTAACCTTTATTAATTAAATAAATAAAGTGATGAAAATAATTCATTTAAATAATAATTGTATATAAAAATATACCATATGTGTATAATTCAATAATTACCTTAATTACCTACCATTAGGTGACTCTTTAATTTTTTTGACAACTATTAATTATTATTATAATAATTATGAAAATTCATTTTATTTATTTATTTAATTTATTTTATTAATTACGCCACTAAGCACCCTCCTCTTTTGTAAATATCATCTTTTTTTGGATGTGATCTTCTTTTTAATGGGTCTCCTTTCCTTCATTATTCTTTGATCAATCCTTTGGGAGAGGAACCTATTCTCCAAGAGTGTTCTTGTCGTAGAGAGGTTCCTAGCCTCCGAGCCTTCCGGTGACAACGAGTCAGCCTTTGTCGAGGCGATCACGGTCTTTTCCGCTCCTAAGGTGAGATCCATTTTCTCCTATTTTATCCTAGGTTAATTGTGGTTTTATTTTTTTCGTATTTTTATTTCGTTATCATTTTTTTTTCTAGGTCTTAGAATCCATCACGATTTTGATTCACCTTCGATTCTTATTTTTCATCTCATTTTCTTGATCATATCGTGTTCTTTTCTACCTCGCACGATCTCTCACCTCTGACCACACACGGTGGTGGGAGATCGTGGATTTGATCCACATCGCAAGGATCCACATCCATTCACATCTTTTGTTTTATTTTGGGATCGAGTCATCGTGCTCGCATCCTCATTAATATAAATAAAAAATAAAAAATATATTTTTTCCTTCTTTTCTTTCTTTCTAACATTTGTTTTGCATGATAAATAAAAAATACAAAAAAACTAAAAGAATAAAATTTAAAAAAATCTTCTGTTACAGTTTTTATAAAAAATATATTTTAAAAAAGCTATTTATTTCTTTTGTTTCTATTAATAAAAAATAATATATATCTAAAAAATTGTTATCGTCAATGCGGCTCCGCCGCCTCTTGTGTTGCCCCATGCCCGGGCGGAGCCCTCCGACCAACCGCTACAACGGTAAAGGGGCCTGTAGCATCTTGCGCTGCTCCCAACGGTTGCCGCCACCGTGACCATCCCCTGCAGAAGATCCACCTCCGCTACCGCGCACGACCCCTTCTCCACTCCGGCCACTACGAACACCTACCTCCTCGCAAGCCATAGCTACACCCCATCGTGACGTCCAGAGAGCAGCACTGCTGTCCAGATATCCCCCACCATCTGCTCCACTCTCTGCCGACCGCAGCCTGCTGCCTCGAAGCCCCACGAGCGGTCGCGCCCCCGATCTCCTGGAACCGACCGACAGCCACTTGATCCTTGTAGCCTTGGGCAATGGTCGCGTTGCCCCTCACCAGCGTCCACCACCGGCGCAAGGACGCACGCCCCGACCCGACCACCATGCGCCTGGCGTGCCACAGACTGTCGCTCTCCTCCATCACCCGCCAACGCCACCGCAACACCGCTCCGTCTACCATAATGGAGAGAAGGTGCGACGGCGACGGTACCGCCTTTGCCCCTCTTTCCCCCTTTGTCCCTTTTGCTTGAGAACGAAGGAACATGAAACCTAACGGATACAAAAAAAATAGGGAACTTTACATGCATCCCCACAGGAGTTTCCAAAATTTCAGAAGAGCCCTTGGGAATATTTTATTTAGAATAATTGCGAGTAGACATTCGGATTTCAGAAATTTCACAATAAATCGCCCGCCAACTTCATAGCACATGCTTGGCACACCTTCACTGGGTAAATTACACTTTATTTCCTCTTATGTATTTATTGTTAATTTTGGTTGTAAAACTTTGAATAAAGACCGATCAGTCTCCGTATTTCCAGACTTTGATTTGCATGATTTTTATTGTTGAAATAATTAGAATTTGTAATCAATAAATTTTGGAGAAATCAAATTGGACTATTTCTATGTGCATGTTCATATATAAATTTTTCATTACATTTTGTCATCATGTGTTATCATGTCAAAAAACAATGTCATTTTCTCTTAAAATTCCAATATTGCTCTAAAAATTCCCAAAAAACATATTAGTTTTATATTATTTTCTTTTAATTCCTGTCCAAATTTCATGCATTAATTATTTTCAAAACCCCCAAAATTATAAAATACCAAAAATCTTATAAAAATCATAAAAAAATTTACAAAAATCTTGAAATTGTGATTTCACTTCTTCTTTGTAGATATTTGTCTATATTTTAGCATAAAAGAAGTCTCCAGGAGTTTGGGTAGTTAAAATATTTTTAAGTTGCAAATTAATCTAGGCTATGCACTATTTATCATTTTTGCCAATGTTTGATTCTTAGAAAAATACAAAAACATATGAAAATTATACAAAAATTCCCAAAAATATTTCAAAGCCTTTAAAACCCAAAAAGTTTTTTTCTTTATAATTTTCTGGATATTTCTGACTATTTTGAAAGATACAAAAAGAGTGTGGTGTGTGTATTTCTTCTGTTGTGCATATTGTTCCTTATTATTGAAAAAATATTGCAAAAATAAAAATCTTTAAAATTTTCAAAATCCGAAAATAAAAAAAGAAATTAAAAAATTAGAAAAAGAATTAAAAAGACAAAAAAATGTAAAAGAAACCAAGAGTAGTGTGCATTTAGATTCCTTCATTCTTTCATTGATTTATTTCATTGGATAGAATAACCCTTTGGATGTGTAGCCTCCCTAAGTTCGATCTTGTTTCTATACAGGTTAATTAAATAGAAAAAATCTATCTTGCTACATGTTTGTGTAATTATTTGGGCTTGAGAAAAAAAAATATTTTTTGTATGCTGCGGTATTTCTAAAGTCACGACGACATTGTTTTATTTTCATATAAATAATTCAAAACCCAAGAATCTCGCTCAACATATATTGACACTTAACTATCTTCCAAGTATTCATTTGATGGACTTTGAACGGAGCTCCATTATAAATCTCCGCCTCTGAAGAGCAGACATTGCTCGAAGGCTACGAGAAGAGTCTTAAGCACATCACAAAAGCATGAAGACCACATCATATGTGATCGGGAGTGACTAGTCGCACTAGTTGCTTAGTGCAGCGAAAATTAAAAAATTTAAAGTAATGAAACCACAATATCCAAGAACACTTCTGGAATCGTTTCTCTAAACCACAAAGTAGATATAGACATACCTCTCAAAGCGTGCTTGTGATTGTAGTCTCTAAAGGAAGAGATCGCCTGTCTCAAGTCTGACCCGACGGAGGAGACGCTCGCTAATGTGTTGATGAGACGTTGGCTTCTCGTAATCCAAGATTACTGATTGACCCTCGAATCTCCTTATTTTATATCATGAAATAGAATGTATTCTTCACGAGCAAGGAGCTCCGAAGAAAATGGAGATCCACGGGTAATCAAAGCAGCAGCACGACGATGTAGCGATGACGAGGATTCTCTCTAGCACAAGTAGTGGACGGCCATACTTGATTGATATACGGAGGGATGGCATGTGATGAGAATGAGAAAGATACTTACAAAGTGTTGTAATAGGAAGATCTTGGGTGACTCTTGTTTTATATTTTCTTTGGAGTCCATGGAACACAATTCATGTGAAACACAAAATAAAAGGTTGAGATTGGTTTGTGTTATATTTAGTGGCCATGATTTTGTTGTATAAAAATACATAAACAACTAATTTAGATAAAATAAACATATTGAATAATGAACATAATTTAATTTTACTAAATCAAGTAGGATAGAAGAATTAGGAAGGAGGCCACACACCTTCCTAAAATAGAGGGGACGATCCCCCTTTGAATGAGTCAAAGGGTGGTCGGCCCCCTCCAAAAGGGAAGGTGTTTGCCTTCTAATTATGTGAGATAAAATCTCACGTAATCCTTCATATACTTACAACCATTTTTTGTAAAATAATTCACAAAATAAATTCCATTTTAATTTTTGAATATTGCAATCCTGCCATTAAATAATTGTGAATCATATTCTCACATCCAAAGTAAAATGTAAATAGTATTTACAATTAATTTCCAACGTGAATCAATTTCACATTAATAATTAATTTGGAGATACCATTTACTATAATCGCTCTCTAATATATTGTAAATCACATTTATAATATATATAACATGGATTGTGGTATACACCTTATTCATATCCTTGATAATTAAACAATATTTAAATATCTTGTATCATAATTCTCATGCAACTATGAAATGTGGATCACATTTGCATTACTTTATAATTAAATCACATTTAATTAGCAAATTCTTAATGCTCTGATACATAATTCATCAATGGAATTAAACCTTTCAAGAATAATGTGCTTTCTCAGAGGATACTTAGAGATCATGATAGGGCCATTGTACGTTCCATGTATAGTGACTTGGATATTGAGATAATATCTCAACTACATATTTCGGGGATCTCTCATAGATCTAATCTTCTCATTGCATGAATCATATTCAGATCAGTGTCCAACATTTGTACTAAAACTAGATTACTTCTCAACTGAGAGGAGTCACTAAAATCCAAACCTATTGTATCTCTCCCTAGGATTGGAAGCATCATGGTTATATAATCGTTAATGATCACATCACCCTCAGGTATTCCTAATACATGTACATCATGCATATTGGAAGACCTAGAATAAACCAAAGAAATAGACCAAATTTGCATTTTCTCCAGGGTTTTATAAATCAAGCTTCTCATTCTATCAGTAGGAGTTGGTATCGATCATATGCTTTCTCATTTTGTCACTAGGAGTTGGTATCGATCGTAAAACATTCCCATGGTGTACAACTAATGTGTTGGTCCCAATACCCTCTTCTCATTGCTTTTGATCGTCTTCAGAACTAAGATCCAAGAGGTATCCTTGAGATCATATCTCAAGGTATGGAATTGTCAGATCATAAAACACTTATTATAATCCCTATATAATTCCAAATTATTTGTATTTTATCCACATTCAGCACGATGAACACAATGACACTCCCATTAAGCTCACATGGTTCAATAAGATTTTGTATGAAAACATAAACTTTATAATTTCATTAAATCTGATGTTCCTACTGCTAGAATCATATTTGTGTCTATAGATGGAGTTCTACATGCCAGCTTCCACCCTTCGGCTGTGGCTCCGCTCAGAACAGAAAGCGGATATCTAGAGTACTCCCCACCCCCCCTCGGCGGCCCTCCTTGTTGAGTTATTCATTAAGGAATGAAATCGTGACTTCCATCTTCCAGATGTCATAGTCAAGTTGAGTAGCTACAGTTAGCAATATTCTGATGGGTTTAAGAATGGTGACTGAATACCAAATCTCATCGCAAGCTATGTCTTCCCCTTATGTATGTTGTGGATACAAACTGTGCTTTGAAGGTCTCTACCTTCTCATTACGTTCTCTCTTTCTCTTCAAGATCCATTTACACCAAGCAAGTCCTATCCTTAGTGGTGGATCCTCGAGGGTCCATACACAACACTTTTATATTAAGTCTACTTTAGACTCTGTTTCTAGCATCCATCTTTCCATGTCTTGATCCTCAGAAGCTTCGTCACACGAAGTCTGATCATTGTCAGCCTTAACTGACATATGGAATTCATACCCTTTAGGTGGTCTTAACACCCTCAAACTAATTTGATGAGGTAGGAGTGGTTTATCTTTAGTTGTCCTTTTTATTTCTGATTTTAGGAGCCTCATTATCTTCTCAAGATATAATTAGATCCTTAACTTCATCTTCATCTTGATTCTCAAGAGAATCATCCTTTAAGAATCATATCCTTAGATATGAATTCTTTTAAGAATCTCAAGATCAAAAAGTCGGTATCCAATATTATACTTTATTTTCCTAATGAAGTGGCATTCTATGGTGCAAGATTCTAGCTTACATGCATTCATGACAAGGTTATGCACTAAGCAACTCTAAATCCTCAAGTGTCAAAAACTGGGCTAGGTTCCAAACCATAACTTATGAGGGTTTAGAGGTTTATATTTTCATGGAATTTTATTAAGGATATATATTGCAATCTCTACTACATATAAAAATGAAAATAGATAGGTAATTAGGCTAAGAGTTGTCATTGATCAAATCATGTCATACATGATCCAATTACATATCCCTACAACTCCGTCGAGTTGAGGTGTATTAGGACGAGTGAGATAGAAACGATGTTACTTTCTCCATAAGGTATTCTTTGAATTCATCTAATATGTACTGGCTGCCAAGTTGAGATCACATTTATTTAATCTTACTTTTAACTTTGGTTCTCAGTCAAAATTATTAGATCTTTGAACATTTCAAAGTTTTCTAATAGGTATAGGAAGAAATCTAATACCATGAATAAGCATTAATAGATATCATTCATGATCATTATGGTATAGAGGGTTCACATCCGTCAATATGTATGAGGCCACGCAACATTCTATGAGAAGGGTGCATCGAACATCATATTTTACTTTGAATATAATATTCATATGTATGTTTTGAACTTTGAGGCAACCTAAAGTTCATCTTACTACTCTTTTGATCTCATCAATAGACATATGTCCAAGGCTAGATGACATATGATTGCCAAATGATCTTAATCCTTCCATTGAGCTTTTATGGTTTAAACTTCCAATATTAGAAATGTTAAGGAACCATTAATTAATATTCTAATTTTGTAGAGTCCTTAGGATAGTAGATTACTATCTGAAATGTATACGTGACAACTCTTTATGATAGGTTTAATCCAAAATGCAAGTTTATTTCTATCATTTATAAATAAACAATGAATGTGTTCTAATGTCTTGGTCTTAGAGATATTCTCCAAGACTAATGGCTCTTGAATTGAAAATAGAAGTTCATCTATCCAATGGAGATTGTTGAAATAATTGCATCAACTCCCATATGGATGACTATTAAACCTTAAGATCAAGTTTTCTAATCTTCTAAAACATATGGAATCAATTGCAAGTGATAGTAGAAGAATGATATACAATTATGAGACTTTGTTCTTATCTAATATGAACGTCGATTTCAACGATTATATGTAGATGTAGATTATTCCAATGCACTATTCGAGTCCTTCTATAAGAATTCTAGATAGTCGAAATAGTCTACTATCAGAACATCGGCCTAATGCAGTAGTATTGTCATTCATCCAACTCTTTAGATGTCATATGGAAGTCACAGATGTACAATTAACTCTTTGACTTTCCTACTTACTTGGGTCAGACCCATGCTGCGAATGTGTTTCCTTAACACTTAAACCATTGCTTATGATAAAGGATCCCTTTAATTGAACATGTCCTCAAGAGACTTCAGTATAAGAGTATTTCAACAATTATTATTGCTTCATCCTATTCATACAATATGAATAATATAATGAGTCATGAAAGACTTGAGTAGAGATAGACGAATGATAACATTTATCGTATTCGTACTCATCTTAACACAAAAAGACTTAGGTTTAGGTAGATACTCAAACAATTTGAGTACATCATCTCTTATCAAGCCACAATTCTACATAATACGGTGAATCATGTCATTCATGATGAAATGTCATAGCACATACCTTTTCTAGTACATATTCATTGTTTTTTAAGAATAATCCTGATAATTACGATCTTCACTAACATGTTACTTCCAAAGCACACTCGATGATATATCAACAATTTAGAGACATATAAACAATAGGTTTTTGTCCTATTGTCTATTTAACTATCACTCCTCATTATAGCGAGGAAACTAGCATATTGCAACTGAAGGGTATAGTAAGTTCCTTAAGCGGTTCATGGAAGCGTCAGGATCGTAACGTATGCGATCAGGAGCGATTAGTCGCACTAGTAGCTCGAGACAGTGGAATTTAAAATATTTTCATGCGATGAAACCACATGATCCATAATACTTCTCAGATCGTTTCATCCAAACCATGAACAAGTATTAGAGGTACATCTTGAAGCATGGTTGCGATCGAGTCTCTAAACAAAGAGACCTCCTGTCCCAAGTCCGATCCGAAGGAGGAGACGCTTGAGAGCGTGTTGATGAAATGTAAGCTCCTTGCAATCAATGTTGATGATCCAAGTGACAAATCTCCAGATCTCTTCCCATGAGAAACATCGTCTTCTTCATGAGAGAGGTGCACCGAAAGAGATGGAGATCCACGAGCAAACAATCGGAGAACATAACAATGATGCTGCGGCAATGGCGACTCTCTCTAGGGCTTGCATGGTGGACGACCACAATGAGAGAGAGAGAGAGAGAGTAAATGTAGATAAGGAGGGATAGAGAGAGAAGTTGTTGTTGTTTCCAACTTGTGTGTGTAAAATAAAAGGCTAGGGCTACGCTTCTATTTATAATATTTTTGGATCCATGGATCTCAATCCATGGACAACACAAATCCAATGGTTCACATTGATTTGTGTTTCTTCTAATGGTCATGATTTTGTTGTAATTTTATAATAATAATTAATTTAATTTAGATTAAATATATATTGAAAAATCAATACAACTTAATCCCAAATTAAATCAATCAAGCATGGAGATTATGGATTGATGATTGCCACCTTCCTTAATAAGGGAGTTGGTGGCAATCTCATGTAATCTCATGCGATTACATTATTCCATGGAAATATTCAAGATTTACAACACTTGTTGTAAATTATTCTACAAAAACAATTCATAATTATTTTGTGAATATTGCAATCTTACCATTGGAAATTGTGAATCACATTTAGAACCCAAAATAAAATGTAAATTGCATTCAATTAATTATCCAATGTGAATCCAATTCACATCAACATTTTATTAACAAATGTAAGTTACAAATAGCTCTCTCGTATATATTATAAATCACATTTATAATATATATGATTCATATGGATAGGGTTGTCAAATATATGATTTATAAATCACATCAAAGTTGTCTTGCCTTGTCAACAATGAAAGTTCATTCCCTTAATCACTTTCAATGTAAGAGATATACTTACCATTATATCTCAAGCAAGATCTGGGATCTCCTTCCTTTTCTTTGTTACATCCCAGTAATATGAGAACCTATAACTCTGATAAAAAGAAGCGGGAACACATTCCGCCTTGCAAGTACAACTTGCACCTCCCATTTCGGTCTTTTACACACGGGCCCACCACCCCTAAGGTGATGTTGACCCGTCATTAATTGAACCAACCGTAAATAGGAATATAACTCGCTATGCGCAATCCAATATCGCCCCAATAATATGAGGACCCGATATTGGTGTCACTACACATACGTCCTTACTCTTTCGAGAAGCGAAGATCCCGATCCAAATGGATTGTATGCAGGAGTTGTCACTTTGGACAGGCATCTCCAACATACAATATCTGGTGACATAACCCTTCGCCTTGATGGGAGATCATGGATGTCACTTATGTGATCCTCCACCTCATATTTAAATTTTAATTAATTATAAGGAATCATATTCATATAATTAATTCTTCCAAGGAAAATACACATCTATTCATAATAGAGTGTTTTAATTGGATATAATTAATTCAATCTCATTAAATCAATTATCAATCCAATTCAGTCAACAAACTTGAATTGTTTTACTTGAATATGTACATATATATGGTATTATCTAAAATTTCATATTAATTCGAATTTTAATAATTAGAAAAATACACCTTAATTTCTTCGACATTATCGAGTCCCTACCCGATGTCATGGCCAATACCGACGAAAGTGGGATGGACCGCAACTGATGCGACCCGCTACCCCAATGCTTCCCGACTAGACACCATATCCCCCTAAGGAAAGGATAATGCCAAATAGATCAATATGTACTTGAGATGATCATCGGTTCTTCAACCGAAATTATACCATATTGTAATAATCGAAACATTTTTTGATTAAAAGGAAACTTGCTAGACAAATTCCCAATCCTATTCAAGTAAGTTGTTTGTTGATTGTGTTTCCAATTGTGATCTAGATCAAATCTAATCAATTTATTAGTTGAGACCAAGTCAATTAAGGAAATAATCATCATTATATATTTCTCAAATATTTTCCACAATTATTTCATGAAATTAATAATTAATTTCACTGATTGACAATCACATGGTTCTTGATTAGGAATGTAATTTCAGCAATGACCCCTACTTACTAAAATTAACATATCTCAATCAATTTAAATCCAAATTAGAAAAAATCAGTTTCCGAAGATTGTTAATTTGATTTAGGACAGAATCTAAGTGATATTTCACGCATTTCTAGGCTGATCAAAACAGTAATCAACTCATTAATCACGTTAAGATTCGCAGTTCCCGCAATAGTGAATACATGTTCATTAAAACAATCATATCTCGAGCAAACGGAATCCAAATTACGTAAACTCAGATCCTATGGTTTACTTATTTAATGGAGAACAAAATTCAAGTTTTATTTTCTTGTTTAAACTATTTAAACAGGGCCGAAAATAATCACTAAACAGAGATGCGAAAATGAAATGTGATGAAACTTTCGCAAACCCTAACGAACCCAAGCCATCCTAGGTTTATGGATCGTATCCGAAACCTCCGACCTAAGGCTCTCATACCATTTGAAAGAAATGGGATAATCTTAAAGCGCATCACGGAAGCGTGAGCAACGTATCGAATACGACGAAGAACGACTAGTCAGACTAGTTGTTCTATGCAACAAAAATTAAAAAAAATCATGCGACGAAACCACATGATCCAAGAACACTTCTCAAATCATTTCGTCTAAACCACAAACAAGTAATAGTATTACCTCTTGAAGCGTGGTTGCGATCCAGTCTCTAAATGAAGAGACCTTCTGTCTCAAGTCCGATCCGACGGAGGAGATGCTTCCGAGCATGGGGATGAATCGCGTGCTTCTCGCAGTCCATGTTGATGATCCAAGTGACGGATCTCCTGATCTCGACACACGAGATCCGACGTCTTCTTCACGAGCGAGACACACCGAAGGAGATGGAGATCCACGAGCAAATGATCGGGCAACATAACGACGACACTGCGACGATAGAGAACTTCTTTAAGGCATCCATGGTGGACGACCATGAGAGAAGAAGAGAGAGGGATGATGTGTAGAGAGAAAAAGAGAGAGAGAGAGAGAGAGACTTATGTTCTCATTGTGTGTAAAAAAGAGCAAAGGGTTGCCTCTCCTTTTATAATATTTTGGGATCCATGGATCTCAATCCATGGGCAACACTAATCCAATGGCTCACATTGATTTGTATTTTTTTTAATGGCTAAGATTTGTGTTGGTAAAAACCAACAACAATTAATTTCATTTAGATTAAATATATATATTGATAAATCAATATAAATCAATTCCAAATTAGATGAAGCAATCATGGAGATTATTGGAATGAAGATTTCCTCCTTCCATAATATGGGATTTGGTGGCAATCTCATGATATCTCATGATATCTCATGAGATTACATAATTCTATGGAAATCTCCAAGATTTACAACAACACTTGTTGTAAATTATTCAACAAAATTAATTCATAATTATTTTGTGAATATTGCAATCTTGCCATTGGAGAATTGTGAATCACATTCACAACCCAAAATAAAATGTGAATTACATTTTCAATTTAATGTTCAATGTGAATCCAATTCACATTAACATTTA
The DNA here is from genome assembly GCA_037367405.1 of Ottelia alismoides. Taxonomy (NCBI): domain Eukaryota; kingdom Viridiplantae; phylum Streptophyta; class Magnoliopsida; order Alismatales; family Hydrocharitaceae; genus Ottelia; species Ottelia alismoides. Next base: position 309,160 of record JAZKJV010007528.1, on the reverse strand, counting down.
ATTAACAAATGTAAATTACAAATAGCTCTCTCTTATATATTATAAATCACATTTATATTATATATGATTAATATTGATAATGCTATCCACATTAATAAATATCCATGTTAATTAAATAACATTTAATCATCTTGGATTTCTATTCTCGTGTGCCCAAATAATATGAACCATATTCAAATGATTCACATCTTTGATAATCATATCAAATTTAATTATCTAAGATAACTCTCTTTATAATATGAATCGAATTCATATTAATCATGATAACTAAATCACATTTAATTATCCATTTTCTCAATGCTCGGATACTTTTATCAACAATGAAATTTTCCTGAACTCTTGTAAGAATAATGAGCTTTCTCCGTGAATACTTGGAGATAAGGACAGGGAAATTGTATTGTTCCACGTATAGTGACTTAGATATTGAGATCACATCTCTAATCCATATCTCGAGACTCCCATAGATGCTTGATTAAATCAAGGCTACAAATCTAATCTTCTCATTGCATCTGAATCACATTTAGATCATTGTCCAACATTTGGACTAAGATTAGATTACTTCTATACTGAGAGAAGCCACTAAAATCTAGACCCGTTTCATCACTCCCTATGAATGTAAGTGTCATGGTTATACAACCGTTTATTATCATGTCACCCTCAGGTATTCCCAATACCTGTACATCTTGCATACTGGAATACCTAGAATAATCCTGAAGTATAAGATCAATTTTACACTATCTGCTTCAGGGGTTTATCATTAAGTTTCTCATTCGATCATTGGGAGTTGGTATCGACCATATACTTTACAAAAGCATATATCATACCCAAGTGTTGATCATATACTTTCCAAAAGTATATATCAAACCTATAAATTCAGTCAAGCTTCCAAAGTGAGATGACTGTGCACGGAATTTGATCTTCCCAACATCTCATGAGTGAGCTCATGTCTTCCTCTTCAGTAATGAACCTGTATGATCCCTTTGAGAGATCGTATTACTCATATGCCCTTATATGCACACCAGCGCGCCAGTGTATAAATCTTGGTTAGGTCATCAACCTATTGGTCTGCCAAATTTACATACTCAAACATAGAGTAACACATCTGTCTCTGGTCAGAGGATGTGTGCCTATATCATGACAGCATACGACATAGGACTTTGGTTATCTCGATCTCGTTAAATCAACTCTTTGACCTAACTTATCTAACGCCTCTGAATCTCTATTCCTATGTAGAGGACATGCATCAAGAGGTCGGTTAGATATCAAACTAACTGAGAAATGATTGCCCTCTCCTACTCTGGCTGGAGATCATCTCTTAACAATCATTTGACGGTGCTTGATGAGTCCTCAATCTAACTCTTTAGATATTTATCCAAGCACCAACCTCTATGATTCAATAATTGAATAAACATCTGTATGATCATCAAGATGGCCATAGTACATAATCCTAGTTGTACTAAGAGATCTATTATTCTAATTATTTATTCTTCATTTCAGATCAGGGAATGATATTCACAATAACATTTATTGCATAATGGCTCGTCGTGGGATCGCATGTCCGACAAGTTCCACAAGATTGGCCGAAGCATAAGGTAGACAGATTCCTATCAGATATACATTTTTACCAATGGGAGGATCCATACCTATTTTGTGAGTGTGTAGATTTTATCTAGAAGGTGCATTTATTATAAATAATACACCATCGTACATCAGCGTTGTCACAAATTAGAGTCTGGTGGGCATGACTCAGGGAAACACACAATAACAAAGATTTTATAGAGTGACCTATGGTGGCCAACATTATTTTTGGATGCTACAAAGTATATTCGAGGTTTGAGTAACTGACAGAAGATGGGAGGAATCGTTGTTTCCAAAGATACCATGCCCCTGAGATATATATAGATTTCTTATGTTTTTGATGCCTGGGGAATAGACTTCATGGGCCCATTTCCTATCAATTAGGGCTTTTAGTACGTCCTGCTTACCGTGGATTATGTTTGATGATGGGTGGAGGCTATCCCCAACCGAGCTATCGATAGTTGTACGGTGCGTTCCTTTCTCAAGGACCATATTATTGCACTGTTCGGATTCGCACCGTTCGGGATTCCCAAGATACTCATTTCAGACAGGATAAGCCATTTCATTAATAGAAAAGTTAAGAAGCTCGTGAAGGTGCAAGCCATCTAGCATAGAGTAGCATCTCCTTATGACCCACAGACTAATGTCTTGGCTGAGCTTTCAAATAGAGAGATCAAGACAATATTGCAAAAACTTGTACGTCTAGATAGGATGAATCGGTCCCAAATTCTTGACCTTGTTCTAAAGACTTACTAGATGGCGTACAAGTCTCAATAGGGTATGTCTTTCTACAGATTGGTGTATGGAAAGCCTTGCCACCTTCCTGTAGAATTAATTCACAAATCATTGTGGGCACTACGTGTATGCAATTCTAATTATGAGATGTGGGAAGGAGCGGGAAGTTAGATATGAATAAAATGCTAGAATTCCGAGATTTTGCATATGACAACTCACTTATGTATATGGAGAAAGTCAAGCATTGGCATGATAGATGCATTAGAAGAAAAATTTCTCCCCTAATCTAAAAGTATGATTGTTTAATGCCAAATTAAAGTTTTTTCCAGGTAAATTGAAAAGCAAATGCTCAGGACCGTTGATTGTGGGAGTAGTACATGGCAATGACAGTATTGTCATTTCTGGGTTATCATGTGACACACAGAATGGGCAGTTGCTGAATCCATATCTAGATCATGATTCATTCCTGTCCAAGGTTTATTCAATATATGTGATTTCAGATGATGACTTTTTGACATCTTTTAGATCTGATACATGAGTTGACAATCTCTTGTATATATCCTTTCGTTTTTATTCCTACCTCTTTCATTTTTGTCGTTCACCACTTTTCCATGTGTGTGTGTAATACTTAGGATGTACTCTATCCTAATTATAGGGGAGGTGAGATTTAGAGTTGTTCATTTTCCTCAGGTTGCATCACTCATGTTGTTGCATATATTTAGGGATCCTTTACCCTGAGTATAAGGGGGAGTGATGTTGGTCATACCGTCTTTTTCATGTTTTTATTTTATTCTCATTCTTCTGATCTCTTGCTAGTTCTTAAACCTTTTCATATTCTTTTCTATACTTAGGAATCTTTTATCCTAAGTATAGGAGAGGACGAGTCGAGTCATTGAGTTTGTTCATTGTCTGCCTCGGTTTTCCCCGTTTGTACAATCTCATATACCTAGGATTATTTGATCCTAAGTATAGGGGCTATCACTGGCTTCTAATTCATTTCATCTATTCTTTGTGTCGTTCTTGTGTAGGATTATTTTCATTTTTCAATAGTTAGCACGAGTTATGTCTTCCTTTATAGATTTTTTATCACTATGAGGACATAGTTCGAGCTCAATACAGGGTGTGTCGTATATATTGTATACATACTTTTTGCCATAACTCGTAGTTTTATTAACAATATGTCTATTATACATATAAATTATGGGATGTATATATATAATAAAATTCATGTTTATAAAATCGTTAATCGTTTAGCCTCATGTAATATAATTCTTTATAATTCTTTAATAAAACATGTGTATAAAATCCCCTTATAAAAACTTGTATAAAATTTGTATATACTTGTGTATATTCAGTTTACTAACCCTGATTTTTTTTCTTCTTTGAAAAAAAATGCTTAAAATACATATAAATTTGTAAGACGCTTTTGAAAAATTTTCTTTTTATTTCTTTTTCTTTCAAAAAAATGCTGTTACATACTCCTTGCATTTGCATGTACATTTTTCAGAATAGTATTGACATTTAAACTAGTATGGAATAAAATTCAAGAATGGAGCTTGGGTAAGACCTTAATCCTGATAATTTCAGAGGAACCATATAAAAACTAGAGTTGAGACTTTTCAGGTCCTACCGGCTTAATTCATTGAGTACACAAGACTATGTTCACATGTCATATTGATTGGTCTAATTAGAATATTTTATGACACATGCATGATTCTTCTAGATAGTAGCTTAACTTGGACAAGCACTCTACACGTAGCTCTTCATGGAGGAGGTAGTGACGAGGCACAATCCTTTGACTTGGAGTAGCACACGAGTGTGTAACAACTAGTGGAATCATCCGTCATCCTCTAGGAAGGGTAGTGCATCTTATCCTAGACTAGTAGCATTGAGGTCTAACGACATGATGCTGTGGGGTTGCAATAATGCTTCAAAAGAGCGATATTCTACTGGCACAAGAAGAAAAAACACCTTATGTATTTGTTACACCCTTGTATATATTAAAAAAAATGCAAAAATGCAAAATGAAAAACTCCAAAAAAGTGCGCTAGCCAGATTGAAAATAAAATTCTTGCCGAGTGTATAGTCAACAAGCAAGGATGAGTTTCGAAGTCAGATTCTTGTGAGCTTGTAGCTAGATTACTTGGCTACACAAGTCATGCATCCAAGGATACCTAGCTATACTGGGTACTATCCATTCTTTCCTCCAACTCCACTTTTTGAGCTGGTTGCACTTGAACATAGAAGGGAATATCCCCTCTCCTCAAGGAAAGAGTTGCTATACCAGAGGACTAGAGTTACCTTCTTGAGGGAGGATATTTCTTTGCCATTTCTGAGATGGGGATCTATATTTCACTTACACTGTAGAAGTAATGATATGTGTATGTAGACTTGTTATGACCTGACTGTTGAGGTGATTTTAATAGGAGTCTAGTGGAACTTGAGGGTTGTTAAGTTTTAAATCCATTTACCAATATTGTTCGGCCACACTAATAATCCAAAGGTCTGACCGAGCTCCGCACTACAAAATTTTGAAGATAAGCTTAATATTCAGTATTGTTTTAAGTTCATTATTTTTCCTTTATTCTTTTTTTATTCACTTATTAATTCAAATAAGTGTTTGTTGAGGGACCATCAAAGGTAAATCATAAAGGGATGATGAATATGCATTTCATCATCTTTATTCATTTATTTTATCCTAAAACCCCTTATAAAACGCATGTTAATATCACTAATTTCATTATTTTACTAACTCAACTCTTGTGTAAATATTGTATATTTATCACTATTTTAATCTAAAATAAATAAAGGAAAAATAAAGAAAACAAAAGAATGTATATATGTAATAGATACATGGTGAATTAGACCCCGAGAGAAGTTCAAGGTATGACCAGATTGACAAGGACTAAAGTAAGGGAGGTAAGGCCTAAAATACCAAAAATTCCAGAAAACTCTCTTGTCACCTTTATATATTTATAACTTGTATAATATTTTCTATTAACACACATTCTTTCATCAAATTAGTCATTTCCAAACTCTATGTAAATAAAAAATAATTTTTCTTGAAATGTGTGAATATTTTTTTAAAGAATAAAAATAATTGCAATTAAAATATGTGCAAATTACATCACTCTAAAGAAACCCACATGGCTCAACGTTCAATATCAATATCCACTCCATCAAGACTCCAAACTCTTCAAACTCACTTTTATTGTACTCCAAATTAAATTATCTTTGAAATGGAGGTGATTTCATAAAATTCAAAGTTAAGATGTGAAATGTGGCAAATTGGGGTACTACTGTATAATATACCTATATACTCTATGTATATTATTTTATTATTTATTTTCTTATACATATTTTTAAATATTGTATTTTTATTAAATTGTGAATATTATACTTAACTCAAATAAATTCACAAAATCAAAACTCAACAAATATAAAATCATGTATATATTGTACATGTATGACCATGTATATACAATAATTATACCCATTAATTAAGATAATAAATTACTTCCTATAAATTAAATAAAAACAACATTAAAACCCTTGTAGATATTGTAAATAAATAAATTATTAAATTATGTATATATTTGTACAAATAATGAACTTATAATCAAAATCTTGTATATATAGGTATACAAACCTCTAAATAACACCTGGTATTTATTTTAACCCATGTATGTACATTATTTAATTAATAAAAAATGACCAAATTTAACTTTAATTTATTCTTAACATTTTTTATTTACATTATGTAATTTAATAAATTCATTTCTATTTTTATTTAATTATTTAACTTTTTTCTCTGTTTTGTCGTTTAGCATGTTTTGGATGTATTCTGTGCACCTCTGTTAGGGCAGCCTGGGTTTGATGACCTTGGTCAACTTGTTGGTCACATTACCCGTCCACTAATCTCGCATTCCACTATTTCTTGTCACATTTTTTGCTTGTGCATCACTCACTAACTGTTCCCTCTCCCTTTGCCATAATTATCGCTCCATTATTCAATTTCATCGCCAACGTCTTAGATCCACCAACCGTGTCTCTGATCTCACCCATTCTGAATTCACCAATCATCGCCAACTTCATCGCCAAGATCTTAGATCCACCAATCATATTTATAATATATATATATATATATATATGTATAAAATACAGATAGTAATATCCACATTATTCACATCCCTGGTAACTAAATCATATTAAATTACCTTGGATCACATTTCTCAATTATTCAAATAATATGAATCGTATTCACATCATTCGAGATAATGAAATCACACTTAATTATCAACATCTCAATGCTTAGATACTCAATTCAACAATGGAGTTATTCTTGAACACTTTCAAGAACAATGCGCTTTCTCTGCTGATATTTTGAGATAATGATAGGGTGAATGTACGTTTCATGTAGAGTGACTTGGATATTAAGATCACATCTCAAATCCAGATATTGGGGACCTCCCATAGACGTTTGATTCAATAAAAGTTGTCAATCTAATCTTCTCATGGGCTTGAATCACATTTAGATCAATGTTCAACATTTGGACGAAGATTACATAACTTCTCTAGTGATAGGAGTTACTAAAATACAGGCCCATGTCGTCACTCCCTAGAAAGGGAAGCGTCATGTTATACAACCGTTTATTAATCACATCACCCTTAGGTATTCCTAATACATATACATCCTGCATACTGGAAGACCTAGAAAAAAACCCAAAGTTTTAGATCTATTTATATTGTTTTTTCATGGTGTTATCATTAAGTTTCTCATTTATCATTGGACGAGTATCGATCATATTATTTCAAAAAGCAAATATCAAACCTAGGTATTGATCATATACTTTATAAAAGCATATATAAAACCTATAAATTCATTCAAACTTCCAAAGAGAGACGATCGTGCACTAAAATTGATTCCCAATATCTCATGAGTGGTCTTATATCTTCCAGTTCAGTAATGAACATGTATCATCCCTTTAAGAAATCGTATTAGTTATATGACATTGTATGAACTATAGTGCACCGATGTATGGATCTTGATTAGATAATCAACCTGTCGGTCTGCCAAATATACATAATCAAACATATAGTTGCACATCTATCTCCGATCAGAAGATGCGTGCCTATATCATGACAACTTACGACATAGGTCTTTTGTTATCTTGATCTTATTAAGTAAACTCTTTAACCTAATTTATTTAACACCTCTGAATCTCTATTACTACGTAGAGGAAGTGCATCAAGAGGTTGGTCGTATATCATCCAAATGAGAAAGGATTGCCATCTCCTAGTGAGGATATAGATCATCGCTTAATAACCATTTGATTGTGCTTGATGTGTCTGACGAATCCGAAAATGCCGGTTTTAAAAATGTGTTTTTAATCTTCATGTGTGAAAAATAATAAGTCGTTCGTTGTAGGCGGCAATCGGAAACGGTCAAGAAAATACCACAAATAAGTTATTCAATTTTTAATCTCGTGGTTTTATGTTTATTTTACTTGGGCAAGTCTCAAGGTCGATCACAAGGAGGCAAAGGAACAACCTAGAATTAAGTCTATCAAAGTTCGTGTTCGGTTTTCGAGGCGGTCTTTTTTTTTGGAATTTTCAATGCAATAAAGGATGCAAAATGCAAATCCGGCCTTATTTTAGGGACTAAAATGTAAATTTCAATCAAACGATGTCCGAAAAATACGAAACTTGGGCACAATGTAAATTATGATGAAATGGGTGCACTGTAGTTTTTTTGGAATTTTTGGATGCAATATGAATTTTTTAGGGATTTTTAAATGCAAACAAAATGATTTTCAATATTTAATTTTAATAAATATCAAACCTACTTATTTTCAAGAATCAAAATTATCCGAGATCTATCACTAGGTGACGGATCTCAGAAAAATCCTAAACCTCGAAAATGTGGGGTTTAATACCTATTAAAAATTAAATAATAAAAAATGCAAAATGATTTTTATAGGAAAAAATATGCATGTAAATGCAAATCTTTTTGGGCACAATGTTAAGAATAATTAACTCTACAAGATGTGATTTTTCGAGAATTTTTAGAGCAACGGTTAATCAATTATGAATTTTAGAGCAAGAGATGGGCAAAATATGCAAATTCACAAAACAATTATTTATTAATTAACCATCAATCATAAAATTTCCCACAACATGTCAAAGTGTAGAGAATCAATTCACAAACATCATGCTATTTTTTTATGATAAAATAATGTAGATACGATGTTCAAAACAAAATGGGAACACAGGGGTACAGATGCAAATAAATAAATAAATAAAAATGCAGAGGGGGGGGCTTGTTTGTAATTACCAATACTGATAGGGGCTTCTTGTAAAATTTTCAGAGGGGGGCACGTGCGTGGCACGTGCCCTCTTGGAGGCGGGGGTGATCTGCAAATAACGTGACCTCTGGGGGCGCTTCTCTAAATTGCCCAAGGGAGCACGTGCGCAGCACGTGCCCCTGGGCTGTTGCTTGCTGGGGAAGTCCCCCACGCACGTGCCCAACACGTGTTGGGGTCTCGGCCAACAGGCCGACAGAAGGCGAGGAAGAGGGCTCGTAGGCGGTGGGAGGCGGCGGAGTGCCGGCGAGTCGATGTTGATGTGGCGAGGCGTCTGGGGTGGTAGCGGCGGAGGGCCGCTCCAAGCAGAGGTGCCGGCGATCTTCGAGGCGGCTGGTGAATGTCGATGAAGACCGGAGCTGGTGGCAGGTGGTGTTGACGTTGGAGACGGCGGTCGGTGGAGTCGAAATTTGACCGGAAGCTGGAGGTTGAAGGTGGTTGTCGATGGACGTGTCAAAGACGATAATCCCAGGGCCGACACACGGCCGGCGGTCGTCGAGGAGGAAGACGAAGGCGGCGGAGTGATCCTGCGGCGCGATGGCGATGGCGGAGTCGACGAGGCGGAGCGGGGTTGCGGTTGGTGACGAGGCGTGTTCGGCGAAGGAGAAAGAGAGAGATAGAGAGAGAGAGAGATAGAGAGAGAGATAGAGAGAGAGAGATAACTTGGAGGAGCTCGACGACGTTGAACGGCCGGAGCGAGCAGCGGCGCCGATGGATGGGGCTGCAACGAGGCGGAAGAAACCTCGGATCACGCAGGTGGAGGGCCTCGCGGTTGTCACGCCCAGAGACGATGGACTTTGATGAAGATCGGCGGATGGGTTGCTTCGAGGACGGCGGAGGTTTAAATAGGGTAGGGGTGTGAACGCCGGAGAAGGAAACGAATCGGGGATGGCCGGTGATGATCTGATGGGATTCGCGGGGAGAGATCTGAGGTGATCGACGATTCGAAGAGATTGGGGGCGGCCGCGAGATTTGGGGGATACGAAGATCGGAGAGATGGTGGGGCAGCGGCGAAATCAACGGAGGCGGAGATACGCAGCGTAACAATCGGGGCGGCGGTGCTCTAATTTGGGAAAGGGGGGCCGGAGGAAGAAGAAGCATAGGTGCCGTCCGATCGGCCGAGATCGGATGGCCCCTGATGAGACACGTGGCGCAGCGATAAGGGGGCGGCACGAGCGCACGTGCAGTGCGCGTGCGGATGCCGCACGGGCGCTGCACGTGAGCTGTTTTTATAATTTTTTTATTTTTTTATTATTAAAAACGATATATCAAAAAGGTGGAAAAAGGCTGACATGTGGCGGCACCAGGTGCTGCCACGTGTCAGCACTAGAAAATTCCAAAGATAAATATTTTGTAAAATCGAGAAAAAATAGTAAACGACCTTGGATCAAAAAAGTTTCTTCACGAAATTTGCTCGTCTCAATGAGATCTACAACTTTCATGAAGACACCAAAACCAAAATCGATCATTTGCACAAAGTGAATTTTTGGGGTATCCTATGTACATAGAATACCTTGATTTTTGGGTTTTATAATTTTTATGTCATTTTTTTTGATCAGATAAAAATTCGGAAAAATTACGGCAATATCAAAGATAAATAAAGACACCTTAATCTAATTTTTTTTGGATTTTTATTAATTGATAAAATATGTACAGAAAATATTAGGTCAAAAACAGCTAAAATATACAATGTACAAAAGAGGCCCAAAACCCAACTTTCACATATGAGCTCCGATTCACTTGAACTTGGTCTTGTTTTGAAGGTAATTGAATGCACATTAGTTCAAAAGTGAGTAGGATTAAATCGGACATTGGATGGGGAAGATATGTGGCTTATAGTTCTAAAGTCCTGAAATTAGGGTTTGGGTTTTTGGTCCGCTTATTTGGGTTAGTTAATTTTTTGTATTTTTCCTTTATTATTGTTAGTGATAAGTACACAGTGGAAGTGGTTTTGAGTCATTCGGAGTTAGCATGAATGAGTTAAAAATTCGGGAAGTTAGGCTATTTACAGGTTATTCTGGCTTGGATTTTTGGCTTCTTATTTTATGCAGATTTTTGTGCTAAAATGCCATTCTTATGGAAACATGCATGAATGCTAATTATGCAAAATAGATGCAAGAATGCTGTTGATTTTTAGGGATTTGAGCTTAATAGATGAGATTTAGAGTGATGAATACGAGATTCATCATCCCCCTATACTTAAACCATGATCGTCCCTGAGCATCAAAAAGAAATGCCATGAGGTGAAATGAGATTGGGTTCCATACCAAGACCATGAGCTGAAGGTGAAAGTGAACCTAAACTCAACCTTTGGATTATTTGTGTGTCGGAACTTCTGTGAGACTTAGAATTTTAAAATCAACAGCCCTCAAGTTCTACACATCATTGCTACAGTTTCGGCTCAGAAGTCATCTTAGATCAATCATCTTCCCAAAGTATACCCTATGAACATTGAATAATCGACTCTTGTGTGTGAAAGGTTTTAGCTCTTCCCATTCAGAATGCCGGACTACCATGCTCCTCTCCTCTCCAGTAACTCTTCCTAGGGGAGTCAGGTATTTCCTTCTAAGGTTTGTCGCGCTGTGTTCACAATCGAATGAGGGAGAAGATAGAAGAAAGATAAAAGAACTGGAGGGTGGCCAGTGTAGTCACCTCTCCTTGTGAAGATGGCCAGTGTAGCCGAGTCTCCACCAAGATCTGCAGGTTTCTTGAAGCTTGGACCTTTTTGGTCAGATTTTTATTTGGTAGAATGCTTCTTTGTATTTGGAATTTTTGGTGGTTCTGCTTGGATCTTGTTGTGCCCCTACGGATATAGCATCTTTTTGTTCCGTACATTTTTTGGGGTCTTAGAAAAATTGTGCCCAGCCATCCATCCCTTTTCCGAAGCTTTATTTCAACCCGTACTCCGGTCTTTAGATTTCCACGCTACCAGAAAAGAAACTCACACAGTCTTCCAACATCCCGTCTGAGTTGAGCTAAGTGCATAGTGCGAGAGTACAAATTAATTCCTTATTCCAGAGTTGTACCCAGAATGAAGAGACCAGGTTAGACACTAAGAGTCAAACGCTATACATTGTCATGTGGAACTCAAAGAATTAAGTCAAAGACCTGAAGACTCTAAAATCCTATTTCTTGGTGAAGTTCCTCTAAAAATTAGGTGGATTAAGGTCAAGTCCAGACCACTCTCGGTTTCGGATCATAACTCGGTTCAGATCCCAAAGACTTTTCACATATGCAAATGTGATGCTTGGATGAAGTGCAGGTGTGTGAAATACAGACACAATTTTTTTTTTGATTTCTTTTTCTCTTTTTTTTATGCAAAAATTGAATAAGAAGCCATTTTTTTTCAATAAATTTGGGCAAAGTCAGTGTTAGTAGCAAAACTTTTTTTAATACCCATCCCGTAAATACATATAGACTTATGCGCAAGTACGAGGTATGGCAAAAATATATACATAGTATATATACAGACCCCCCTATACTAAGCCAGTGCTGTGTCCTCAGAGCACAAGAAGCGTAATGAAGACATAGCTCGGGCTAAGCGTAAGGGAGAAGAATTATTCAATGGTCCGCCCCCCTATAATTAGACTGTGAATAGTCTAAGTATAGAAGAAGAGCGCAAAAAGAGGCGGACGGGATATGTAAATGAGGAGAGTATAAACAGATGGGTGGCGGTTCCCCCGATACTTAGGCTTTGGTCAGCCTAAGTATGGAGTGAGCGAGAGGTTGGAATGTGATGAGGGAAATGGTATATACAGATGGCATCGGTCCCCCCCTATACTTAGGTCTTGGCCTAAGTAGAGGAAGAAGTTGTACAAGGGGATCGATGTGGTCGGGAGGGAGGGTGGGTTTGATCTGATATATCGTCAATGTCCTTGCTCTGTGTGAAATAGATGACCTCAACTTGCACTGTATGTTCTTTGGATGATTCTATATATGGCTTCAGTAATTGTCCATTCACTGAGAAAGGTTGTGCATCATCTTTGAGTTGTGCAATGTCCATACTTCCATTGGTATGCACATCGATGACAACATAGGGACCCGTCCATTTCGATTTCAGTTTCCCATGAAAAATCTTTAATCGAGCATTAAACAACCATACTTTCTGCCCAGGGACAAAGGTTTTATCTCGAATGTGTCTATCATGCCATTTCTTGACCTTGTCCTTATAAATCACACTGTCGTCATATGCTCGGTTTCGGATTTCAATTAGCTCATTCAGATTTAGGTCTCGACATAATTTCCCAAGGTGACAACTCCAGTTCAACTTTTTGATTGCCCATTCAGATTTGTGAATGAGTTCTGCAGGAAGATGGCATGGTTTGCCATAGATCATCCTAAAAGGTGAAGTGCCGAGTGGAGTTTTATAAGCTGTCCTATAGGACCAAAGGACTTGATCCAACAGTTTTGACCAATCCTTCCTATCTGGACGAACCAACTTTTGAAGTATACTCTTCACTTCTCTATTAGAAACTTCTGCCATGCCATTAGATTGTGGATGATAAGGGTTGGCTATTCTATGTTCAAATTTGTACTCCTTAGCCAACGATCTCATTTCCCTATTCACAAAGTGGCTACCTCCATCAGAAATCAAAAATTTTGGTATCCCGAACCATGCAATGATATTATCCTTGATAAACTTACAGACGGTTTTGCTGTCTGCGGTTCGAGTTGGAATAGCCTCTACCCATCTAGACAAATAATCAACCGCTAACAAAATGTACTCAAATCCATTGCTATTGGGAAAGGGACCCATAAAATCAATCCCCCATGCATCAAAAACATCACAGAAAATCATTGGTTGCATGGGCATTTCGTCTCTATAACCAACGGTCCCTCCCATCCTTTGACAAATCGGGCAAGACCGTACAAAATCATTAGCATCACAAAATAAGGTCTGCCAGTAAAATCCACATTGGAGTACCTTGTGTGCGGTTCTCTTTCCCGAATGGTGCCCTCCAGCCTCGAGAGTGTGGCAATGTGTGAGGACACTCTGGTATTCTTCCTGAGGAATACATCTTCTCCAGACACAATCCGCTCCTTCATAAAAAAGGAAAGGATCGTCCCAATGGTATTTTCTTGAATCCGACTTCAGTTTATCAATCATTTTCTTGGTCCAACCAGAGGGAACCTTCTTGGAGACAAGATAGTTCACGATGTTAGAATACCATGGGGTTGAATCAATAGTGCAAACAGATTCGTCTGGAAAAGTCTCCTTAATAGGTCCAATATCAGGATAATCATTTTTCTCAATTCGGGAAAGGTGATCAGCAACAACATTCTTTATTCCAGGTTTATCTTTGATCTCCAAATTAAATTCCTGGATTAACAAGATCCACCTCAAAAGTAGTGCCTTGGCATCTTTCTTATCCATGAGGTATCTAATTGCCGTATGATCCGTGAAAATTGTCACCTTGGAGCCCAATATATATGATCTGAATTTTTCAAGGTCCCAAACAACCGCGAGCATTTCCTTTTCAGTTACAATATAATTTTTCTGTGCAGGATCCAATACTTTGCTCGCGTAGTGAATCGCATAAGGGATTCCATCCCGTCTTTGTCCAAGCACAGCTCCGACCGCAAAATCCGATGCATCAGTCATGATCTCAAAGGGAAGAGACCAGTCAGGAGCTTGTAATATCGGCGATTTACATATTTTCTTTTTCAGGAGCTCGAAGGCCTCAAGACACTTGTGATTTACAATAAACTCGGTGTCTTTTCCTAAGAGCTCAGTCAGTGGGCGGGCGATCTTTGAAAAATCAGGGATAAACCTTCGATAAAATCCAACATGCCCTAGAAAAGACCGCACTGACTTGACGTTGGTTGGTGGCTCAAGTTTCTTGATCACATCCACCTTGGCAGGGTCGACCTCCATACCTTTTTTGGAGATGACATGCCCCAACACGATACCCTCAGTCACCATAAAGTGACTCTTCTCCCAGGAGAGTACCAAATTAACTTCTCTGCATCTCTTGAGGACTCGGTCCAAGTGTGCTAAACATGTATCAAATGAATCACCATGGACCGAGAAGTCATCCACGAACAATTCCAGAAAATCACCCACCATTTCGGCAAATACGGCAATCATGCACCGCTGAAATGTGCCTGGGGCATTACAAAGCCCAAATGGCATGTGCTTGAAAGCGTAGGTACCGAAGGGACATGTAAATGTGATTTTTTCCTGATCCTCGGGAGCAATAGCTACCTGATTGTACCAGAGTACCCATCAAGAAAACAGAAGAATGCTTTCCCTGCAAGCCTCTCCAAGATTTGATCAATAAATGGCAGTGGAAAGTAATCTTTCTTGGTCGCAGCATTCAGGCGCCTGTAATCGACACAGACACGCCACGACATGGGTACTCGGGTCGTGATCTCAACCCCCTCCTCGTTGGTGACCATCTGGATTCCCGACTTCTTCGGGACGACATGAAGGGGGGCCACCCACTTGGAGTCAGAAATGGGGTATATGAAACCTGCTTTGCACCATTTCTCTATCTCTTTCTTAACCACTTCCCGAAGATTGGGGTTTAATCTTCTCTGAAATTCACGGGAATGCCTTGCATTATCCTCAACATAAATTTGGTGCGAGCAGAGAGCAGGGTTGATTCCTACGAGATCCGACACAGTCCAGCCGATGGCTTTTCGATTTCGCTCAAGGACTTCTAGTAGTCTGGATTCTTGTTCTAATGTCAATGATGAGCTAATGATCACAGGGAATTTGTTTTTGGGTCCTTTGAGAAATGCATACTTCAAGGTGGGAGGGAGGGGTTTCAGCTCTGGCAGATCTACATCATCAATCAAATCTGGCTGAATATTTTTTAAGTCTGGGTCAGTGATTGTTGGTGGTGGATCATTCTGTGATATGCTAGCCACTGATCTTGAAAGTAAGTGAGTTGGATCGCAAAAGTAGTGTGGTAATTCAGCCAAAGCCGTGTCCGACTCTTCATTGATTTTTTTCGAAGAGGATGGAATGGACCAATCCGAAAGGAGTTCTGTGTCGTCAAGATTGTACATATCCAGGTGTTCAGATTTGTCTGGCAATAGGTTACACACTGTATGGTGCATTGTTTCTTCTTCTGATGTGAGGGTATCCATGTGAAGATCTGGCAGTTGGTCCCAAGGTCCGGTAGTGCTGATTAGATTACACTCAGAGGTTTCGGCATCCTCAGTGGTGGATTCAGAATCAGGTCTTTGCCATTTTGTTTGTCTCATTTCCAGATCCACTTCTCCGTCTAGGGAGCGGAATTTCATCATTCCAGAGCCGTAATCGAATACAGCCTTGGCGGTTCTTAAGAATGGTCTTCCCAAAATGATTTGCGACTCTTTCCAATGGTTCGGGGTCTCCATGTCAAGGACAGTGAAGTCCACTTTGTATTCCGTACCCTCAACCATAATGATAACATTTTTTACTTCTCCCTTAGGTCTTTTATTGGATTTTTCCGCGAATTGGAGTAAACATAATGATTTCTGAAGAGGCCCCAACTCCAATCGGTAATATAAGGCTAAGGGAAGAAGATTGATGGAAGAACCATTGTCGAGAAGTGTGCGTGCGAATGCGATACCGCCAATGCGGCTTTCCACATAATGAGCACCTAGATCTCTTTTCTTCCTTGGTAAATGCTGGTTTCTCACACATTTGGTAGTGGCCACTGTCAGAACATGAGTCTCCACAAATTGGTTTGTTTTCTTTGTGCGGGTCCGGGTGGGAGTACATTTTATTTTCAAATATTTCTGAAATGCAGGGTTACTGGCCACATATTGATCAAAGGGTACCTTCACAGTTATGTTTTGTTGACAGAATTTTTCCATCACTGGGTCACTCTGGATAGTTTTCTTTTGTCTTCCTTTCTTAAGAGCATGGGGAAAAGGAATGGAAGCATTCGAGACAGGAGAAAGAGATCCAGAATCATAAAATAAGAGCATCTTTATTGAATTTGGAGTTCTTATTACAATCATAATGTTCTGGATTATCATCATGTTGTTGAAATAGTGACAAAGGTATTTTCGCAGCAACTAGAGGTTCAAGGTCCTCTGTAGTCTCCATAGATGCTTTTCCCTTCCTTTGGGCAGACATCCTCGGGAGTCCTTCGTCTTCATCCTCAGAAGCATCCTCCGGTTGATCTTCTGAGTCATGATGGTCAGCTTCCCTTGCCCGGTTAGGTACGACCACGGTCCTTCCGCTCCTGAGGGATATGGCATTGATATTGTTAAACGAAAGGGTCTCGTGTTCAGATGTGGAAAAGTCTGAGTAATATATCTGATTGTTGTGTTGAGATGATTGAGATTTGTTCAAGCTATTGGGGTTAGCTTGAACTTGAGCGGGAATGGTTGTGACATGGGCTGTCTATTCTTCCTTCCAACGGGATAGACGATTAACATCTACCCGTAGGTCGTACAGTTCATTCCGGAAGCTGCGAATTTCCTCCAGCATTTGTCTTTGGATATCAATCGGATCTTCTGCAGGTTTGGATGATCAAGATGCTTGATTTGGAGCTTGATATTGTTGACGATGTTGTTGAGGTTGGTTCTGACGGTCGTGTGGCTGTTGCTGCCTTAAGGGCTGATTGTGTTGTGGAGCGGCATTGTAGGAGTTGGGTGGATGCTGATATTGCTGACGATCCCCCAGATTACCCTGTCGGGTATTATCCTGTGTGTACCAGATGCCGTTTATCTCGAAAGTCAGAGGCGGGGCTTCTATGACTTTCTCAGCTGGAGGAGGTGACTGCTGGGAAGGTTGGGCGTAGGATTGGTCCTGAGTCCATGGTTGCGGTTGTCTAGAGCCTGGTTGCTCTTGGACATGATGCACATGATAAATTGGGACTGTAGGAGCAGTAGGCATCCTGATCTTGGACACCTTCTCAGTGAGTTCCTCCATTTGTTTTGGAAATTGAGAGAGTCGGTTGTCGATGTCGTTCACCCTTTTATCCACAATTGTTAATTTGTCTGTGATGATGTTCATGTTGGGCAGCAAGTCCTCTGCTATTTCTACGACCGTTTGTTTCCCTCCTTTGGCTTGATAGTTGTTCAGTGAATCGGTGTAAGATCTACTAGCAATTTGTGAACGGCTAGTCTCCGCCATTTGCTCCAGTATTTTCTAGACGGTATCAGCTCCTCGGGATGTGTAGTTTCCTCCACAGGCAGCGCTGACTAGACCCTGAGTCCCGTGGTTAAGGCCAGAATAGAGGGATTGGACCAGGATGTTATTATCTAGGTCATGGCAGGGACATTTCTGCAGCAGAGCTTTGAATCTATCCCATGCATCACAAAGTGGTTCATTTGGCATCTGAGAGAAGCTAGTGATGCGAGTCCTCATTTGATTGGTTCAACTCAAGGGGTAGAATTTTTTAAGAAGAGGTTCTTGAACCTCTCATAGGTTGTCACTGTCACTCCCAAATTTTTCACCCAGTATTCTGCCTTACCCTTCAAGGCGAAAGGTAATGCAGTGAGACGGATATAGTCTTGGCTGACTTGTGGGTGCCTCTGATTACAACAGATTAGCTCCAAATCACGCAGGAATTCATAGGGTTCTTCATTCGAATTACCATGAAATTGTGGTAATTGATTTATGAAGTGTGGCTTCAGTTCATGGTGAACCTCAGGTTGAGGTGGCTGCAAGTAATTTATGACCCTATATTGCCCGGGATTATATGCAGCCTCCATTGGTGGTTCTTCCTCTGCATTCATTCTTTCCAATTGTTCCCTCATCAAATTTTGCTGCTGCTCAGATGCAGCCAGTCTTGCGAGAATCATTTGCATCGGATATTCATTTTGGTCATCTTCAGGATTGGTCTTCTTTGGAGGCATTTTTTGTGAAGTCTTCTTTTCACCTTCAGATTGTAAAAAATAGGAGTCAGTAGTTTGAAGAGAATTATAAGATGAAGATTCTAGGGGAAGGTATCCCTGAACCTAAGGTGGTTCTGAGTAAGAGTGGCTCAGAGGATTTGAGATTGGAAAGTTTGTGGTAGTCAGAAAAGGGTTCGTTGAGTCCGAACAGAAATCACCACAATTTTCCATTCTTGAATCCAAAAGATTATCAAGAGGTGTACGATTCATGATCTAGGCACAATTGTGTGGTATTTGATGATTAACTAAGTTTTACGCACAAATCAAACACAATTCAAGGGTTTGTTTCACCAACTCACTCAGTGAAGGCCGTGAGAGTTCGGCCAATTATCTTGTCAGTTTTAATTGGTGAGTAATTCAAATCTTGCAAGCTGTTTAAATGAGCTGTTAGGTGCCTGTATTTCCCGACCGATTGTCCCGAATTCTTACGACTAGTTGCACCTACTTTCAGCCAGTATGGGAGTAAGTAAGGACCGTAGAACGGATACCCTTTACTTGAGGACGGAGCCTTACGTTGTGACCTCTAAACCACCCACTCTGCTAAGGAAATCCTGACCGTTTACCGGCTACCCGTAGATCCTCACTGAGAAGTAGCTAATCGCTTTTGGTAGAATCAGTAGTCAGTATGAAAATCCTGGCTTTGGCTCTATCCTAGTGTGCGTCTCTCTCCTCGCTGCAAGATAAAATCAAACAATGT
Organism: Ottelia alismoides; assembly: GCA_037367405.1. Taxonomy (NCBI): domain Eukaryota; kingdom Viridiplantae; phylum Streptophyta; class Magnoliopsida; order Alismatales; family Hydrocharitaceae; genus Ottelia; species Ottelia alismoides. The sequence goes on along the minus strand of JAZKJV010007528.1, from coordinate 289,945 downwards.
CCGGGTTGTTCTCCCGCAAGAATTCTTGATTTTATGGGTTCATAAGATCAGATATATTTAGCAGTCCCGATTTTAAGGAGGTGTTCACTGAAAATTTAGGTGAGCACAAATACACGTCTACCGTCCAGTCCCAATTTCCATTAAAGTTATGTTATAAAACAAGAGAGAGGAGTTCGGGAAAAGCCGATGCACGCGGAAAACTATGATGAATGCTCAGTTAGAAGACTTACAGTGAATCCTCGCAATCTTCATGTGGGATGCTAGACAGAAATTTAAATTTATTCTATATGGAATGCAAGCCGATGAAAACCACACCTAAGCAGAAAGTTCTATTAGCGGGAAGAATTTATTTAAATTTGGCTAAGTTGAACGATCTATGTGCGTCTCAATTAAGTGCAGTGTGGCTTAAGATCCTACGAGCACAAGCAAAAATATAAATGCTCTGAGAGCCGTATGTGCAGGTCTATCCTAATCGCCACTCAAGTCGGGCCCCACCCTCTCCGGAGAGTGAAACAGGCCACGACACACCACAGAATAAAGTCAGAGGTCTTTCTACACACGCGAGAGTCCAAACGGACACCGCTGTAAAATTACAAAAATTTAAAAATTGCAAGAATTAAAAACCTAGACTCTACGCTCTCTCACGACTCGACTCGATATTAAATTAATTGCGGTTTTTGCAAGAGTCGGTGAAGTTGCGTCGGTTATTGAAAACCGCTCCACGTACAAGGTACCTCGCACAAAAAAATAAGAGAGAAAGTATAAGAGAGTCACTCAAAAATATATGAAAAATAAAGGCTGAAAATAAATTGCAGGAAAATGAAATTTACAATGAAAAATTCGGGGGTCAGACTACCCGAATGCGGAAAACCGAATGAAAAATTTTTTAGACAAAAATCTAAGCCGTTTGCCTCCCCGGCAACGGCGCCATCTGACGAATCCGAAAATGCCGGTTTTAAAAAAGTGTTTTTAATCTTCGTGTGTGAAAAATAATAAGTCGTTCGTTGTAGGCGGCAATCGGAAACGGTCAAGAAAATACCACAAATAAGTTATTCAATTTTTAATCTCGTGGTTTTATGTTTATTTTACTTGGGCAAGTCCCAAGGTCAATCACAAGGAGGCAAAGGAACAACCTAGAATTAAGTTTATCAAAGTTCGTGTTCGATTTTTGAGGCGGTCTTTTTTTTGGAATTTTCAATGCAATAAAGGATGCAAAATGGAAATTCGGCCTTATTTTAGGGACTAAAATGTAAATTTCAATCAAACGATGTCCGAAAAATACGAAACTTGGGCACAATGTAAATTATGATGAAATGGGTGCACTGTAGTTTTTTTGGAATTTTTGGATGCAATATGAATTTTTTAAAGATTTTTAAATGCAAACAAAATGATTTTCAATGTTTAATTTTAATAAGTATCAAACCTACTTATTTTCAAGAATCAAAATTATCCGAGATCTATCACTAGGTGACGGATCTCAGAAAAATCCTAAACCTCGAAAATGTGGGGTTTAATACCTATTAAAAATTAAATACTAAAAAATGCAAAATGATTTTTACAGGACAAAATATGCATGTAAATGCAAATCTTTTTGGGCACAATGTTAAGAATAATTAACTCTACAAGATGTGATTTTTCGATAATTTTTAGAGCAACGGTTAATCAATTATGAATTTTAGAGCAAGAGATGGGCAAAATATGCAAATTCACAAAACAATTATTTATTAATTAATCATCAATCATAAAATTTCCCACAACATGTCAAAGTGTAGAGAATCAATTCACAAACATCATGCTATTTTTTTATGATAAAATAATGTAGATACGATGTTCAAAACAAAATGGGAACACAGGGGTACAGATGCAAATAAATAAATAAATAAAAATGCAGAGGGGGTGCTTGTTTGTAATTACCAATACTAATAGGGGCTTCTTGCAAAATTTTCAGAGGGGGGCACGTGCGTGGCACGTGCCCTCTTGGAGGCGGGGGTGATCTGCAAATAACGTGACCTCTGGGGGCGCTTCTCTAAATTACCCAAGGGAGCACGTGCGCAGTACGTGCCCCTGGGCTGTTGCTTGCTGGGGAAGTCCCCCACGCACGTGCCCAGAACGTGCTGGGGTCTCGGCCAACTGGCCGGTAGAAGGCGAGGAAGAGGGCTCGTAGGCGGTGGGAGGCGACGGAGTGCCGGCGAGTCGATGTTGACGTGGCGAGGCGTCTGGGGTGGTAGCGGCGGAGGGCCGCTCCAGGCAGAGGTGCCGGCGATCTTCGAGGCTGCTGGTGAATGTCGATGAAGACCGGAGCTGGTGGTAGGTGGTGTTGACGTTGGAGACGGCGGTCAGTGGAGTCGAAATTTGACCGGAAGCTGGAGGTTGAAGGTGGTTGTCGATGGACGTGTCGAAGACGATAATCCCAGGGCCGACACACAGCCGGCGGTCATCGAGGAAGAAGACGAAGGTGGCGGATTGATCCTGCGGCGTGATGGCGATGGCGGAGTCGACGAGGTGGAGCGGGGTTGCGGTTGGTGACGAGGCATGTTCGGCGAAGGAGAAAGAGAGAGAGATAGAGAGAGATAGAGAGAGAGAGAGATAGAGAGAGAGATAACCTGGAGGAGCTCGACGGCATTGAACGGTTGGAGCGAGCAGCGGCGCCGATGGCTGGGGCTACAACGAGGCGGAAGAAACCTCGGATCACGCCGGTGGAGGGCCTCGCGGTTGTCACGCCCGGAGACAATGGACTTTGATGAAGATCGGCGGATGGGTTGCTTCGAGGACGGCGGAGGTTTAAATAGGGTAGGGGTGCGAACGTTGGAGTAGGAAACGAATCGGGGATGGCCGGTGATGATCTGATGGGATTCACGGGGAGAGATTTGAGGTGATCGGCGATTCAAAGAGATTGGGGGCGGCCGCGAGATTTGGGGGATATAAAGATTGGAGAGATGGTGGGGCGGCGGCGAAATCAACGGAGGCGGAGATACGCGGCGTAAAAATCGGGGCGGCGGCGCTCTGATTAGGGAAAGGGGGGCCGGAGGAAGAAGAAGCACAGGTGCCGTCCGATCGGTCGAGATCGGACGGCCCCTGATTAGACACGTGGCGCAGCGATAAGGGGGCGGCGCGAGCGCACGTGCAGAGCGCGTGCGGATGCCGCACGTGCGCTGCACGTGAGCTGTTTTAATAATTTTTTTATTTTTTTATTATTAAAAACGATATATTAAAAAGGCGGAAAAAGGCTGACACGTGGCGGCACCAGGTGCGGCCACGTGTCAGCACCAGAAAATTCCAAAGATAAATATTTTGTAAAATCGAGAAAAAATAGTAAACGACCTCGGATCAAAAAAGTTTCTTCACGAAAGTTGCTCGTCTCAATGAGATCTACAACTTTCATGAAGACATCAAAACCAAAATCGATCATTTGCACAAAGTGAATTTTTGGGGTATCCTATGTACATAGAATACCTTGATTTTTGGGTTTTATAATTTTTATGTCATTTTTTTTATCAGATAAAAATTTGGAAAAATTACGGCAATATCAAAGATAAATAAAGACACCTTAATCTAATTTTTTTGGATTTTTATTAATTGATAAAATATGTACAGAAAATATTAGGTCAAAAACAGCTAAAATATACAATGTACAAAAGAGGCCCAAAACCCAACTTTCACATATGAGCTCCGATTCACTTGAACTTGGTCTTGTTTTTAAGGTTATTGAATGCACATTAGTTCAAAAGTGAGTAGGATTAAATCGGACATTGGATGGGGATGATATGTGGCTTTTAGTCCTAAATTCCTGAAATTAGGGTTTGGGTTTTTGGTCCGCTTATTTGGGTTAGTTAATTTTTTGTATTTTTTCTTTATTATTGTTAGTGATATGTACACAGTGGAAGTGGTTTTGAGTCATTCGGAGTTAGCATGAATGAGTTAAAAATTCGGGAAGTTAGGCTATTTACAGGTTATTCTGGCTTGGATTATTGGCTTCTTATTTTATGCAGATTTTTGTGCTAAAATGCCATTCTTATGGAAACATGCATGAATGTTAATTATGCAAAATAGATGCAAGAATGATGTTGATTTTTAGGGATTTGAGCTTAATAGATGAGATTTAGAGTGATGAATACGAGATTCATCAGTGTCATCAACCTAACTATATTGAAATTCATCCAAGCACCTGCCTCTATGATTCAGCAATTGAATCAATAGTTGTACTATCACCAAGATGGCCATGGTACATAACCCTAATTGTACTATGGGTCCTATTGTGCAAATTAAATATTTTTCATTTCAGATTAGGTATTGATGTTTGCAATAACATCTATTGCGTAATTGTTCACGGTGGGCTCGCCAGTCCAACAATCTCCCACTAGATCAAAAAGACATTAATGGGCTAATCTTTAGACCCACACTGATGTGACAATCATAAGCTATTCAGAAAAATAACTTGTGGGGTTAACTAGTTACTTTGTTCCCTAGAGACTATGGCAAATCCTTTTACGAAGCTTGCATATCTCCTGGTAATAGTGCTAGCATCCCGTGCAAATGTTGCATCTTATGCTACCAATTTTCAACCATGTTAAAGGAGTTATAGTGTTTTTTACACTACCGCTCATTAATTTTTATAACTAGTATTTACTTTCTATTATCGTTATCAGAGAACATTATTCCTGGAGATCTCTATCTCCTAAGGTATCCACGGTTAAGACCCATTTAGATCACTATCTATAAAGTCCTATATTCTTGAAGATAAGACTTTGAGATCACTATCTCAAAAGTATTATCATCATTGAATATATTATTATTATTGCAATGAAGTGTTTTATCTTCATAACATGATTAGTAATATCTTACTACTCCCACTACATGGCAGATATCTGGCTTTTGTACACATCTAGCATACACTAGGCTTCCAATAACCAATGCCCAATGGCAAGCAAATTTAGTATTCACTTCCTCAACTTCTTTGAGGTGTTATCTCTTTAGATAGATCGGTACCGTAGCTTAAGGGAAGGAAACCTTTATTGGGATTTTTCTAAAAAATGGAACATGTCCAAGGTGTACTACTAGTGTGACGGTCCAAATACCCTCTTCTCTTTGCTTTAGAACATCTTTAGAACTATGATCCAAGAGGTATCCTTGAGATCTTTCATCTCAAGGTACGGAACAACCATATTAGAAAACACTTATTATCATCCTTATATCATTCAAAATAATTAGGATATTATCTACATTTAGCACGACGAACACATTGACACTCCCATTGTGCTTCACATGGTTCATCAAGATATTGTATGAAATCATAACCTTTATAACTTCATGAAATATGATGTTCTGAATAATAGAAGCTTATTTGAGTCCACAAATGGAGTTCTTCAGCTTGCACACCTTTCTTTCCTCAACCATGAAACCCTGGGGCTACTTCATGTGAACATCCTCAACTATGAAGCCCTGGGGTTACTTCATATGAATAACTTCGAAGATGTATTCATATAGCTATGCAATATTGACTTCCATCTTGAAGATATCGAAGTCAAGTTGTGTAGCTATGGTTAGCAATATTCCCATGGGTTTAACCATGGTCACTAGAAAGCAAGTCTCATCGCAAGCAATGTCTTCTTTCTGTGTGTATCTTGAAGATACGGACCATGCTTTGAAGGTCTTTACCTTCTCATCATGTTCCCTCTTTCTCTTGAAATTTCATTTTCACCTAATAGGTTTTAGCCTTATAGGTGGATCCTCAAGGGTCCATATACAACACTTGTATATGAAGTACACATTATACTTTATTGCTAACATTCATCTTTCCATGTCATGATTGTAACACCCATACCCCAAAACATAGTGCCATACCTAAAACTTACGAAGTGTGGGTGTGGTTTTTAAGTGATGGGGATTACTACTTGACAACCCGGCTTGAGCATTTTGGGGGTGGTTAATCGGGTCCATATGAGCCCGATCCCAAGAGGTTGTCTGGGTCAGTAATGCTCCGTTAACGGACCGGGTCCCTAAGCCCGAGACGTTACAAATGGTATTAGAGCCAATTTCCCTCTGATAGTGGAAAGGGCAATCCGAGAGGTGGAGCCGCCCTTACAAGAGGTTGGAGGAAATGGCTACCCGGAGCGTGCAGCCGCCACTATCACTGGAAATAAGTGATGGGCCATGTCGCAACGAGGACGTTGCGAATATAAGTGGGGAGGTTGTAACACCCATACCCCAAAACATAGTGCCATACCTAAAACTCACGAAGTATGGGTGTGGTTTATAAGTGATGGGGATTACTACTTGACAACTTGGGCTTAAGCATTTTGGGTGGTTGCCAACGGTTCCATCTGGGGCTCGAACCCAACAAGTTGTCAGGTCCAGTTTTCCTCGATAACGGACCGGGGACCTAAGCTCGAGATGTTACAATGATCTTCAGAAGCTTTATCACATGAAGTAAGATCATTGTCAAACTTAACTGAAACATGGAATCCATCCTCAAACTAATTTTGAAGAGCTATGAGTGATTGATCTTTAGTTATCCCTTAGTTTCCGATTTCAGGAGTTTTATTATCTTCTCAAGATTATATGAGTTCCTTCAATTCATTTTCATCTTTATTCCCAATATAGTCATCCTCTAGGAATCACATTCTCAGATATGAAATATTTTAAGAATCTCAAGGTCATAAAGTATGTATCCAATACCATCCTTTATTTTCCTAATGAAGTAGCACTTTCTTGTGCTAGATTCCATCTTACTTGCATGGAACCTTATTAAGAATATATATTGTAGTCTCTACTATAATATGTTCTTTGGAAACTAAGGGTAATTATGCTAATATCATCATTGATCACATCATGTCACACATGTTCATATTATATCTCTCTACTACTCTATTGAGTTTAGATGTATAATGAGGAGTGAGATAGGAATGATATTAATATCTACATAAGGTGTTCTTTGAATTCATCTAATAGGTACTTGCTACCTAGGTTATATCAAATTCACTTCATCTTCCTTCAAACTTTATTTCTAAAGTAAAATTGTGAAATCTTTGAATATTTCAAAGCTTTCTATGGTGAAGGGAAGAAATTTCATATAATAAATAATTATTGAACGATATCACATATCATCAATGTGTATTATGATTCAATAATCCACATACATCAATATGTATGAGATCTTGAATACCTTGACATCTAACACCATTCTTAAAGAAGGGTGCATTGGAAATTTTTTACTTTGAATATAATATTCATAAGTATGTAAGTTCAAACCTTTAGATAACCTAAAGTTCAAAATCTTACTAGTCTATTGATCACATCAATAGACATATGTCCAAGCCTTGATGCCAGATCATTGTTAAATGATCTTCATCCTCCTATTGATCTTTAAAGGTTTAATTTTCAGTGTTAGAAATGTTAATGAACCATTTATTAATTTTCCTAATTTAGTAGATTCCTCCAGATGTCAGAATATTATCTTGAAATATATCCATCACAACCTTTTATGATAGGTCTATTCCATAATTCATGGTTATTTCCAACATTTAGAAGTAAACAATGAGTGTGTTATAATATCTAGCTCATAGAGACATTGTCTATGACTAGGGCTCTCCCACTGAAAATATGAAGCTATTTTGTCCAATAGAGATTGTTGCAACAATTGCATCAAAATCCGTATGTATGACTATTAAACTTTAAGATCAAATTTTCTAGTCTTCTAAAACATATGCAACCAATTGCAAGTGTTATTAGAAGAATGGGATACAATGATTGGACTTTAATCTTAGCATGATAAAGTCAATTTCATTGATTAAATGTAGATATGATTATTCCAATGCACTATCTGGGTCCTTCTTTAAGGATCCTAGATAGACCAGATAGTCACACTATCAGTACATCGGTTTATTGCAGTATTTGCCGTAATTCAACTCTTTGGATGTCAAATGGAAGTCAGAGAAGTACAATCAACTCTTTGACTTTCCTTCGTACTTGGGTATGATCCATGCTTCCACTGCACTCCCTTCATCCATGAACAACCATTGCTTAAGGACAAATGATCTCTTATGTAGAATTCAAAAAGATTTCAATAAAAGTACTTAATCATTTATACATGCTTCTGTTCAATTCATACAATATGAATATTATGAAGTCTCATGAATGACTAGAGTATAGATAGTAAAATGATGACACTCATCATATTTACATACATCTTAACACTTAAAGATTTAGGTTCATGTTGGTACTCAAACATTTTGAATACACATCTCTTATGGTGCCACCATTCAGCATGATGCAAGGAACCATGCCATTTATGATTAAATGTCAAGAGCACATATGTATGCCATAACATCCTCTTAATTTTTTTTATAAGAGGACACTTGATGTTTGCGATCATCATCGACATGTCACTTCCAAAGTACACTTGATGAGAGATAAAAACCTATAGAGATATACAAACCCTAGGTTGTAGACTTATTATTTATTTAATTGTCATTCCTCATTATTATGAGGAAACATGCATTTGCAACCACATACAATATGTGTCCAAGTGCAAGTCGAATATCTTGATCATGGATCCATTCCATGATATTACACTGGTTATTATAGAGTACGGTATTGAGTCGGTTTAATGAAGGATTATCTGAAATAAAGAAATTTGCATAAATAAATAAATATAAATATATATTTTTCTTTGATTTAGGAATTGTATATCAAAGTTGCTTTGCCTAGTCAACACTGAATGTTCATTCCCTTAACCTCTTTCAACATAAGAGATATACTTACCGTTATATCTCAAGCAAGATCATGGATCTCCTTCCTTATCTTTGTCACATCCCAATAATATGTGAAACTGTAACTTGGATAAAATGAAGCGGGAACACATTCCACCTTACAACTCCAACATGCAATTACCAATTCGGTATTTAACACCAAGGCCCACCAACATTAAGGTCATGTTGACCCATCATTAATATAACCAACCGTCAACAAGATTAGAACTTGCTATGCACAATCCAATATTGCTCTAATAATATGAGGACCTGATACTGGGGTTACTACACATATGGCCTCACTCTTTCGAGAAGCAAAGAGCCCGATCTAGATCCGCTTCCATGCAGGAGCTGTCACTTTGAACAAACGTTTGCTACATACAATCCCTAGTGATGGAACCCTTCGCCTTGATGGGAGACCATGGATGTCACTTATGTGATCGTCCATATCATGTTCAAATTCTAATTAATCATTATGAATCATATTCATTACGATTAATTCTTCCAAGGGAATTACTAAACTCTATTCATTATAGATTGTTTTAATTTTAATTGGATGCCAATTAATCTAATCACATAAATCAATTATCTAATTAATATCCAACAAATATTCTGTATTATCACTTAAAATATGGTATTTTCTCAGATATGTATTATTTTGAATTTTAATAATAAGAAAATACATCATGATCTCTCCAGCATTATTCCTTTTTTACCCACTATCATGGACAGTACCGACGAAGTGGGACAGACCGCACCCGATGCAACCTGCTACCCCAATGCTCCCCATCTAGACACCATATCCATCTTGGTTAGGATAATGCTAAATTGATCATTACATACTTGAGATTATAATCAGTTTTCACCGAATTTATACCATATAGTAAAAATAAAAACTATTTTGATTATAAGGAGATTTGGTAAACAAATTCCAAATCCTATTCAAGTAAGTTTGTTTGTTGGAAGAACATCATGTAACCAATTATGATCTATATCATATATAAACAATTATTGGTTAAGGCAATGTCATTTGAGGAAATAATTATCATCAAATATTTCACAAGTATTTATCCATAATTATTTCAAGAAATTAAAACCACTTAATTTCACTAATTGATTAAATGATAATCAAAAGGTTCTTGATTAGGAAAGTAATTTTCGGCAGTGACCCTTACTAAAATTAACAAATCTCAATCAAATTTAATCCAAATCAATAAAAATAAGATTCCAAAGTTTGATAATTTGATTTACAAGAGAATCTAAGTGATTTGCATGCATTTATAGGCGTTTTAAAATAGTAACCTTAATTACGTCTATATTCACAATTCCTGAAACCGTGGATACATGTTCACTAAAATGATCATTACTTGAGCAATCAGATTCCAAATCATGCAAACTCAAGTCCTACGATTTCGTATTGAATGGGGAACATAATCCAAGTAAATTCTTGTTTAAAAATTTTAACAGGGCCGAAAATATACACAAAACATGGATACGTGAAATCAAATGCGATAAAATTTTCACAACCCTAATGAGCCAAAATCATCCTAGGTTTATGGATCGTATCCGAACATCTGAGCTATCGCTCTGATACCAATTGAAGGATACGATAAGATCGTTAGTTGCATCATGGGAAGCGTGAGGATCACATCAAATGCGATCGGGAGCGACTAGTCTTACTAGTTTCTTGATGCAGCGGGAATTTAAAAATTTTTCCATGCGTTGAAAGCACATGATGCAAGAACAATTCTCGGATCGTTTCATCCAAACCACAAACAAATATTAGTGTTACATCTTGAAGAGTGGTTGCGATCGGGTCTCTAAATGAAGAGACCTCATGTCTCAAGTCCAATCTGACGGAGGAGACACTTGCAAGCACGTTGATGAAACACGTGCTCCTCACAATCCATGTTGATGATCCAAGTGATGAATCTCCAGATATCATCACACGAGATATGATGTCTTCTTCATGAGCGAGGCACGCTGAACTAGTTGGAGATCCACAAGAAAACAATTCGGCAACATAACGACAATGTTGTGGTAATGGAGACTCTCTCTAGGGCTTCCATTATGGACAGACCACAATGAGAGAGAGAGGAAATGTAGAGAATGAAGGAGAGAAAGAGAGAGAGAGAGAGAGAGAGAGAGAGAGAGAAGTTGTTGTTTCCAGCTTGTGTATGTAAAATAAATGGCTAGGACCTACCTTTCTATTTATAATATTTTGGGATCCATGGATCTCAATCCATGGACATAACAAATCCAATTGTTCACATTGATTAGTGTTTCTTTTAATGGCCATGATTTTGTTGTAAATTCACAACAACAAATAATCCAATTTAGATTAAATATATATTGAAAAATCAATATTACTTGATCCCAAATTAAATCAATCAAACATGATGATTATGGAATGAAGATTGCCTCGTTCCATAATATGGGAGTTGGTGGCAATCTCATGTAATCTCATGAGATTACATTTTTCCATGGAAATATCCAAGATTTACAACAACAACTGTCATAAAATATTCTACAAAATAACTCATATTTATGTTATCAATATTGCAATCTTGCCATGGAAAAATTGTGAATCACATTCAACAACCAATAAAATGTATATTTAATTTCAATAAATTGTCCAATATGAATCCAATGTACATCAACATTTAATTAAAAAATATAAGTTACAAAATAGCTCTCTATTATACATTATAAATCACATTTACAATATATATGATTAATATGGATAGTGCTATCCACATTATTTGTTGTCCATGATAATTAAATCACAATAAATCATCTTGGATCTCTATTCTCACGTGCCCAAATAATATGAATCACATTCACATTATTTACATCTTTAATAATCAAATCACATTTATTTATCTTAGATTACTCTCCATATAATATGAACTAAATTCATATTATTCATGATAATTAAATCACATTTAATTATCAATGTCTTAGTGCTCGGATACATATGTAAATAGTGAAATTATCCTTGAACTCTTTCGAGGATAATGTGCTTGCTCTGCGGATATTTGGAGATAAGGATAGGGCGATTGTATTGTTCCATGTATAATGACTTGGATATTGAGATCACATATCAAATCTAGATATTACGGGCCTCCCATATATACTTGACTAAATCAAGGCCATAGATCTATCTTCTCATTGCATATGAATCACATTCAGATCAATGTCCAACATTTTAGAGCATGATCAGATCACTTCTCTACTGAGAGAAGTCACAAAAATCCAGACTGTTTCATCACTCCCTAGGAATGGAAGCATCATGGTTATACAATTGTTTATGATCACATCACCCTCATGTATTCTTAACACATGTACATCCTGCATACTGGCCAGAATGTACCCGAAGTACTAGATAAATTTTACACTATCTACATCAGGGATTTATCATTTATTTTCTCATTTGACTATTGGGAGTTGGTATCGATCATATACTTTCCAAAAGCATATATCATACCCTGGTGTTGATCATATACTTTCTAAAAGCATATATCATACCTACAAATTTAGTCAAGCTTCCAAAGCGAGACAACCGCGCATGGAATTTGATTATTCCCAATATCTCATGAGGGAGCTCATGTCTTCCAATTCAGTAATGGACCTGTATGATCCCTTTGAGAGATCATATTACTCATATTACCTTGCAAGCACACGAACACCGGTGTATAGGCCTTGGTTATGTCATCAACCTATTGGTCTGCCAAATGTACATACTCATACATATAGTAACACTTCTATCTCTGGTCAGAGGATGCATGCTGATATCATGACAGCATACGATACAGGACTTTAGTTATCTCAATCTCGTTAAGTCAACTCTTTGACCTAACTTATCTGACACCTTCGAATCTCTATTCCTATGCAGAGGACCTCCATCAAGAGGTCAGTTAGATATCAACCCTTAGAGAAAGGATTGCCATCTCCTTCTCATGTTGGAGATCATCTCTTAACAATCATTTGATGATGCTTGATATGTCCTCATCCTAACTGTTTAGATAATCATTCAAGTACCATCCTCTATGATTCAATAATTGAATCAACAGTTGTATGATCATAAAGATGGTCATGGTACATAACCATAATTGAACTAAGGGACCTCTTATGAAATTAGTTATTCTACATTTCAGATTAGGGAAAGATATTTGAAATATCATTTATTACATAATGGATCGTCGTGGGCTCACATGTCCAACAACAACCACATACATTTTTATCCAACTGCAAGTGCTACATCTTGATTATGTATCCAATACATGATATTTCACTTGTTATTATTGAGTAAAGTCTTAGGTGGGTTTAATGTAGGTTATTTGAAATAAGAAAAATACGCTTAAATACATATTTTACTTTGTATTAAGGATTTTATATCAAAGTTGTCTCGCCTTGTCTACTCTAAAAGTTCATTCCCTTATTAACTTTCAAAGAAAGAGACATACTTACCATTATATCTCAAGCAAGATCTGGGATCTCCTATCTTACCTTTGTTGCATCTCAATAATATGAGATACTATAATTTAGATAAAAAGAAGTAATTCCACCTTGCAAATTCGATTTGCATTTCTCAATTCGGTCTTTAACACAAACCACCCCTAAGGTGAATGTTCAATCATTGTCGATTTAACAAACCATCAATTGTAATAGCACTCGCTAGGTGTAATCAAATACCGTGCTAATAATATGAGGACTCAATATTGGGGTCACTGCGCATATGATTTTACTCTTTCGAGAAGCAAAGAGCCCGATCAATGTGTGCTTATATGCAAGCCATGTCACATCAGACAGACGTATCCTACGTACAATCGATGGTGATGGAACCCTTAATCTTGACAAACGACCATGGATGTCACTTTTGTGATCCTCCATATCACGTTCAAATTTTAATTAATTATGAATCATATTCATATAATTAATTATTCCAAGGGAATAACATCTCTATTCACAATAGAGTGTTTATTTTAGTTGGATATAATTAATTTATTCATATTTAATCAATTATCAATCAAATCAATCAACAAACAAACAATCTTGATTGTTACTTGAAGGATGGCATAATCACAAATTAGATATTTATCCAAATTTTTATAATGAGAAAATTACAACATGATCATTTTCAAGTATTATCCTTTGCTTACCTGTTGTCATCGCCAGTATGCATAAGATGTGGGACGGACCTCTCACGGAGCAACCTACTTCCCCAACAGACCCGGACTAGACACCTTGTCTGCCTCTGGTCAGGATGTTGTGATAAGATTATTAAGTATATGATCCGATATTCAGCCTCTCAACTAATGTTATACCATATAATATTATAAAAACCACTTTAAATATTATTATAAAAGATTTGCTAAACAAATCCCCAATCCCATTCAAGTATCAATGTTTTGCATGTAAAGATTGTCCTACGACTATTGTAGGAAAAACTACGCTTTTCATGAAACATAAATTCAATAGCCTATGATGATTAATCTATTATTTTCATAATTATTAGGCATTATAATTGATCAAGGAAAAAATCATAATTTCCATGATTTCCATTGAATTATAAATACATTAAGCAAAGAGATTTGATAATCGAATCATCTTCTGACCCATCTCCACTAAATATCGAATATTTATTGTAATCAGAGTCAGAATCATGCAAAATAAACTTGAGCACTTTGCTTATTTATTTATTTACTTAATATAAGTGTTTATTTCATGTTTCATGATGGGATAACAATAAGCAGAATTATTTATCTTACGTGTCTGTGAATACATGCAAAATAATTTTCATGGCGGGAACTCTTTGAATTATTGTCATGCACTTTTGGTGCCAATATTAAGCTATTGTTTTGTGGACATATTTAGATATTCTAAATACATTTTAATAAAAAAACACATCCAAACATTACAAATAGTATTTTTTATTTTAGCAAAAAACGATTTGAATCTTGCATCCAATATGAAAACAATGATTCCCGCTCATCTGAAACATGAACCTTGATAGCCTAGGGTTTCAGATCATGTCCATGACCTCAAATAAGGCTTTGATACAAATTGAAGGCTATGGGAGTTGTAATTGCATCACAGAATCATGAAGATCGCATCACATGCGACTGGGAGCGACTAGTCGCACTAGTTTTTCGGTGCAACGAAATGCAAAAAAAATAAAGCAATGAAACCACGTGATCCAAAAATAGTTCTTGGATCATTTCAACTAAAACATAGATTAGATATAGGAATACCTCCTGATGTGTGGTTGTAATCGTGTTCTCTAAATGAAGCCACCGCCTGTCTCAAGTTCGACTCGACGTAGGAGACGCTTGCAAGCGCCTTAATAAGACGTAGGCTTATCGCAATCTTAGATGATTATCCGAGCCTCAAATATCCTATTTTTTTACTAATGAAATCAAATGTCTTCTTCAAGAGCAAGGAGCCTCAAAGAAGGTGGAGTTCCACAAGTAATCCAAGCGGTGGCAAGACGGCATAGCGACAATGAGGATTCTCTCTGGCACAAGGGGTTGACTAATGATGAGCCAAAAATTCACTAATCCGGATCAGGTAAAAATATCACTCAGGTCATTGCGACCGGATTGATGAGAATCTCAGCTCAATCAAGAAAATGAGATTCAGACCACCAAAATCAAATCAAAATCAAATAAATGTGATAACGGTCTAGCTATTAGATTAGCCTGGTATAGCGACCAGGGTCAGACTCAGGGAGCACGTGATGGCCTTGCGGCCTACGAAGTAGTCTAAAAAAAGAAATAAAATAAAAGACAAGTGTTTTTGGTGGATTTTTAATTTTTATATTTTTTTTGGATTTTGAATTAATTAAGAAAGTAAGGAAACAAGTGAATAAGCCAAATACAAACAATTATTAAAGCACTCAAAAATCAACCAAAAATTCAAACAAAATTTTTTTTATGTATTTTATGTTATTTTACTGTTTTTGAGTAATTTTTGGCATTTTCAGGTTTTTATTTAATTTTCTAAAAAAGAATAATGCAAAAAGACAACAATAATGTCTAGCCAAGCTTGGGGGACTTAGATAAAATATCTAAAATCCCTAAAAAGCCTGGAGGTAAATTTCCTGTATAGTAAAAACTACAAAGAAACTTTGGCCACTGGAATTTTCTATTTTTGGATTTTTAAATTAATTATTAGAATTTTTATAAAGTTTTTAGTGTTTTCAATTTTTATGGATTTTATATAATGAAAAATGACTAAAATTGGTCAGAAAATCAAACAAGGCAAAATACACACTAACTAAGTTTTTTGTAATTTTTAGAGATATTTTAATATTTTTTTGTGAATTTTTAAGTAAGACAGTAAAGAAAAAGCTTGTTTTGGAATTTTTAAAAATATCAAATAAACCAAAAATGTCTCCAAAAATTCTAAAAAATTTTACAACATGGAAGGAGCCATGTGTCCAATTTTCATTGAATTTGGAGTTAGTTTGATATTTTATTAAAAATCAAAACCTAGGAACAATGCATAGGGTCCTGTACGTAAATACCAGAAGTTCCAGGGGGTCCGATGCAAAAATTCCAAGAAGTCACGCGCGAGGCGCGTGTCTTGGGCACACAAGGACCTAATTGCAAAGAAAATAAGGTTCCTGGACTAAATAATAACAGGTATTAAAAGTCCAGGGGTCTTATCGTAAAATACCCAAAAATATAACGAACATGCACAAATTCAACACTCGCAGGGGTATAAGTGCAATTTTCTAAAAATTTTCATTCATTCATTTACAACCCATAACTACAAGGCTAATTATGCAAATATCCCATACAAACATGTGTCGATGCACGTGACACATTGCAGGCAGGGGCATACATGCAAATAGCAGAAAAGACAAGGTCCAAAGTGCAATTTACCTAACGTAAATAAAATACTAAAAATATTTACAGGACTAAAACTAAACTACTCTAAAGCTAAGGGTCTAAGGGAATATTTACCCTTTATTAAGTAGACTGTCAGATGGGTGCCGCGTGTGCTGATCGACGGCTGAGAAAGGGTGGCGCCCAACGCTGGAGTCCTCGTCCTGATCAAACGGCGGTGGGAAGCCTCGTTGATCGGACGGTGCTGATCGCTCCTCCAAGGATCCGACGCTGCTGGTGGCTCCTCAGATGAACGACTGAGATGCAAACTGGAGCTGGAAGGGGATCCGACGGTATTTGGAGGTCGAGGAAGAACTGATGGCCGGCGACCTTCGCCGGCCCGGTGCGCACGCTACCGGCCTCCTTGCGGGACTCTGATGATCGGAGATGAATCGCTGTGGCCTTCCGCGTCCAATGGTGTGCTCTTATGGCTCGACGGAGCTTCGAGGAGCTCAAGCAAGGCTGGCGGAGACCAAGCTGCTGAACCAGAAGGTCCAAGCCCTCAGATGGGCCGGATGTACCTGAAAAAATACGCCAGCAGACTCGCGGGTCGAGGGCAAAATGCCTCGACCCTATAAGAGGGGGTGACGGTGATCGGTGAGGCGGGGCGGTCGAGCTCCGGCGAGGTGTCGACGGTGGAACTCGAAACCCCAGCTCCTGTGCGAGCAGGTTGAATGGAGGGGCGGAGAACGTGCGTGGGGAGAAGGCGAACGTGACGGGATGGTCCGATGATCAAGACGAAGGCGGAGGTGGCCGGAATCGAAGGGAACGGCGATGGGTCGAATTGGGGCAAATGCAAAATCACAGAAAAAGAAAGGGAACTAAGGCTACCTGGGGGAACGAATCGACTGGGCTCGATCTGCTGGAGCTCTGGGTCGTTGCCTCCCGGGTCATCGAGGCCCGAGGCTCGAGCTCCTCCTTCAAGCGGAGCACTGCGGCGCAAGCTCGCCGGATCTGAGGTCCGGGCACTCTCTCCTCTCTGCGACACCACCAGCGGCGAGCTGTCACCTCGAGGATGGCAGTGGAGGTCACGGGAGTGAAAGGTGGGGAGCCAAAGATGCGGAAAAAGGAGGCGGAGCTCAGAACTTATACTGTCAGGGGTCCGGCTAAACTCGATCGGGTAGGGCAGCTCAGAGCGCGGACCCCGAGGCGGGCACCCCGGCGAGGGTATCGGATCTGGCATGAACAAATAGGACCCTGGGTTTGGGTGAAAGGCGATCAGGTTGTGACGTAAAAATTGTGAGAAGTCGGATCGGGCGTCACAACCCTTGGGAAGTGGTCCACAGGGGGGAGTTGACCAGGCAGTCAACATCCCCCGTGGACCAATGGGGACTGGCCACGTGGAAAATATTTGAAAATAATTTAAAAATAGCAAATGGCCGAATTATTAAAAACTTAAAACATGAAAAATATTTGTTTTAATTTTTTTTCTATTTTTTGTGATTTTTAATTATTTTTTTTGAAATAAAAATAAGGTATTTATATAATAGGGCTATATATAGGTATATGTACAATATAGGTTTCTGATTTTTGATTTTTAATTAGTTATTTTTGTACATTTTTATTCCTATTTTATATTTTATTTATTTATAGCATAAAATTAGGAATAAAAGGGTATTTTTATTTTATTTTTATTATTTGTATACAAAGGTGAAATAAATACATATGTACATATATATACATGGTTTATTTACATTGTTATTTTTGGTTTTTAATTTTGTTCTTTTAATTTTGTTTTTGTTTTTGTTGTTTTTATTTTATTTATTTACACCATAAAAGATAGAGTATATACAAAATTTTTGGAATTTTAATTTATTTATTATAGGGTGAAATAAATATAGATAGGGGAATATATACATGATGACTATGCACAAGGTAGAGTATTTTTGTTTTCTTTTTGATTTTGCAATTTTTATTAGGATTTTATATTTATAAATATATACAAATATGTACAAGCCACTTTTATTCTATTTTTTGGAGGAAAATATTTTTATTATATTTACATGTATATTTACACACATGAGCCCCTATCTCCCTCTACTTTGGCTTTTATGCGGTCAGGCCCATGCTGAGCCCTCCCTTGGGATTAGGTTGCTCAATATTGATTCTAAATATTTCCCTCTTTTTCTTTTTTAATCTTTATTCTTTTATTTTTGCACAAAAACATGCTAATTATTACTTTTTACACCATACATGCTTTTGGTAATTATTTGTATTTACAAACATATACATGCATTTGCAAAGGTTTTTGTAGCTAAAATATAATAATAAAGAGTGATGAATGAGTATTCATCACCCCCCTATACTTAACTTTGCTAGTCTCTTAGCAAACACTTATTTGAAAAAGAAGTGAAAAAGAAAGAAAGAAAAAGAAAAAGAGAAGAATGTACATGGATCAAGGTTGATTATTAAACTTGCCTTCATTAAATTGAGGTATGGAGCTCGATCAGATCTTTGGATTATTAATGTGTTGGAACCTTATTTGGACTTAAGTTTAAAACTCAACAGCCTCTAAGTTCCACTAATCTCTAATCAAGACTCCTCAATAATCCAGATCAGAACAAGTCATCAAACACAAACCCTAGAGACCATGAATCCTTCCTTGTCCTGTGAATGTGAGGTATAAGCTCTCCACCTCAGAAATGGCAACTTGACAACCCTCCCCAACAAGGTAACTCTATGACCCCAATCTGGCCACTCTTTCTTCGAGGAGTGGGGTATTCCCTTCTAAGTTCAAGTTCAACCGGCTCAAGAAGATGAGGAAGAAGAGAATGGACCATGGCCAGTGTAGCCATGTATCCTTGGGAGCTTGACCAGTGTAGCCAAGTCTCCCTGCTGCACGCTACATAAGGTGGGACATGAATCTCAAGCTTTGCTTATTGCATACTATATACATACTCCGGTGGGATTACCATTTTCTATCAGACCCACCACTTTTTGGAGTTATTTTCTTTTTGCATTTTTTTTTCAAGTGCATCTATACAACATATACATGTGCAGCATATATACAAGGAGTTTTTCCTCTTGAGCCAGTAGACTATCCCTCTTTTGAAGCTTTATTGCAACCCACAACTCTTGTCGTTAGACTTCATGGCAACCAGACCAAGTTGAGACGCACTTCCTTCACTAAAAGAAGAAGAGAGGTTCCTCCTAGAAGTACTACCCTCATATGCTACCCCTAGTCAAGGAAGACTGCCTCCTCACCACCTCATTCATAGAGAGCTCGGTGCAAAGTGCTAGTGTCCAAGTAAAGCCATTGTCCCTATGAGTCATGTGTTGTTGTTAAGTGCTCTACTTAGTCTCATTGAAATGACATGTGATCATAGCCTAGTGGACTTAAAGAATTAAGTCACCATGGACCTGAAAAGCCTTAAACCTAAGCCCTATAAGGTTCCTCTTATAAATTAGGTGGATTAAGATCTTAATCAAGCTCCATTTCCCAATTTAATTCCAGGCTAGTTTAAATGTCAACTATAATCCAGAAAAACTATATACATATATACAAAGATGCTATTTACACAAATTTTTACAAACATGCAAAATTTTTGAAAAATGTTTTGAAATCATGAATGGATGAATGCATGAAGTGCAAGTTTTTCAAAAGTATTTACACACATTTATATAAGGTTTTTGCAATCTTTTTGATTTTGAAAACATTTTGGAAAAATTTTGTATTATATACATAATTTTGATAAGAAAATATTTACACAAGCTTTACACAAAAGGTTTTTGAAAACATTTTTACAAAAATAGTTTGTACACTAGCTATATATGTGCAAACAAAAGAATGTTTATGTACATGAAAAAATTTTAATTTTTGTGATTTTTAAGGTTTTTAGCCTTTTTTATTTATTAACACACTTACACGAAGTACGAGTTATGGGTAAAGTATATATGAAATATATACACCCCCCCTATACTTAGCTCGAACGATGTCCTCAGAGTCAAGAGCGATGAAGAAGACATAACTCGTACTTTGTATAGGGAAGTGAAAAGGAAGGCAATATACAAAGACGAATGAATGAATAGAATATCAAGAGACTCTCGGCGTTTCCCCCTATACTTAGGATCAAGTAATCCTAAGTATAGCAGGCTGTACACAAAGGGAAAACCGAGTGAAGAATGTACAGGGTCTACCCCCCTATACTTAGGGTAAAATATCCCTAAGTATTGGCAGCAAAACAGGGGTAGAAAGAATCAAAAGGAAACTCAAAGTTCCTACATCCCCCCATACTTAGGGTAAAGTACACCCTAAGTATAGCATAATCAAAAGATGAGGAAAGGGATGTGGGACTAAAGAATGTGATGATATAGACATCTGGATCTATACAGGTTGGAAGAACAGTGAAAATCAGGCGTGAGATGCAATAGATGTGAGTCAAAAGACCACATCTCACGTAAAATGAATAGGGGCAACACCAACGACCCGCGGCTCATGATCTAGAAATGGCTTGAGCCGCTGGCCATTCACTCGAAAGGTACTCTCAGAAGACAACTCAGATATATCAATGCTACCGTTGTTGTATACCTTTCTCACCAAGTAGGGTCCCTTCCACTTGCTCTGTAGCTTCCCTGGGAATAAACGAAGCCTCGCATCAAACAACCATACTCTCTGTCCAGGCTCAAAATGCTTGTGGCTGATATGAGAATCATGTCACTCCTTCACTCTCTCCTTATACTGTAGGTTGTTTAGAAGGCAGTATCTCTAAGCTCCTCTAGGGCTGCTAACTCTGCCCTCCTCTGGTCTCCTACACCATCTGGATCCATAAGTATCTCAGTGACTGCCCAAAGTGACCTGTGTCTCAGCTCAAAAGGCAAATGGCACGGCTTGCCATATACGAGGAGAAAGGGGGATGTGCCAAATGGTGTCTTGAAAGACGTCCTATATGCCCACAAGACCGAATCCAAAAGTTGTGACCAATCCTTTCGGTCAGGGCGGACGACTTTCTGCAATATAGTCTTGATCTCCCTGTTCGACACCTCGACTAGACCATTCGTCTGTGGATGGTAAGGTGTGGCAACTCGATGGTCTATACCGAACACGCTAGCAAGGGCCTTCACCTGGTCATTGATGAAATGAGACCCCCCATCTGAAATTAATACTCGAGGTACCCCGAACCGCGTGATGATGTGCTTCCTCAAAAATCTGCAAACTGTCCTGCCATCAGCGGCGCGGGCAGGGATAGCCTCAACCCAACGACTAACATAGTCCACGGCCAACAGAATGTACTCAAATCCTTGACTCTTAGGGAATGGACCCATGAAATCGATGCCCCATGCGTCAAAAACCTCACAAAAGTGAATGGGCCGCATTGGCATCATATCATGTTGTCCACAAGTGCCCATCCTCTGACAGTCAGTACACCTCTTCACGAACTCATCAGAGTCCTTGAAGAGGGTAGGCCACCATAAGCCGGATTGGAGCACTTTCTGTGCCGTTCTCCTCCCAGAATGATGTCCTCCTGCCTCAAGCTTGTGGCAGTAAGTGAGGACGCTATGGTGCTCCTCCTGAGGAATGCACCTACGCCAGACGTTGTCCCCTCCTTCGTGGTAAATGATGGGATCCTCCCAGTGGTAGGACTTGACCTTCGCAAGGAAGGTCTCAAGCCTCTGCCTGGGCTAATCTTGTGGGACTTTCCCAGCAACGAGAAAGTTCACAATATCGGCATACCACGGGAGTGAGGCGATAGCAAGGATCGCCTCATCTGGGAAGGTCTCACAAATGGGATCAATATGCTCGGACTCCTCAGGTTGCTCTAAACGGGAGAGATGATCCGCCACCACATTCTTGACTCCAGGCTTATCCTTGATCTCAATGTTGAACTCCTGGAGTATAAGGATCCATCTAGTCAGTCTGGCCTTGGCATCCTTCTTTGCCATGAGGTATCGGATGGCGGTGTGATCAGTATACGGGGTCACTCTAGATCCAATGATGTAAGATCTGAACTTATCTAGGGTGAACACTACGGCTAGCATCTCCTTCTCTGTGACTATATAATTCTGCTGCGCGGAATCCAATGTGCGACTAGCGTAGTGGATAGCAAAGGGGACTCCATCTCTCCTCTGTTCCAATACGACCCCCATAGCAAAATCGGAGGCATCCGTCATGATCTCTAATGGGAGAGACCAATCAGGTGGCTGGAGAACAGGAGCCTTTATAACACACTGCTTGAGAGTCTCAAAGGACGAAAGACACTTGTCATCGATAAGGAACTCCGTGTCTTTCGTCAGTAGGTCAGTCAACGGTCGGGGAATCCTACTGAAATCATGAATAAATCGTCGGTAGAAACCAACGTGCCCCAGGAATGACCGTAATTGCCTCAGATTGGACGGTGGTGCGAGTTTTCTAATGACATCTACCTTGGCCGGATCAACCTCCATGCCCCTGTTGGAGATGATATGGCCAAGCACCGTCCCTTGAGTCACCATGAAGTGACTCTTCTCCCAAGATAGCACCAAGTGAACCTCTATACATCGCTGGAGTACTCGGTCTAGGCAGTCAAGACAGGAGTCGAATCCGTCACCATAAACCGAGAAGTCATCCATGAAGACCTCCAAACACTCCCCTACCATATCCGAAAAGATCGACAGCATGCATCTATGAAAGGTCGCATGGGCATTGCATAGCCCAAATGGCATGCGTCGGAAGGCGTATGTGCCGAAGGGACAGGTAAAGGTGGTCTTCTTCTGGTCCTCAGGAGCGATGGCCACCTAGTTGTAGCCTGAGTACCCATCCAGAAAACAATAGTGGCTCTTCCCTGCCAGTCTCTCAATGATCTGATCAATAAAGGGCAGGGGGAAATGATCCTTCTTGGTGGCATGGTTGAGTCTCCTATAGTCAACACAGACCCGCCAAGAAGTGGGTACTCGTGTAGCAATCTCCTCTCCAGACTCACTGATCACAGTCGTGATGCCCGTCTTCTTGGGCACCACATGCAAGGGGCTGACCCACTTGGAGTCGGAGATGGGATAGATAAAATCTGCGCTCCACCATTTCGAAATTTCCTTCATGACAACCTCTCTCAGATTTGGGTTTAGCCGCCGCTGGAACTCACGCGACGGCTTTGCCCCATCCTCGAGATAGATATGGTGGGAGCACAGGGTCGGACTAATCCCCTGGAGATCTGCTACACTCCATCCGATTGCCTTGCTGTTCTTTTCAAGAACCCCCATCAAACAGGATTCTTGCTCTCCAATCAGCTCGGCGGAGATGATGACTGGGTACGTCTCAGGCTCACTCGTAAGGAATCGATACTTCAGCGAAGTAGGGAGCGGCTTCAGCTCTAGACAGCTGGGTGCTGGTGGATCCGGCCTCTGAAATGTCTTGATGAACGCTGCCAAATCTGCATGGGAGAACTGAAACTCTCTCTCAATATCAGAAACTGGAGAAGGCTGTCGTGATGGACTGTCTCTGCTCTGCTCGACATCTACCTCCTCCTCAGCTGTAGGCTCAATGGGAATCAGGTCTTTCATGTTGTCCTCACAATCTGCCCAATCAGACTCTGAATATGAGGGATTTGCATCACACAAGGTGGCATCAGCGCCACCCTCATCACAAAAATCTGTGTCGCGGTCAAGAACCTGCTCTGCTGCCACTGAAGTATCCTAAACAAGGAATGTGCTCTCCAAGCTCTCCTCTGCTATCATCTCTGCATCAACGGTGTCTGAAAATGAGAGGATTGGCCTATGCTGCTGGGTCTGCCCATACTGCCTCATTGTCTGTGATCACAAAGTCACAGTCCTGGTGGATGTCTAGCCCTGCATATGTCAGCTGCTCTGTATCTGAAGTGGTCTCTGAGCATGATCTGTCTCTGGCTCGGTTGTCCTCGACCGTCTCTATTTGTACACTTTCACCCTCGACGCGAAAGTATACCTTCCCGCTATCATGGTCATTCACCGCCTTGGCTGTGGCCAAGAACGGACGACCGAGAATGATGGGGGTACCGGTCACTGAATTAGGGATCTCCATGTCCAACACTACGAAGTCCACGGGGAATTGCAGGCACTGAATAGTGATGACAACTTCTCGCAACAACCCCTTCGGCCTCTTGTTAGATCGATCAGCAAAATGAAGGACTGTCCTGCTCTGTCTAAGAGTGCCCAACTCGAAACGATCGAGAAGGGCTGCCGGAGGGAGGTTGATAGACGATCCACTATCTAATAGAGTCCGGTCGAACCTCTGCTCTCTAATGTGACACCTGACATACGGGGCTCCTGAATCTGGCCTCTTGGCCGACAGACGGTTCTGAATCGCGAAGCACGTGGCTTTCGTCAGCACATGGATCTCTGAGTGGTGGTTCCTCCTCTTCCTCCTGACTGTGGTCCTGTCTCTCAACGAATGCTGAAGAAGGGGGATGTGCTGCAAAGCCTCCTGAAGAGTCAGCTGGATATGGAAACGATCTATCATCTGCTGGCTGAACTCTTCCTGCTCTTTTTTTTTCGGATTTTCTTTTTTCTTCCCCTTCCCCATCTGAAGGGCTCTAGGGAAGGGGATCACTGGGTCCTTCTCAGATGAAGGACTAGGAAAAGGTCTAGACGGCTCGACAGTCGGATCCGCACATACATCATGCACCACACTTCCGAAGGTCTAAACCAGATGAAGGACTAGGAAAAGGTCTAGGAAAAGGTCTAAACCAAACCTTTTCCTTTATTCACAACAAAGTTCCGAGATACATCAGAAGTAGGAAAGACAACAGATCTCTCAACAAAAGTATGGGCGGCCTCAGCACCACCATCGGCTGGATCAACTGGAAGTCTCGCAGCCTCAGTACCGCTCTCTGGCTTGGCATAGTGGGTGGCCTCAGTACCACCTCCTCCAATTGGTGAATTGGCGACCTCAGCACCGCCTGTGGAATCGGCATCCTTGGTGGCATCAGTACCACCGTCATCATCTCTAGCGGCCTCAGTACCGCTCTCCTCCTCCTCATCTGGCGCTCTGGGTGGATCCTCAAGGTGTGGCTCAGACGAGGCGCCGCCTACTGGCATCCTACCGCTCCTAAGTGTGACAAAATCAGCATCAAAAAGGTCTGCAGCCGTATCATCAAATGGATCACTAGGAGTGGCATACTCAGTGTAAGCTACCTACTCAGATTTACGCTTCAGGCTGTTGGGGTTCGACTCGATCTGGGCAGGGATGGCGGCCTTCCCTCTCACAATGTCCCGTATCTCCTGGAACTCGTCCATCTTCCGTTTGAAGGTGGCCTGCTGGTCCGTGTGGAGGCTGGCTACATCATCCAAGGTGGGGCTCTCGTAAGGTGGGCCATGAGAACCCGACGGGTAGCCTCTCTGGTAATGAGGCTGTTGGAACTGGTGCTGCTGCTGAGAGGGGTAAGTGGGTGGATGCTGCTGCTGATGAGGCTGCTCACGCCTCCAAGACTGTCCCTGCTGGTAGGGACGAGGACCATAGGACGATTGCTGTTGTGGTGGGTACACTGGGGGCTGCTGCTGCTACGGCTGGTGCTCTCTCTGATGGTCGTACTGGCCTCCCTGTCCTGACGGCTGCTGCTGGGGCTGGGTACCTCCGGTCCCCCACCGGAATCCAGGATGGTCTAGTCGGATACCGGGCTAAAGGTGGTCATACCAAATCCTGTTGACATCCATCAACGGCTCTGTGTCGTACTGGGGTGGCGGGAGTACTTCCAGAGGCTGATCCGGCTGGTATACCACCATCTGCAAGTCTGGAGATGGTGGTGACTGGTAGGTGGGCTGCGACTCCTGGTACGGCTCCGCCTGTACAAGGTGAACCTGTCTAGGCTGCTGGTGTGAGCTGGAGTGCTGGGACGAGCTGCTGCTGCTGTCGTGATCACCTCACGACTAAAGACGGGGCTGGGGAGCCGTCTGTGCCTCCTGGAGACACATGAGCTGGGTCTTCATGTCGCTCAGAGTCTGTGCCATCTGCTCCATCTGAGTGATGCCCTGGTACTGCTTCTTTTCTATCAGCTCCATCCGATCCAACTTCTCGCTAATGATACCCATGTCCGCAGCTGATGACTCTGCCTGTGCTGCTGCTACTGCGGACGAACTGGAAGGACCGGCATCGACCCGTGCTATCCTCTGGTACTGCACGGGTCCTAGCTGCTGGGGTCTGCCATGAGTATACAACCAGGTCTGGGACATCACCATGTAGTTCTCGGCCATCTCCTCGTAGATGGCCTAGACCTGGTCGTGACCCTTTGCGAAGTATGACCTGCCACAAGAAGCGTTCACCAAGCCTTGGAGCTTTGGTGTCAGCCCGCTGAAAAAGCTCTGCCCGAGGTTGGGCTTGGAAATGTCGTGGTGCGGGCATCGATCAGTCAGCTCTCGGAACCTCTCTCATGCCTCATGGAACTGCTCATTGGGGAGAATGGAGAAGTTGCTGATAAGGGCTCTCACGACATTGGTCCGCCCGAGTGGACAATACTTATGCAAGTACTCGGTGCGGAGCTGCTCCCAAGTGTAGACGAACTTCCCCAGATGCTTCAGCCAGGTGGCTGCTCTATCTGCCAAGGAGAAGGGGAAGGCGATCATCCTGATGGTATCCTGGTCCACCTGACGTTCGTGGATAGTACTGCAGATCATAAGAAACTCCTGGAGGTGGAGATGGGGCTCCTCGGTGGTGAGCCCGTGGAAACGGGGGAGTAACTGCAAGGTGTTCGGGGGGAACTTGAAGTCCCACACGATAGGTGGTAGCACGACCCAGTGATGCATCAGTGTAGATCTGGGGTTTGCAACTCCCGCATCGTTCTCAGTGGCTCTCCTGCTCCTGCCGTGGCGGCTGGCACTGCGGCGGCAGCTGCTACGGCTACTGCGGCGGCTGCTGCTGCATCCTCTGGGATCCTCAGCCCATCTCTCCGCTGCTCTCTCTCTGCTCTCATCTGCTCTATCTCTCTCCTCATATCTAACATGAACGCTCCCTGATCCCTCAACTACTGCTGAACTATCTCGAGGGAGGAAATCAGGGTGGAGTTGATCGCTCCCTGGTCCAACACAAAGTGCTCAGGCTGTGGACCTCTAGAGCGATCCTCGGAACTGCCGGCCATGGCGTCTGCAAAACCAAACGATCCAAACTCAGGTGCCGATAAATCTGCTAATCTCTCCTCTGGCACTAGTCTCTCGGAACCGAATAAAAGGGGATCGAGGGGCAACAGGGCGGAATCATACTCGAGCTCGGAGAGCTGGTCTCAGCTCTCGCGAGCCAA
Organism: Ottelia alismoides; assembly: GCA_037367405.1. Classification (NCBI taxonomy): domain Eukaryota; kingdom Viridiplantae; phylum Streptophyta; class Magnoliopsida; order Alismatales; family Hydrocharitaceae; genus Ottelia; species Ottelia alismoides. Next base: position 262,129 of record JAZKJV010007528.1, on the reverse strand, counting down.
CCTAGATGAACGGGTAGACGCGCCCGAAAGCGGTGCAGCCAAAGGCTGCCTAAGAGATCATCTGCCCATCATCTTGATGTGGCGAGTAAGGCGGATGAGATCTGGAGAAACTATGATGACAAACAAACCACTCAGTTCACCAACGCAACGCGAGCTGAAGACCGTAAAGGTTTGGTCAGATTATCTTGTCAATTTTATTTTGGTGAACAAACAAAATATCAGAGCGATTACGTGACCTGCTGGGATACCCGATACTATCCCCAACCGACTGTCCCGCACGAAAGAGTTGGTAATCAGCCGAGGAAGTACCGGAGGGCTCTACCTAGTGTTCGGGTCACTCTCTCGCACAATCAAACCAACCACTGAGAGGGTTGCTCTCCCCAAGACAGATTTTTAGATCAAGTGTCTTTTAGGGTCAATAGCTTAAAGAGTCCCAATTTTATTGTTTTTCTTTTTAATATTTTTCAATAAAAACAAAAGGCCGAACGAATTTTTCGGTTCTCCTGATTATTAAGTCAAAAACAGGGGGAGAAGACGAAAAAGCCGATGCGCGATGAAATCGATGATGCATGCAAAGATAGAAATGTGTACCTGTCTCCAGCACTCTACATGCAATGTGATCCGCGCAGAATTTGAAAGACAAGAAAGAAACTACCTATATTGTGCAGCGGTGAAAACCTAGTCCTAAGCAGGCAATTTCTACTCGGCAGAACCGTCTAACTGGTCACAGGTCCTTCAAGCCAAAAGGTCCGGTCTCGGTCTACCCCTCCTCCTCCCGACACATCGGGTTCAGGAGCAGCACTTGGTAGGGCAGGCTACGGCATATAGGCTCGAAGGGAGTGAGTCAGTTATTTTTATTAATAATTTATTAGTAGATCCTATTAACGAACTATAGGTGCAAGCAGATAATTAAGTGTTTGGATCCTACTAATTACGGCACAGTCAAATAGAAAGTCCTAAATCTAGGGGCCCGAGAAAAACCGCGTAAAACCGTAAAAGGCAGCGAAGAAAAACAAAACCGCGAAAAGCCGCGAAAAACCTAAGGGTCCCCCGAGCACACCTGTGCTTGGCGAAACATACCCGCTACAAAGTCCAAGTCCAAGTGAGTGTCCCTGTATTATTACAATTCAAATAGAGTGTGCTGAAAAAACCTAAGCTACTCTACACTAAGCTGCTCCTCATGCTCTCCTGCGGCTCCGTGTAGACGGGAGCCGCCTCTAAATCCCGCGGTTGCGCCGGCTACTCGAGAGCCACCGCCTCAGTCCTCAGACCCTCACAAGAAACAAACAAAATGTTATCAACCAAATAAAAATAATCAAATAAATGCAGGAAAAATAAAATGAAATAAAACAGGGGTATATGTGCAAAAACAGAAATAAAATAAACAAGCAAAAATAAAAAAAAAAAGAAAAGAAAAGAAAAAGAAAATAGAACAAAAATAAATGAAAAATAAAAAGCCGCGAAAAGCCGCGGACTCAGAAAAAGCCGCGGAAAGCCGCGAAAAAGAAAACAAAGAGAATGAAAAATAAAAGGAAAAACTACTAAGCCGTGCTCCCCGGCAACGATGCCATTCTGATGAGCCAAAATTTCACTAATCCGGATCAGGTAAAAATATCACTCAGGCCGTTGCGACCCGGATCGACGAGAATCTCAGCTCAATCAAGAAAATGAGGTTCAGACCACCAAAATCAAATCAAAATCAAATAAATGCGATAGCGGTCTTAGCTATTAGATTAGCCTAGTATAGCGACCAGGGTCGGACTCAGGGAGCACGTGATGGCCTTGCGGCCTACGAAGTAGTCTAAAAAAAGAAATAAAATAAAAGACAAGTGTTTTTGGTGGATTTTTAATTTTTATAATTTTTTTTGGATTTTGAATTAATTAAGAAAATAAGGAAACAAGTGAATAAGCCAAATACAAACAATTATTAAAGCACTCAAAAATCAACCAAAAATTCAAATAAAAATGTTTTTATGTATTTTATGTTTTTTACTGTTTTTGGGTAATTTTTGGTGTTTTTCTGATTTTTATTTTATTTTTCAAAAATAAAACAATGCAAAAGGACAACAACAATGTCCAGCCAAGCTTGGGGGACTTAGATAAAATATCTAAAAGTACCTAAAAAGCCTGGAGGTAATTTTCCTGTATAGTAAAAACTACAAAGAAAATTTGGCCACTGGAATTATTATTTTTGGATTTTGAAATTAATTATTAGAATTTTTATAGAGTTTTTAGTGTTTTTCAATTTTTATGGATTTATATAATGAAAAATGACCAAAATTGGTAAGAAAATCAAACAAGGCAAAATACACACTAACTAATTTTTTTTGTAATTTTTAGAGATATTTTAATATTTTTTTTGTGAATTTTTAAGTAAGACAGTAAAGAAAAAGATTGTTTTTGAATTTTTAAAAATATCAAATAAAACCAAAAATATCTCCAAAAATTCTACAAAATTTTACAACATGGCAGGAGCCATGTATCCAATTTTCATTGATTTTGGAGTTAGTTTGATATTTTATCAAAAATCAAAACCTAGGTACAGTGCACAGGAACCTGTACGTAAATACCAGAAGTTCCAGGGGGTCTGGTGCAAAAATTCCAAGAAGTCACATGCGAGGCACGTGTCTTGGGCATACAGGGACCTAATTGCAAAGAAAATAAGGTTCCTGGACTAAATAATAATAGGTATTAAAAGTCCAGGGGCCTTATCGTAAAATACCCAAAAATATGATGCACATGCACAAATTCAACACTCACAGGGGTATAAGTGCAATTTTCTAAAAAATTGCATTCATTCATTCATTAACAACCCAGAACTACAAGGCTAATTATGCAAATATCCCAGACAAACACGTGTCGATGCACGTGACACACTACAGGCAGGGGCATACGTGCAAATAGCAGAAAAGACAAGGTCCAAAGTGCAATTTACCTAACGTAAATAAAATACTAAAAATGTTTACAGGACTAAAACTAAACTACTCTAAAGATAAGTGCCTAAGGGAATATTTACCCTTTATTAAGTAGACCGTCAGATGGGCGCTACGTGTGCTGATCGATGGCTGAGAAAGGGTGGCGCCCAACGTTGGAGTCCTCGTCCTGATCAAACGGCGGTGGCCTCGCCACACGTGGAATCGGACGGCTGAGCTGCAGCGTGGGAAAGCCTCGCTGATCGGATGGTGCAGATCGCTCCTCCAAGGATCTGACGATGCTGGTGGCTCCTCAGATGAACGGCTGAGATGCAAACTGGAGCTGGATGGGGATCCGACGGTATCTGGAGGTCGAGGAAGAACTGATGGCCGACGACCTTCGCCGGCCCGCTGCGCGCGCTCCCGGCCTCCTTGCGGGACTCCGATGATCGGAGATGAATTGATGTGGCCTTCCACGTCCAATGGTGTCCTCCTATGGCTCGACGGAGCTCCGAGGAGCTCAGACGAGGCCGGCGGAGACCAAGCTGCTGAACCAGAAGGTCCAAGCCCTCAGATGGGCTCGGATGTACCTGAAAAATACGCCAGCAGACTTGCGGGTCGAGGGCAAAAAGCCTCGACCCTGTAAGAGGGGGTGACAGTGATCGGTGAGGCGAGGCGGCCGAGCTCAGGCGAGGTGTCGGTGGTGGAACTCGAAACCCCAGCTCCTGTGCGAGCTGGGTTGAATGGAGGGCCGGAGAACGTGCATGGGGAGAAGGCGAATGCGACGGGATGGTCCGATGATCGAGACGAAGGCGGAGGTGGCCGGAATCGAAGGGGAACGGCGATGGGTCGAATTGGGGCAAATGCAAAATCACAGAAAAAGAAGTGGAACTAAGGCTACTTGGGTGGACGAATCGACTGGGCTCGAGCTGCTGGAGCTCTGGGTCATTGCCTCGCGGGTCGTCGAGGCCCGAGGCTCGAGGTCCTCCTTCAGGTGAAGCACGGCGGCACAAGCTCGCTGGATCTGAGGTCCGGGCACTCTCTCCTCTCTGCGACACCACCAGCGGCGAGCTGTCACATCGAGGATGACATTGGAGGTCACAGGAATGAAAGGTGGGGAGCCAAAGATGCGGAAAAAGGAGGCGAAGCTCAGAACTTATAGTGCCAGGGGTCCGGCTAAACTCGATCGGGTAGGGCTGCTCAGAGCACGGACCCCGAGGCGGGCACCCCGGCGAGGGTATCAGATCTGGCATGAACAAATAGCACCCTGGGTTTTGGTGAAAGGCGATCGGGTTGTGACGTGAAAATTGTGAGAAGTCGGGTCGGGCGTCACAACCCGTGGGAAGTGGTCCACAGGGGGGAGTTGACCGGGTGGTTAACATCCCTCGTGGACCAATGGGGACTGGCCACGTGGAAAATATTTGAAAATTATTTTAAAAATAGCAAATGGCCGAATTATTAAAAACTTAAAACATGAAAAATATTTGTTTTAATTTTTTCTAATTTTTGTGATTTTTAATTATTTTTTTTGAAATAAAAATAAGTTATTTACATAATAGGGATATATATAGGTATATGTACAATATAGGTTTTTGATTTTTGATTTTTAATTACTTATTTTTGTACATTTTTATTCCTATTTTATATTTTATTTATTTATATCATAAAATTAGGAATAAAAGGGTATTTTTATTTTATTTTTATTATTTATATACAAAGGTGAAATAAATACATATGTACATATATATACATGGTATATATACAATGTTATTTTTGGTTTTTAATTTTGTTCTTTTTATTTTGTTTTTATTTTTGTTGTTTTTATTTTATTTATTTACACCATAAAAGATAGAGTATATACAAAATTTTTGGAATTTTAATTTATTTATTTATAGGGTGAAATAAATATAGATAGGGGAATATGTACATGATGAACATGCACAAGGTAGACTATTTTTGTTTTCTTTTTGATTTTGCAATTTTTATTTGGATTTTATAATTATAAATAAATACAAATATGTACAAGGCACTTTTATTCTATTTTTGGGAGGAAAATATTTTTATTATATTTACAGGTATATTTACACACATGAGCCCCTATCTCCCTCTACTTTGGCTTTTATGCGGTCAGGCCCATGCTGAGCCCTCCCTTGGGATTAGGTTGCTCAATATTGATTCTAAATATTTCCCTCTTTTTCTTTTTTAATCTTTATTCTTTTATTTTTGCACAAAAATATTCTAATTATTACTTTTTACACCATGCATGCTTTTGGTAATTATTTGTATTTACAAACATATACATGCATTTGCAAAGGTTTTTGTAGCTAAAATATAAGAATAAAGAGTGATGAATGAGTATTCATCAACTACCACACATGAGAGAAAGGGAGGGAGGGCATGTGATGAGAATGAGAATGAGAGAGAGAGACATTCCAAGTGGTGTAAAAAGAAGAGCTAGGATTGTCTTGTCTTTTAGAGTATTTTGGGAGTCCATGGATCACAATCTATGTGAAACACAAAGTCAATGGTTGATATTGATTTGCTTTTCTATTCAAAGGTCTTGATTTTGTTTTTTAAAAATAGACAAAAAACTAATTTAGATTAAAATATATCTATTAACCAACACAATTTAATTTAACTAAATCAATTAGGATAGGATTATTGGGAAGGAGGTCACCCACAATCTTAAAATAAAGGGGACAACTACCCTTTGAATGAGTCAATGGGTGGCCCTCCAACCTCCATAAATGGAAGGTGTTGGCCATCTAATTATGTGAGATAAAATCTCACATAGTCCTTCATATATTTACAAGAACTTTTTTAGTAAAAAAATAACAAAATATAATTTCAAATTGATTTTGTGAATATTGCAATCATGCCATTAAATAATTGGAAATAATACTCACACATACAATATAAAATGTAAATTGTATTTCCAATTAATTTCCAATGTTATTCCAATTAACATTAACAATTAATTTGTAGATACTGTTTTCGGTAAGCTCTATCTAATATATTATAAATCACATTTGTAGTATATGCAACGTGGATAGTGCTATCCACATTATTCGTATCCTTGACAAGTAAATCACATATAATTGGATCATCATTCTCGTGCAACTAAATAATATGAATCCCATTCACATTATTAAATCATATTTAATTATCAATTTCTCAATATTGAGATACATAATTTATCAATGGAATTATACTTTTCAAGAATAATGTGCTTTACATAGGGATACTTGGAGAGAAGATAGGGTGAATGTATGTTCCACATATAATGTCTTGGATATTGAGATAATATCCCAACTCTAGATCTTAGGGACCTCTCATAAATGCTTGATTAAATCAAGGTCGTAGATCTAATCTTCACATTGTACCCGAATCACATTCATATCAATGTCCAACATTTGGACTAAGATTAGATCACTGCTCTACGAAGAGGAGTCACTAAAATCCAAACATGTTTCATGTCTCACTCCGAATGGAAGTGTCAATGTTATACTATCGTTTATGATCACATCACCCTCAAGTATTTCTAATAATTGTACATTCTATATACTAGAAAATCTAGAATAAACATGAAAAAATAGATCAACTTCGACTATCATCTTCGGGTATTTATCATAAACTTTCTCATTCAGTCATTGGGAGTTAGTATTGATCATATGCTTTCCAAAAGCATATATCATACCTACCAATTCTTCTCATGTTTCAAAAGCATGGCAACCATGCATGGAATTTAATAGGTCCCAATACCACATGAGTGATCTCATGACTTCCGATCCAGTAGCGGACCTGTATGATTCCTTTAAGAGATCATATTACTCATATGCCATTATATGCACACCAGCTCGCTCGTGTATATACCTTGATAAGGCCATCAACCTATTGGTTTGCCAAATGTTCATACTCAAACAAATATCAACGCATCTGTCTCTAATTATAGGATGCATGCCTATATCATGACAACATACAACAAAGGTCTTGGTTATCTCAATCTTGTTAAGTCAGCTCTTTGACATAACATATGCGATACCTCTGAATTTCTATTCCTATGCATAGGGCCAACCTCAAGTGGTTGGTCATATATCAACCTTTAGAGAAAAGATTGCCATCTCCTTCATAGGATGGGGATCATTTTCAACAATCATGGCATTGCTTGATGAGTACTTAATCTAACTCTTTATATATCATCCAAGCATCATCTTCTATGATTTAACCTCTGAATCAACAGTTGTATGAATGTAAACATGGCTATGGCACAAAACCTTAAATGTATTAAGGTACCAATTATACAGATCAATTTTTTCTTCATTTTTGATCAAGGAGTGAATTACAATAACATTTATTGCCTAATGCCTACTTGGTCTCACATGTATAACATCTCCAACCACTTCCAGATGGATCTGTGCCTCCTTCAACTCTAGGGCTTCATTGCCAAATTCTCAAGATTCTTCCTGGGGCATAAACAATCATGTAGGAATGCGGTGGAGATCAAACAACACTGCTGGAGACCCATTTGTATTGACATCAATTAAAGGAGGATCCACCTCGAGTTACATGTGTCGTTGGATGGCACCCTCCTGGTGCCAATCCAACTACTGAATACACACCATATCGCCCACTCTGGATAGCGGAGGCTCGAAGGGCCTAAGCCTTGCCGAAAGTGTACTTGGGTCACCATATGGCCCGAGGCACCTACACTAGCCTGACCCTCCACCCAAGATTGCTCCATATGCCTAGCATGTAAGGGGCTGGGCAAATTGCAGTCGTAGCTTGCACATTTCTTCAAATTACGAATAGGTCTCTATGCGCGGAAATTTACATGAAATCCTCTCCTGGATTTTAATATTGCATTTATTCCCTCCAAGGGCATGTTTGTAAAACTTTGTCTATTTATATTTTATGTTTTCATTTGTACTTATGCCCCTGTACCTTTTTGCTTATAACATGAGCATATGAACTCCTATTTCAATGATATCAGTTTCATTATGTTGCATGTTTAATTCTCTTTCCAATGGCATCATTGGTTTCTTAGTTTGACGCTTTGTGTGGAATGTTAAATTCGAGATATATTGTGACTTCTTCTTATTCATTTAAATGACATTTGCCTTAATTGGATACATCATATGATCTTGAAATTAATCACCCTTGTTGGATCAACTAATTAATAGATTTAGGTGTGTACTTGTGCATGTAAATATCTATTTGCATAGCAACATATTTTTGTTGCACTTTGTTATTTAATTAAAATTTCATAAAACTAAAATAAAAAGTGCATCTTGATCACTCATTCTGCTTTTTCATGATTAATGCATTATTTGTGCATTTTTGACCTAAATAGATATTTAATTATTTAATTTAGGTATTATTGTTTGATTAATCATATTAGGTAGATATGTCCTTGTGTTCAACCTTGGTACACTTACCAAGAAAAAAATACTCCACAATATTCAACACTTGTGGTTTCTGATAGATCAGTTTCCATCTCCTATAATAAATTATTTATTATTAAGTGATGTAAAAGGCGGTTCATTAGATGGAGTCGTTGCCGAGGACACGACTCATCTATATGATTTCATAGATTTTGATATTTAATTAAGTTTATTATTTTTTATACCTGGGTCTACATGTGTGTGTTGTTTTTGCATTGTTTTATTGTTCATTAAATTTCTTGATCTTAAATCTAATGCATGGATATTTTGGCAGCGCCCTTGTAGACCAAGGATACTCGAGAGATACAAAGGCAAGAGTCGGGAGCTTCTTCTATGAAGAGCCACAGAAGCATCTTCTAAAGCATGAAGAGATTTAATTAGCATTTTCTGTTCATTTAATTTGTTGTATATATTTTTAACAATTGCATTTCTAGCGGTCCTCATTCGATGGCTTGCATGTGCATTAATGGACGTGGACTTTCACATGTTGTTGAGTCTTCTTCACCCCTACCCATGTGGGACTCTACATGAATGTTCGATCCGGGGTTAGGCATGTGACTCTCTAAGCTTTTTTTTTAAATTTCATATCATGTGTTATTAATCCTAGGTAAGATACACTATTATGCATCTACAAGGTTCTCCTCATATCCGTAAATTCATGAGATGCTCTTAAACATCGATGTACTTAGCAAACTATGTTTTACTTCTTTCCACTAATAGTATTATATTTAGGATGCAACTTTTCTCAGATAACATGCATTTTAGTGATAAATTTAAATTCAGTCTTGCACTTGAATGGAGAGTACTGGACGCACTATAAGTACTTCTCTTGAGCATGCATCATTCTTCCTCATTGCATTGCCTTTTCTCTACATCCCGCTCTCCATTTATAGCCTAGGATTTTAAATGGAATTAGGACTGGATGTTAATAAAATTAGGACTGATAATGCAAGTCGCGCCTAATAAAATGGAGTAAAATTCACCTTGGATTATGGAAGAGCAAACCCTGACATTGTAAGTAGGATGTGTTTGCATATTTATGGTGAGGTCGCATCCCTAGGATAATTCCCAAAACCCATCATTAAACCGTGTGTAATAGATGTATATTTGGATGATCAACAATAAAACTGAAAAATTAAAATGACCAACACTTGTTTGTAGCCTTTTGAATTTGTGCCCTCGCCTACTAGTATGTTCTTTACCATAATGCCAATCCGCTAGAAGCCTCTTGAATTGCATCGTTACCACCACCATCATCAATTCCTCCACTTGATTTTTATTTAAATTCGGTGAAGTGCCCTTCTTCTCACCCAGTTCCCAACACTCTAGCTGGGCTAGATGTAAACTTGATTAGATCTTGGAATCTTTAACATATGCCTCCATTTGCAAGGCAATTTGTGTGGTTGTTCTTCCTCCTCTCTCATAAAGCACAGGAGCATCATTATCCTCCATCCACTTCTGCATAACGTCTTCATCTTCATGATATGAATTTTAAATATAAAAAATGTAGGTAAGATCAGTGAGGGTATACATTGTCTTTCTCAGTATTCCACTTCATACTCAATCCAAGATTTTCATATACCTAGACATGAACATGCAACTTGTCTATCCTTAAAGAATTTCGTCTCTTATAGTGAATGGGGTTAAAATTATTGGTGCTATATTGCACACTTATTCTCTACATTGAAGAATTTGACATGCACATCACTTGCAACAACTGCATTGATGATGAGATCGGATGAGGTTTCATTTGAGGAAGTGGGATTTATCATATGAGTCTAGACTCGATCTTATGATACTCAAGGATGGGATAACATCAAGGACGGCTTCGTGAAACTTGAGTGTCAGCACCTTAAGCCGGTTTGAGAATAAAGAATTATTATACTAATCTCTTGATATTTACCTATGTGCCATGGTGTGATGAAATCTTTTAAAAAAATGGTTGATCAATGTGTGCCAACTTGGAAAAAGCAATGAAGCTATCCAAAAATTAAAAGAAAGATAAACGAAATGCTCTCACGCTATAAAGTCAAAATCAAAGAACTTCCTCTAAAGGCGAGAGCTCCCAACCTTTCAAAGTATCCACTTGGACCAATCTTTTAGCCTTTTATGAGTCATTCAGGCACCCAAAAAAGGCTTTGCATCGTATAGTAATACAAGTCCGGGTGTCGAAGGCATATTAGATACTCAAAAGAGTCATACCCCGATGCATTCATAGGAAAACAAGTATAGACGACTCAACACTATCTTGACAAACGCACTAACCAACACGAAAAATATATGTGTTGAGTAATAAGACACTTGAGAGAATCGTTGTTCCCATGCGAGGCAGAGAAGAAATTACACAAACCTATGCCCTCTAACACTGGCCTTCCATCTTTACTTTCAAAGTATGATAACTAAAGACATGGTGAAGAGTGTGATAACCGCGTCGCACCCTTAGTTAATTCGGTCAGATTAATGTCCAAATTAATTAGATGTGTTCGTTGTAGTAGGATACAAGAGGGCTAATCAAAAACCACTTTTAAACAGATTTGAGTTAATTTCAAGCGGCAATTTTTTTTACTTGGTGAAGTCCAAGGTCGAACTCAGGGAGGCATCTGTCTCCTTAGGTGAATTATTAGCAAATTTCCAAGTGTTAGATTTTCAAGGAGTATTTTTTTGTTCTTTTTTTATTTTCAATGCAGACACATGCAATATGAAGCCAATTTAAAGTTAAATTAGTTTAAGATATCAAATTAAGTCCAAAATTTATGAAAATTGTCCAGATAATGTATTATGGTGAAAATGAACTACCCTAATATTTTTGGAATTTTTAGACACTAAATGAATTCACTGTGAATTAAACAAGCAGGAAGGGTGATTTTCACTAATTTATTTTTAATAAATATCAAATCGCATTTTTTTCAAGAACAAAAATTATCCTAGATAGATCTAATGATAAGGAACTAGGAAAATTGACAAACCTTAAATTTAATGTAAAATGAACCTATTAAAATTAAACTAAAGAAATCACTAAACAATTTATTTAGGCCTCGATATGCGTGCAAATGACATGAAATTTTTATGCAAGGTTGAGTTCACTATCCTAGAGCTACTATGAATTTTTGAGAAATTTTGGAGCTACAGAAAATTAATTATGAAATAAAAGGTCTCACTGGACAAAATATCTCACAAATCAACCAATTAATTCATTTAAAAATCTACTGCAGTTACAAAAATGTGACAAGTGGCACAATAGATAGGGGACAAGTTACTCAACAATATGCAACTTTTGAAATTCAAAAATGATGCAAAATGAAACCTAGGGATGCGTGCAAAGATAGGGTGTATTTGCAATACAAGAAAATAAAATTACATAAAAGAAATATGCTGACAGGGACTTAAATGCAATTACCTATAATGCTGGGGGTATCAATGCAATTTCTCCACTGGCACGTGCTCCTCATGTGGGGGCTGCTTCACAGGGACCTTTTTGTAATTTTGAAAAGTCCCCAGGGCTTCGGTGCAAAATTCCCAGGCCGCACTTGCTCCTCACGTGGGGCCTAGGCTCGGGTGGTGTATGAGGCTCGGGGCTTGGCTCGGGAGCTCCTAGCGGTCTAGAGTGAGGCTCGGCTAGCCTCGGGTGATCCGAGCCTAGGGTCGGGGATGAGGCTCGGTCTTCGTCGACGTGGCGTAATGAAAACCCTTGGATCAAGATCGATCCAAAGGGTGTCGGTGCTGACGTGTGGCGAGATCAGAGGCCGTCAGATCTGGATAGATCCAACAGCGCCTGAGACCCGCAGAAGGGGCGACGTGGCAGAATGCTAACCGCTGGATCACAGAAGGATCCAACGGCTCCTGTGAGGCTCCAGAGGTCGATGACGTGGCGGGCTAAGCTCCGTTCGATCTGGAAATATCCGACGGCGCTTGAGACCCGGCTGAGTGGCGAAGTGGCGTGAAGTAGACCGTTCGATCGAGATGATCGAACGGTAGCTGGGGCTTCTCCCCCAATGGTCCTCCGTCGCCTGGGGAGGAGATGGCGGGGCTCCGGCGATGAGGACTTTGCTCCGCCCTTCCCTACAGGTGGTGGTGAAGCTCTCAGACGGTTCAGATGTCCCAGAAGGTGCACGGAGGTGCGTCGATGGTGCTGGTGGTCTCAGGAGCTGGAGAAGGGCGTCAGAGCTCTGTGGCAGCGAAGCTCCAAAGGAACTCCGGTGAACTTCCGATCAGTGAATGAGGAGGTACCTGCAAGTGTTAAAAGAATAGCTGAAGCTCATGCGTGCAATCGTGGAGGTGTGAGGGGGGGTCGGCGAGGCCTAAGGAGGAAAGGAGATGGCTGGCGAGGGTGCTTCGGCCAAGTGGCAGAGCTGGAGCTGATGGAGGATGAAGTGCGTCGTCGGCGGGCGTAAAGGGTACCGTGAGGATGAGAGCTCCGTCGTGGAGCTCGACGGAGTGGAAGAGAGGCGTGAAGATGGATGTAGATGTCGAATAAAATTGGAGAAATCAAAAGAAAAATCAAATGAAGATCGAAGGAAGGTGGAGGGAATTACCTGGGGTATGGAGCTCGAGGTTGAGGTCCAGATCATCGCTCGAAGGGGCGGTAAGTCCCTGAGCTCAAGCAGCGACTCGACGGAGTGGCTGCGACACGGCAGAGGTGTCGCGGATCTCTGATTTAGCCAAAAATAGGTGGTCTTAAGTTCACACAAAGCGTGAACTCAGTCGGTGTGGTGACCACACTAAATTCGGACTAAAGTCAACAATTAACCCACACTAAAGATCAATAAATTAGAGCTAATGTGGAGTTAAAATTTATTTTTAACTCTGCACAAATGGTGTATAGTGTCAAGTATGCAGAGAGTTCGAACACAGGGAGCAAGCAGGGTAGTTCAAGCAAATGTATGCTCAAGTGTGCGTGTGATGTGTCTACACTAAGCAAGCAAGCAAAGGAATTTTTGTGGGTTTTTAATTTTTATTTTTTTTTATTTAATTTTTAATTTTATAATTTTGTATTTGGATTTTTGATTTTCTGATTTTTATATTTTATATTTTTTTTAATTTTTTTATTTTCTTTTTCAATATTGGAGAATAAAGACAATATAATAAAAGGCAAGCTAAAATATTTCTAAAATGGTGCAAAAAATACTCAAAAAATTCAGGAATAAAATATTTTTGATATTTTTATGGTTTTCTACTGTTTTTGCGATTTTTGGGGATTTTTCAAGGTGTTTTTGGTATTTTTAATTACTGAATTAAGGCAAAACAGTGGAAATAGGGCTGGCTGTGACTAAAATGCAAGTTAAAAATAACAACCAATAGCTCAAAATTTTCACACTATTTTTCAAATAAAAAGGACAAAATAAGGAACAAACAGGAACTGAGCTTTTTGATTTTTGTAGTTTTCTACTATTTGATATATTTTTTTGAAGTTTTCGAGTGTTTTTCAATTTTTAGTGTTTTTCTTTTGAGATTTTTAATGATTTTTGGACTGACACTAAAATAAGATAAAATAGACACTAGGTAAATTTTTTGGAATTTTTGGAGAGGTTTTAATATTTTTTTGGTATTTTCTAAGTTAGACAGTACACAAAAGGCAGGTTTTTGATTTTTAATAAATATGAAAATAAAGTAAAATCAAAAACTAAATATGTGGCGTCAAAGTACACATGTCCAGGAGCTTAAACCTATTTTTGTGGAATTTTTGGAGTTAAAATGATAGGTTAAATAAATACATCAAGCATCCTATCAGTAAACAGCCTGGCAGGGGTTTATATGCAAAAATACAAACTTCCAGGGGCCTAACTGCAATTTGCACACAAAATTTGAACTGAAATAAAATACTTTCTGGGCCAAAAACCAATACCAAAAGTCGCTAGGGCTTCTATGCAAAATGTCCACCCACGCGCGTGCAATGCACGCGCCTGGGGAGGACCTAAATGCAAAATATCAAAGATCAGGGGGATTCATGCAAATTCTCCACACAATATATAGCTTAATAAAATAATTGCTGGACTGAATATTAAAGGCACAAGATACGAGGGTATATCCGCAAAATTCCCAAGAAACACGTGCCAGAGCACGTGCGCCTGGGAGGATAGTTCTGCAGTTATTCAAAACCCCGCGGGCTGATTTGAAAATATTACAAAAACATACAGCGGCCAATGAAAGTTTTGGTTCAACTTTAAAATACAAAATTGGCGGGGCTTATCTTGCAAAATGCCCAGCCAAGGGCGCGATCTGACGGCGGGGACCAAGTCACTTAGACACGTGTCGCTTGGAGGTGCGTCGATACCCCTTCGCTGCGGGTGGCTCAGATTAGATCTCCTGGAGGGCGATCAATGGCTGGCAGGCATCGAATCGGACGGTAGCTGTACACCTGGCCGAGTGTTCTTGATCCTACGGCCAGGGACTCGACAGGATGAACTGGTGAGGAACTCGGCCTGTGCCGAGCTTCGTGGAGGTACGGGGTTCACCTTCGTCTGCCGATCCCATGGCCGAGGGGCTGATCGTGCTCCTGCTGGTTCCAGGTACCTCCTGGTGGCGTCAAAATAGGCCGGCACCCCCCAAGATCCACACCACGACGTCGAAGGAGGTGGGGCGCTCCAGGTGGTGCGGTGGCCTCCAAAACCGCCCCCAGGCGTGCGTCTTTGATGCTCAAACCTGCAGGAAGAAATGAGAGGGTCGGGGGTAAAGTGCCCCGACCCCGCGGGATGGAGAGAACAAGGTGGGTACAGAGTGCACGGGCGAAGATGGTGTTGGCCGGAATAGCTCCGGCCGAACGTCGATTAAGCGAACCGACACTCGGATGGACTGAATAAGCGCGGGGAAATGAAGATGGGAATGCGAGGGATTGAATGACAGTAAAAAAAAACTAAGGGAAGCACAGCCTCGAGCCCAGATCGGGCGAGGGAGGGGATACCTCGACGGCGGTCGCCGGAGGTGTGGAACTCGCCTGAGAGATTGCTCTTCCTCCTCTTCGGCGATGGCAGCCCGTTGCTGTCACCTACAAGCCTCCAAGGCAGTCCTAAGGTGGAAGAGAACTATGTGAAATGCGGTTCGAATTTCAAATTAGGGTTCAGAAGAGGTTTTAAGGGGTTGGCGGACATGGGTGCAAGAACGAGGCATAGTGGGAGCTGCAGTGATCCATGACCCAAGGTGACGCTTGGGCGTGAATCCTTGATGCACGAGCTGCGAAAGTCGTGAAGGTTGCATCGCATTTTAGTGAAAGGGTTTACCTCGAAAAAAGGATGAAGAAGGGGGGTCAAACATGGTCTGACAAGCACCAGGGGGTAGGTCAGACTGTTGACCTAGGTCAACAGTCCTGGCCTCCTGGTTGGTCCACGTGGACCAACCAGGAAAAACCCTGGAAAAACATGTTATTAATTCAATTTAAAATACTAAATGGCCGAATTAATTAAAAGTTATAAAATAAAAAATGCTCAAAATTTTATGTAGTATTTTATTCTGATTTTTATTTATTTTTATGAGATTTATTTTTACAAGTTGCCTTTTTAACCTTATATAGGTATAATACCTATGTATTTTAATATTTTATTTTTATTTAGGTATTTTATTTTTATTATTTTTATTTAGTATTTTATAAAATTATAACATACTTTTATATACATAAATATATTTTTATTTTATTTTTCTGATATGTTTTGTATATTTAATAAAATACGAGTGTATTTTATATAGGTATAAGTGTAGGTATAATACCTATGTAGTCTTTATACAAGTATGTTTATTTTTATTTTTCTTTGCATTTTATTTTAATTTTAATGCGTATAGGTATTATAAGTAATATTTACAAAATTATAAAAATATATATAAAAAATGAATAAATAATGAATAAAGAATAAATTGAATATTCTATTTAGTACAAGTATACAATTAGGGTCCAAAACTCAACTTTCAAACCGTAGCTCCACCAAATGCGAAACCACCGCCAATAAATAGCTTATTTTCTTCTATATACAATTAAAGGTGAGTACACTGCATTTGGAGTTGTCGTTTGTGAGATACGGGTCTGGGAAGTTGGGATTCTGGATTTCTATTCAGACCATAACTTTTTATCTGTACATTATTTTTCTGTGAAATCAATTTTGTATTTTTCTTTATTAAATTATCTACAACTTTCATGTACAAAGTTTCTTTATTTGATGTATAAAAAGTGGAACCAAAAATAGGTCCCAAAATGAATTAAAGAATGAATAGGAAGTATAGGTATTATATCTGTGTTTCTGACCTTATCTCCCCCTACTTTATTCCTTGTCGACCTATTCATCAAGATGCCTAGGTCTCAGGGGTTTTGGGTCATAAAATATTTACAATATTTTATTCTTTTTCTTTTCTTTATTTATTCTATAATTTTGGCCTTAATTACAGTAATTTATACACTGTTTGGATGCACATGCATGAATGCTAAGATGCTCTATTTAAGGGTATTTTCAGGCATTTGCTAGGGTTTTTGGTGCCAAAATGATAGAATAAAGATGATGAAATGTGGATTCATCATCCCCCTATACTTTACCTTTGCTAGTCCCTAGCAAACACTTATGCAATAAGTGCAAAAAGAAACAGAAAGAAAAGAAAAAGAAGAACTTGGATTTTATTTGATTGTCAAACTTGTCTGCACAAAATCAAAGTTTGGAGCTCAAGTCGGACCTTTGGAACTTTAGTGCGGGCGGAACCTTAGTGAGAACCGTGTTTGAAATCCAACAGTCCCTGAGAATCCCAAAACTCTGTCCAAGTCTCCTCAATAGCCAGGTCAGAAATATCTCAATTCATACGCAAACTCTTACGACTATGAATCTGACTTGTACAGTGTAAGTGATGGTGGCTCTCCCCAACTAGAATGACAAAGAAACTGACTTCTCCAGTACGACGACCCAATGATTCCCCAATCCAATGACTCCATCCTCGAGGAGCGGGGTATTCCCTTCTAAGTTCAAGTGGCAACCAGCTCAAGAGGAGGGGGTGAAGAGAAGAATGGACGGTAGCCAGTGTAGCTACCTATCCTTGGATGCAAGACCAATGTAGTCAAGTCATCCTGCTGCAGGCTCACATATTTGACTTTGGAACTCAAGCTTGCTTATTGACTTTACAACATATGTACATACTTTGCAGGCTTTTTATTTTTGTACATGCCTGAACTTTTTTTTTTTTTTGAATACTATATAAAACAGCATTTACATAAGGAGTTTTTCCTCTTGAGCCAATAGACTATCCCTCTTTTGAAGCTTTATCGCAACCCACAGCCTCATGTCTTTAGACTTCCTAATCACTGGACGGGTTGGGGTGCACTTCCCTCCCTAGAGGAGGACAAATGTTTCCACTTGTGTGCGTCTCATACCGGCAAATCCAATCCCCTCACCACTCCAACTGAGTCGAGCCATGTGAAAGGTGCAGGTGTCCAAGTTAGGTCATTATCAACAAGAGTCGTGCGTGTGCTCCGAAATACTCTACTTAGGCAGTCAAGAATCCATTGAACCAAGTCCCGTGATCCTCTAAGAATTAAGTCAACTAGACCTGAAGTACCTCAAACCTAGTTCCTATAAGGTTCCTGTTATTAGGTAGATTAGAAGGTCCAATCAAGCTCCAATCTTCGGATTTTACTTAGACTTGTTCAACTATCAAACTCAATCCGAAAAATGCGAATGCTATGCAATGCAATGCAGAAAATATTTTTGTGATGCAATTTTCAAAGATTTTGAACTTTTTATGGATTTTGAAAAGATGATGCATGCATTTTTTTGTATTTTCAAAAAGATTTTTCAAATGTTTTTGGATTTTAATTTTTGCAAATGTTTTTGGGAATTTTTGAAAACAAAAAGATTTTGGCTGAAAACAAGGTGAAAATATGTACACGGGAGTGCTTCTTTATATTTACAAGAAGTGGATTTTAAGAATTTACAGGGTAAGTGATCAATTTTATACATATATACATAAGATGGATTTTGGTGTGATGTGAATATTCCTCAAACTTATTTGACACAAGCTTTTCACACAATTTTTGAAACTATAGTCCAAAATAGTTTTTACAAACATTTTACATGCATTTGAAAACATTTTGCAAAGGCTTTCAAAACAGTATATATAGGTTTTTCAAATCATTTTTGCAACCATTTTTCAAACCATTTGCAAATCATTTTTCAAACATTTTATTTCACACAAAGAAAAGAAATTTTACAAAACACCCATTTTTACACAGGTTGAAAACATGTAACAAAATATTTTCAAAATAGTTTTCAATAGATGTTCACAAAAATTTTCAAACCATTTTTCAAACATTTTGCAAAAAACATTTTCACCTAATTTATTAATCAGTAAATACAAAAAGAATTTGAGGAATAACCACATCTTTTTATTAAGAATTTGTAATGAATTTTAAAGAATTATTATCCATATTTATCAGGAAAATACGAAAGTACGAGTTATGGCTAAAGTATATACGTAGTATATACGACCCCCCTATACTTAGCTTGAGCTATGTCCTCATAGATCGGAGAGAAAAGAGAAGACATAACTCGTACTAAGTATAGGCAAGTCTAAAGAATGAATGAATGAATCAAAGAGAAGTTGACCGTCCCCCCTATACTTAGGATCAAATAATCCTAAGTATAGCAGACTGTACACAACGCAGGGAGGGTCAAGGGTGGGAATGAACAGATCGTACTCAGATTGTCTCCCCCTATACTTAGGGTAAGATATCCCTAAGTATAGACAAGAAGAGGAGACAATGGAGAGGATCAAAGAATGGAAATACTCGGGGTGCACACCCCCCTATACTTAGGACAAAGTACGTCCTAAGTATGGAAAACTATCTACAAGGGCGACACCTTTTCGGTAGATGAAGAAGATAGGAAAGGAAAAGAAGAAAAGAAGAAAATAAGAAAATAAATCGACAGACAACAGAGTGATATAAACAGATGGATCTGTACAGCGGAAGATAGAATTGATCACCATGTATGAGATGTAAATGATGAGAGTCAAAGGACACATCTCATACCAGAAGAATGGGGGCAACGTCAATGGTCGGCGGATCATGATCAAGATATAATTTCAAACGTTGACCATTGACGCGGAAGGTAGAGGAAGATGACGGTTCGGATATGTCGATGCTACCATTGTCATGTACCTTCCTGACCACATACGGTCCTTTCCACTTGCTCTGCAATTTCCCTGGGAATAATTTCAGCCTGGAATCAAACAACCATACTCTCTGATCTGGCTCAAACTGTTTATGGCTGATATGCGAATCGTGCCATGTCTTCACTTTCTCTTTGTACTGTAAGCTGTTCGAAAAGGCTGTATCTCTAAGTTCCTCCAGGGCTGCCAATTCTGCTCTTCTCTGGTTTCCTATACTCTCGGGATCTAGAAGCAACTCAGTAACTGCCCAAAAAGATTTATGCTTGATCTCCACTGGCAAATGGCACGGCTTGCCATAGACGAGACGAAAGGGAGAAGTTCCCAATGGATTCTTGAAAGATGTCCGATAAGCCCACAAGACCGAGTCCAAAAGCTGTGACCAATCCTTTCGGTCTGGACGAACAACTTTCTGCAAGATTGTCTTTATCTCCCTATTCGATACTTCGGCAAGACCATTAGTTTAAGGGTGATAAGGAGTGGCAACCCGATGGTCAATGCCGAACTCGTCTGCAAGGGCCCTGACTTTGTCATTGATGAAGTGAGACCCCCCGTCTAAAATCAAGACTCTAGGTACCCCGAACCGTGAAATGATATTTTTCCTCAAAAATTTGCAAACGGTTTTAGCATCTGTGGCTCGGGCGGGGATGGCCTCAACCCATCGGCTGACATAATCTACAACGAGCAAAATATGCTCGAATCCCTGACTCTTAGGAAATGGGCCCATGAAATCAATCCCCCATGCATCAAAAACCTCAAAGAAGTGAATGGGTTGCATGGGCATCATGTCTCTCTGCCCGCAGGTTCCCATTTTCTGACAGTCAGTACATCTCTTCACGAACTCATCAGAATCCTTGAAGAGAGTAGGCCACCATAGGCCGGATTGAAGCACCTTCTGTGCTGTCCTTTTTCCAGAATGATGTCCTCCTGCCTCAAGCTTGTGGCAGTATGTGAGGACGCTATGCTGCTCTTCTTGAGGAATGCACCTCCTCCAGATACTATCCCCTCCTTCATGATAAAGGACGGGATCCTCCCAATGGTAAAACTTGGCCTTAGCTAGGAAGGTCTCAAGTTTCTGCCTGGGCCAACCCTGAGGGACTGTCTTGGCAACAAGATAGTTTACAAAGTCAGCATACCACGGGAGTGAGGTGACAGCCAAGATCGCCTCATCCGGAAATGTCTCTGCGATAGGTGCGCTGGGCTCAGATTCCTCAAGATTCTCCAATCTGGAGAGACGATCTGCCACCACATTCTTGACTCCAGGCTTGTCCTTAATCTCAATATCAAATTCCTGGAGTAGAAGGATCCATCTGGTGAGACGTGCTTTGGCATCCTTCTTAGCCATTAAGTACCGGATGGCGGTATGATCAGTGTAGATTGTTACTCTAGATCCGAGAATATATGATCGATACTTATCAAGAGCAAAGACTACGGCCAGCATCTCTTTCTCAGTCACAGTGTAATTCTGCTGCGCGGCATCCAAAGTCCGGCTGGCGTAGTGAATGGCAAACGGTAAACCATCCCTCCTCTGTCCAAGCACAGCCCCAACGGCAAAATCTGAAGCATCCGTCATGATCTCGAATGGGAGAGACCAATCGGGTGGCTGAAGGACAGGAGCTGAAACAACCATGTTCTTGAGAGTCTCAAATGATTCAAGACACTTATCATTAACAATAAACTCGGTATCTTTGGTGAGCAAGTCAGTGAGCGGTCGGGCAATTCGACTAAAATCCTGAATGAACCGTTGGTAGAAACCGACATGCCCCAGAAAAGACCGTAACTGACGCAGATTGGACGGCGGATTGAGTTTTATGATGATGTCCACCCTAGACGGATCGACCTCCATGCCCCTGTTGGAGACGATATGACCAAGGACCGTCCCCTGAGTCATCATGAAATGACTCTTCTCCCTGGATAAGACAAGATTAACCTCAATGCAGCGCTTGAGCACACAGTCTAGGCAGTCAAGACAAGCGTCGAACCCGTCGCCATAGACCGAGAAGTCATCCATGAAGACCTCTAAACAGTCACCCACCATGTCCGAGAAGATGGACAACATGCACCTTTGGAATGTCGCCGGAGCGTTACATAGACCAAAGGGCATCCGTCTGAAAGCATAAGTCCCAAACGGACAGGTGAATGTCGTTTTCTCCTGGTCTTCGGGCGCAATGGCCACCTGATTGTATCCAGAGTACCCATCAAGAAAACAATAATGACTCTTCCCAGCTAGCCGCTCGATAATCTGATCAATGAATGGTAGCGGGAAGTGATCCTTCTTGGTGGCCTCATTCAATCGTCTGTAGTCCACACAGACCCTCCAAGAAGTTGGTACTCTGGTAGCGATCTCCTCTCCGGACTCATTGACAACTGTAGTGATACCCGTCTTCTTGGGTACCACATGGAGTGGACTAACCCATTTGGAGTCGGAGATGGGATAGATAAAATCAACGCTCCACCACTTGGAAATTTCTTTCATGACTACGTCTCGAAGATTCGGGTTCAGCCGTCGTTGGAACTCACGCGACGACTTAGCGTTATCCACAAGATAAATGTGGTTAGAGCAAAGATTTGGGCTCAGCCCCTGGAGATCAGCTATACTCCAACCGATTGCTTTGCGGTTTCTTTCAAGAACCTCCATCAGACGAGATTCTTGTTCTCCAGTCAAATCTGCAGAGATAATGACTGGGTGCATTTCTGGCTCTCCAGCAAGGAATCTGTACTTCATCGACTGCGGTAGAGGTTTCCGTTCTGGACAACTGGGAGGTGGCAGATCTGGCTTCTGATATGTCTGTGTAAATGCGATCAGGTCTGCATGGGAGAACTCTCGTTCTGCATGAATTTCTGACGAAGGGTGGCCTGCTGAATCATCAGTAAACTGCACTGGCTCGCACTCGGTCATGGTTGTTGGCTCAGTAGGAATCAGACAAGGTAAATAGTCATCAAAGTCATCCCAGTCAATGTCTGAATCCGAGGGATCAGAAGAAGATGAGCATGATTGAAATTCCTCAGTACCACTCATCACAACACTGTCAGCCTCAGAGATATCCTCATCCAGGGATGTGCTCTCCCGGCTCTCGACTGCCATGAGCTTGAGATACAGTGAATCTGTAGGCAAGGCGAGGGTCGGTGCTACGGGATCTGTCCAGTTGGATTCATCATCAGTCATCTCAAAATCACAAACCTGGTGGATGTCTAACTCCTCCTCTGTCATATGCGCTGCTTCGCTGGACTGCTCGGAGCATTCTACCTCTCTGGCTCTGATCTCTTCGACCATCTCTATCTGTATGGTTTTTCCCTCTACGCGAAAGCATACCTTCCCACTATCATGGTCGGTTACAGCCTTGGCTGTGGCCAAGAACGGACGTCCGAGAATGATGGGGGCATCAGTCACCGCCTCAGGGATCTCCATGACCAACACAACGAAGTCCACGGGGAATTTCAGGCCCTGAATGGTAACGACCACGTCTTTCAATAACCCCTTCGACCTCTTAATCGACCTATCAGCAAACTGAAGGACGGTTCTGCTTCGAAGAAGAGGGCCAAACTCGAACTGCTTGAGTAAGGCTGCCGGAAGGAGGTTAATTGAAGAGCCACTGTCTAATAGAGTACGATCAAACTGCTGCTCCTGAATCTCGCATCTGACATAGGGAGCTCCTGCGTCTGGTCGCTTGGCTGGCAGCTTGTTCTGAATGATACAACATGTGTCATGATACCTCTTGAGTCAGTAGACTATCCCTCTTTTGAAGCATTATTGCAACCCACAGCATCCCGTCCTTAGATGTCAACACCACCAGACTAGGTTGAGATGCACTACCCTCCCTAGAGGAGGACGGATGTTTCCACCCGTGTGCTACTCCAAGCTAAAGGATTCTACCTCCTCACCACCTCATCAATGAAGAGCTACGTGCATTGTGCTTGTCCAAGTTAGGTCACTATCTATAAGAATTACGTGTGTGCACGAGATATTCTACTTAGACTGATTAAGATGACATGTGAACATAGACTTGCAGACTCAAAGAATTAAGTCACTTGACCTGAGAAATCTTAACTCCAGTTCCTATAAGGTTCCTCTGAAATTAGGTGGATTAAGGTCAAATCAAGTCCATCCTCAATTTCTACTCATAACTTGGTTCAAAACTTACTAGCTTTTCACCTTGCATATGCAAGATATACAGATGAGATGCAGATGACATGCTATGTAGATGAATGTAAATGCAAGACTCTTTTTTTTCGATTTTCTTGAATGCAAGGATGATATGCAAGAGTAAATAAGAAGCCTATTTTTTTGTTGTTTTTTTTTCCAGAAACTTTGGTATACCTCCTATTTTACAACAATTTACAAGAGTTTATAAGTATTATACAAGTTATACAAATGTTATACATTATACAAGTATACATGTTTTTTCAATTTTTTTACAAAAGTTACAAGTATTATACAATTTTTTTTAATTTTTACCGACCCGTAATTATTGCAAAATATATACAAAAGTACGCAAAAATACGCAAAAGTACAAGCTATGGGTAAAGTATATATGTAATATATAGACGCCCCCCTATACTTAGCGTGTGCTATGTCCTCAGAGCACGAAGAGCGAGGAAAAAGGCATAGCTCGTGCTAAGCGTAAGAGAGCTAAAGAGAATTGAAAATGTATAAAAATCGACCGTCCCCCCTATACTTGGACTCTGGCAGCCTGAGTGTAGAAGAAAGTCAAAAAGTGGGGCGGACGAGGTCAAGAAGAGAAGTGGATGAATATACAATGTGGGCATCGGTCCCCCCTATACTTAGGCTCAGGTCAGCCTAAGTATACGTCGGAAGTGAGTATGAGGACCAATGTGATCTGGAGAATGTACAAAGAGCCGACTCAAGTGGCTCCTCCTCCCTATACTTAGGATCTGGTCATCCTAAGTATAGTCCAAGATAGTGATCTGATGAGGCTGGGATGGGTTACTAGAGTTGCGCGAGAGAGAGGATAGGATGTACAAGAAGAATGATGATATATACAAATGAGTCGGTCTTAATCTTTCAAGATGCTGCTGATGGCTGGAGCTCACTGCTGCAAGGCCTCATACGCGGCTCGAGGTGTATCTGTTGAATCTGTCTCGTGCATGAATACAATCTCCTCAACATGGACTAACTGCTCATTGGATTCGATGAAGTGCTTCAACAGTTGTCCATTCACTAGAAATGTCGGTGCGTCATCTGCGAGATCTGAGATCTCGACACATCCACTATTATGCACCATACGGGCGACAAATGGGCCTGTCCACTTGGACTTCAACTTGCCTTGGAAGATCTTCAGCCTAGCATTGAACAACCATACCTTCTGTCCAGGAACAAAGGTCTTTCATCTGATATATCTATCATGCCAACGCTTCACCTTGTCCTTGTACACCAAACTGTTGTCATATGCGCGGTTTCTGATTTCCACAAGCTCATTCAGATCCATGTCTCTCTGCTTCTGCCCAAGGTGCATGTTCCAGTTGACCTTTTTGATTGCCCATTCTGATTTGAGCACTAACTCTGCAGGCAAATGGCACGGCTTTCCGAATACCATTCGGAATGGAGAGGTTTCTAACGATGTCTTGTAAGCTATCCGATACGCCCAGAGGACTTGATCCAGGATCTGAGACCAGTCCTTCCTGTCCGGGCGGACAAGCTTTTGCAATATGGTTTTCACCTCCCTATTTGACACCTCAGACATACCATTGGTTTGTGGGTGGTAAGGGCTAGCGACACGGTGTTCGATGCTGTAGTCCTTCAGGAGTTTCTTCACCTCCCGATTCACAAAGTGGCTACCCTCGTCTGATATCATCATTTTGGGGATCCCGAACCTAGATATTATATGTTCTCTGATGAATTTACAATCAGTCCTGCTGTCTGCGGCTCGGGTCGGGATAGCCTCCACCCATCTGGATAGATCGTCTACCGCAAGAAGGATATATTCGACGCCGTGGCTAACAGGGAATGGGCCCATGAAATCGATGCCCCAGGCGTCAAAGACATCACAAATGATGACAGGATGCATAGGCATCTCATCCTTGGAACCAACGGTTCCTCCCATTCTCTGACATACTAGGCACGACTTCGCGAAGGCAGTGGCATCGCGAAACAGAGTCGGTTAGTAAAAGCCACACTGAAGTACCTTTCATGCGGTCCTCTTCCCAGAGTGGTGTCCTCCTGCCTCTAAGCTGTGGCATAAAGGAAGGACACTCTGGTATTCCTCCTGAGGAATACACCGTCTCCAGACACAATCCGGTCCTTCGAAGAAAAGGATCGGATCCTCCCAATGGTAGTGTCTTGCGTCCGACTTTAGTCAGTTAGTTTGTCTCTTAGGCAAATCTTCGGGAACTTTCATGGAGACAAGATAATTCACGATATTGGCGTACCATGGGAGTGAGTCGATAACAAAAATCAACTCGTCAGGGAAGGAGTCTCGAATCGGTAAATCCTCGGAAGTATTAAGATCTTCGAGACGAGAGAGATGATCGGCTACTACGTTCTTCTTTCCAGGTTTATCACGGATGTCCAAATCAAACTCCTGGATAAGTAAAATCCACCGAAGAAGACGCGCCTTCGCGTCCTTCTTCTCCATCAAATATCGTAGTGTCGTGTGGTCAGTGAACATGATTACCTTGAATCCAATTAAGTGAGATCTGAACTTGTCCAAGGCAAACACTACCGCAAGCATTTCCTTTTCCATAACTGTGTAGTTACGCTGAGCGGTGTCAAGCACTTTGCTTGCGTAGTGAATGGAGAATGGGACGCCATCTCATCTTTGTCCTAACACAGCCCCCACAGCATGGTCTGAGGCGTCCGTCATGATCTCAAAAGAAAGAGACCAATGTGGGTCTTGTAGGATGGGTGCGTCCATAATCATTCCTTGCAAAAGATTAAAGGTCTCAAGACATTTGTGATAAACAATAAACTCCATGTCTTTGCCTAGAAGCTCAGTTAGCGGTCAGGCAATCTTAGAAAAATCCTTAATAAATCTCCGATAAAATCCGACATGCCCGAGGAACGACCGCAACTGCTTGACATTGGTTGGTGGTTGGAGTCGTCTGATCACATCCACCTTGGCAGGGTCAACCTCCATTCCTCTCTTGGAGATGACGTGCCCCAACACTATGTCCTCCGTCACCATGAAGTGACTTTTCTCCTAGGAGAGCACCAGATTGACCTCACAACATCTTTTTAGGACTCGATCCAGATTCCTAAGACATGAATCGAAGGTATCACCGTGGACCGAGAAGTCATCCATTAAGACTTCCAGGAATTCGCCGACCATTTCGGCGAATACAACAATCATGCACCTTTGGAAAGTACCTGGAGCATTGCATAACCCAAAAGGCATGCGCCTGAAAGCATAGGTACCAAAGGGGCATGTGAATGTGGTCTTTTCTTGGTCCTCTAGAGCTATGGCTACTTGATTGTAGCCCGAGAACCCATCGAAGAAGCAGAAGAATTCTTTCCCCGCTAGTCTCTCCAAGATCTGATCAATGAACGACAGGGGGAAATGATCCTTCTTCGTCGCGGCATTCAGGCGTCTGTAATCCACACAGACGCGCCACGACGTGGGCACTCGCGTCACGATCTCCTCTTCGTCCTCGTTGGTGGTCGTCTGAATTCCCGATTTCTTCGGGACAACATGGATTGGGGCCACCCATTTAGAGTCGGAGATTGGGTAAATGAAAACCGCGTTGCACCATTTCTCTATCTCCTTCCTCACAACCTCTCGTAAATTTGGATTCAACCGACGTTGGAATTCACGAGAGGGTTTGGCTTCATTCTCCAAGTAAATATGGTGCGAACACAGAGCGGGATTTATCCCGTGGAGATCAGAAATGCTCCAGCCTATCGCCTTGCAGTTTTTCTCCAGGATCTCTAGCAAGCGAGATTCCTGCTCCTTGGTCAATCGCGAACTGATGATGACCGGAAATTTCTTGTCCTGACCCGCAAGGAAGGCATATTTTAAAGTTATGGGTAAAGGTTTGAGCTCAGGAATAGTGTGATCATCTAAGAAGTCTGGCTCAATCTGATCTGGCTCGGTGTCGGAAGTGGTTGAATCTTTCTGTGTGATAGCTGCCACCAAGTTGTTCGGCTCAGGAGTCGGATCATCAAAAGTCTCCATGCAATCGGCAAAAGCCACGTCTGACTCGTCATCCTCATCTTCCGATTGTCCTAAAGAGGGAAGGTCTGACAGGCACAACTGGGCCTCTACGTCATCGAAGTTGTAGGGCGATGCAGGTTCTGAGCTGTACTCGTTCCTGAAGACCTCGCAAACTGACTCATGCACTTGATCATCTCTGGAGGGGAGGGACTCATCGGTGCTGCCTGGGTTCTGTTTCCATGGCCCAACTGTGTCTACATGCTCGCAGTCTGCTTCGGTTGAAGAGTACTCGGTGCTGGTTTCAAAATCCCGTCTCTGCCATCTTGTCTGCTTCATCTCGAGTTCCTCATCTCCACCTGGAGTTTGGAACTGAATCTTCCCGATCTTATAATCAAATAAGGCCCCTGCTGTTCTGAGGAAGGGCCTGCCTAGAATGATCTGGGAATCTCTCCAATTACGAGGGGTTTCCATATCTAGGACAGTGAAGTCCACCATGTATTCCTGCCCCTCGACTTTGATTACAATGTTCCTCAATTCTCCTTGGGACCTCTTGGTTGATTTATCAGCAAACTGTAGGAGGGCTCTAGATTTCCTAAGAGGTCCGAGATTAAGCCGCTCATAGAGGGCTGTAGGCATAAGATTGATTGAGGAACCATTGTCAAGGAGAGTGTGTGCAAATGCGATGTCATAAACATGACTCACTACATAATGTGCACCCATGTCTCTTCGTTTCTTGGGAAACGAGTTCTTTACTGCTCAAGTCGTGGCTAGTGATAGAATGTGTTTCTCAACACGGCTTTTTGTCTTCCTGCTAACCCTAGTAGGTGTGCATCGCACCTTAAGGTATTTTTGGAATGCAGGGGTCATCTCCACGTACTTGTCAAATGGGATTGTGACCTTGATGTGTTTGTTGCAGAACTCTGCCATCTTAGGGTGATCTTTTTGGATTTTTTTCATTTTCTTCTTTCCACCCTTGAGAGCTCGGGGGAAAGGGATTATTGATTCCAACTCATTTCGAAAAATGAAAGATTCTCATTAAGATCATGAACTGAGTTCTGTACAGGACTCCGACTCTGACTTTTGGACAGACTCGGACTCTGACTCTGACTGAAATGAAAATGCTGAGGCGAAACCGTTGATGCTTCTTCCGCGACTTCTGGATGATCCTCCTCAGATGGAGGTACGGGCACTTCATCGGTTTCGTCGGACTCCATGTTGATGCGGGATTGCTGCTTCGAGGACTCAGATGTCCTCTTATTCTACCGGCGATGGTGGTGATGGTGTTGCTCCTCCTCTTCCTCCAAGTTCTCCTCAGGTAGAGTCTCGGAGGCTCCTTCCTTATGTGCCCGTGCCCGATCAGGTATGGTCACAGTCCTTCAGCTCCTGAGGGACATATGATTTACATTATCGTACGAATGGATCTCATGTTCAGACAAATAATTGTCTGAATAATATACTTGATCTCGAGTTCGGTTCTGGCCATAGTGTAAGATGTTCGGGTTAGCCTGAACCTATGCGGGAATTGGGGTCTTTGGCGCCATCTATTGGTCCTGGGTACGAGAGACCCGATTGATATCGGTTCTCATGTCTAGGTAGTCATTCTGCATATGTTGGACCCTATTAGACAAGGTCTGGATCGCCAAGGTGAGGGACTCCAATTCGGTGGGCTGGGCTGGCTGATGTGCGGACGAGGTTCTGTATTGGCCCTGCTGGCCATTCCGATATTGCTGCTGCTGGTGGGACGATGTTGGGTCCTGCTGATATGTGCGCTGCTACTGCTGGTGATGCTGAGGCTGGTACCCTTGTTCTGGCCTGGACTAAAAGCGCGGTGCGGGGACGGAGCTGGTTCCTTGGTAAGATGGGGAAGGTCGGTGAGGCTAACCGTTCCCCATCCCCGACTGTCTACTGACGGGGTAACGGATGTACCACAGCCCGTTGATCTCGAACACCTGCAAAGGCTCCTCGTATCCAGTCTCTGCTTATGGGGGTGAATGCTGGTCCTGCTGGGTGTAAGTCTGATCCTCCACGCAGCCACTCTGAGGCCCCGGTGCCTGTTCCTGCACATGATGGACGAGATGTACAGGTGCAGGTGCTGCAGAAGGGGCAGGTAGCTTTATCTTAGCTACCTTCTCAGTGAATTCCTCCACTTGTTTCGGTAGACGTGAGAGAGACTCAAGGTCAGTGACCCTCTTGTGGATCTGCTCGACCATGGTTAGCTTGTCGGTAATCATCCCCATGCTGGGGATGAGATCCTCGGTCAGATCCGCTACAGTCCTTCGGGTTATCTCGTTGGATAGAATTGAGGGAGACAACTGGTAGGCCCTGGTGGCCTGCGACCTGCCGGTTTCCGCCATCTGCTCCAGGATCTTCCATACGGCGTGCTCGTTCTTGTTCAGATAGCTTCCTCCACGGGCGGCACTGACTAACCCCTACATCTCTGGGGTTAGACCACAGAACAAGGTCTGGACTAAGATCGCCTTAGAAATGCCGTGGCAAGGGCATTTCTGCACTAAGTCATTGAACCTATCCCATGCATCGTGGAAGGGTTCACTAGGTCCTTGGGAGAAGCTGGCGATCTTCATTCTCATTTGGTTAGTCCTACTGAGAGGGTAGAACTTTTTCAGGAAGAGGTCTTTGAACTGCATCCAGGTAGTACATATCACCCCTAGGTTCTTCAGCTAATGTGCTGCCTTATCACCTAAGGCAAAAGGGGTGGCCTTCAGTCGAATGTAATCTTGGCCAACATTGGGATGGCTAAGATTGTTGCAAACCTGCTCGAAGTCACGGAGGAAAGTGTACGATTCTTCATTTGTGTTTCCATTGAACTTTGGAAGCAGACTAAGGAAGTGGGTCTTCAGCTCAAATGCCTCGGCGGGAACCACTGGTGCTAACCAATTCTGAATCTCGTTCTCCACCGGGTTGTAGGCATCGACCATTGGTCGGTCGATTCCTCCCGCTACTATTATCTGTCCCATCCGAGCCGTGAGATCTGCATTTCTTTGTTCGGCTTCAGCAAGGCGATTAAAAATTTGACGTAGTTGGTCCTTATCCGGTGGTGGCTGCTTTGGCGGCATCTTGTCCTCTAGTCATGGGTATGAATTAAGATCGGTGTCAGAGGACAAATCAAGGAAGGGGTTCTTACCGAGGCGATGGTCTTCCTCGGTAAGCTCAGAGGAGATGAAAGGGTTGGTTTGAGAGTAACCACCCTGAGTATGAGGGAACCAAGACTCAAGAGGGTCATGAGTCCTGGGTGGTCCAAGGTGCGCTTGGGCCGATGAAGATGAGTTACGTGGGGGACTCATAGAGAGATCGGTGAATAAAAAGTCGAGATCTCCCCAGTCACTCATCTTTATATGGTGAGAAGAAGATAGGATTTTACTCCTACCTGAAGCAAACAAATCAATCCAAGACCCGGGGTTCACACTCAACACAGTGAAGGACTCGAATTCGAGTCCAATTAATCATGTAGTTTTTAAGTGTGATTTTCAAGCAAAAATAGCAAGGATTAAGTGGCCTATAGGGAAGTTGGCTCAGAGCCGGATGCGTCTTCCCTGTTTAACCTGTCGTCTAAGATACCGCCGATCCTTCCTTTCTTCGCTCCTATCCCAAGTCGATGGATTCAATGACCACACCCCTATCTACCTACAAGCAGGCGGAGGCTGACAAGGCTGGAACTTCACCCCGGGGGGTTACTGGCAACTTGTCGCAAAGTACCGTAATTTCGCCCCTATCTACCTGAGACAGGAGGAGGCTACTTGGTACTAGTCAATGAATCTGAAATTATTCGACTTGTGATATTTGCTAGGATCAGTCGGAATGTGATATGGAAGGCAGGGATTTGGGCTCTGCCTTAAGGTGTTCACACACGCTCAAGTACCCTCACTCAGCCTGAAAACAAGGTGGGGATTAATCTCCCGAAAAAATTTTCAATTTTTATTCCTTTTTTGTCAATAATGTTTAGCAGTCCCAGTTTTAAGTTAGGTTTTCACTAATTAAGTCCAACCACACAGCACGCCTATCGGACGGTCCCAATTTCTGTTTAATTAAATGTGAAAATCAGAGGGGGAAATCGAGAAAAAGTCGATGCAAGATAAAACAATGATGCGATGTTGAGTTTAGGAGACTTACAGTGATCCCTTCGCTTTTTTATACAGGATGCAAAACAGAATTAAAATCTTTATCTAAATGCAAATGCAGGCGATGAAAGCCGCTCCTAGACAAGCAGTTCTATTAGCGTGAAGAACATGTTATTTTGGCTAAGTTCTGTCGTCTAAGTGCGTATTTTAAGTGATTTGTGTGGTCCTAATGATTACGAGCACAAGAATTTCCTAGATTGGCTCGAGGAGCCTCTAGTGCAAGCTAAATTACATTCATCCACACAGCACACGGGGACACAGTTCCACTATATTTACACGCGCGAGAACCGAAACGGGAACCGCTGGAAATAATACGAAAAATAAATAAAATGAAATAAAATTAGAAAGCCTCTCTGTTCACTCAATAAAATTAAAATGCTAGATCCTCGAAGCGTCGTCGACTCCTCGCGTTCCTCGCACAAAAACAAATTGAGGTCAAAGAGTGACACAGAAAAATAATGCACACAAATAAAAGAGAGAGAAAATAATTACAAGACAACTGGGGATCAGACTACCTAGGGAAAAGAAAATCAAACATTCAAAATTTCACTAAAAATTAACCTAAGCCGTGCCTCCCCAGCAACGGTGCCATTTTGGTAACCGCCCCGCATCCTTAGTTAATTCGATCAGATTAATGCCCAAATTAATTAGATGTGTTCGTTTCAGTCGGATACAAGAGGGCTAATCAAAAACCACTTTTAAACAGATTTGAGTTAATTTCAAGCGGCATTTTTTTTACTTGGTGAAGTCCAAGGTCGAACTCAGGGAGGCATCTGTCTCCTTAGGTGAATTATTAGCAAATTTCCAAATGTTAGATTTTCGAGGAGTATTTGTTTTTGTTCTTTTTTTATTTTCTATGCAGACACATGCAATATCAAGCCAATTTAAAGTTAAATCAATTTAAGATATCAAATTAAGTCCAAAAATTATGAAAATTGGCCAGATGATGTATTATAGTGAAAATGAACTACCCAATTTTTTTGGAATTTTTAGACACTAATTGAATTTATTGTGAATTAAACAAGCAGGCATGGTGATTTTCACTAATTTATTTTTAATAAATATTAAATCAAATTTTTTCAGGAACAAAAATTATCCTAGATAGATCTAATGATAAGGAATCTAGGAAAATTGACAAACGTTAAATTTAATGTGAAATGAACCTACTAAAATTAAACTAAAGAAATCACTAAACAATTTATTTAGGCCTCGATATGCATGCAAATACATGAAATTTTTATGCAAGGTTGAGTTCACTATCCTAGAGCTACTGTAAATTTTTGAGAAATTTTGGAGCTACAAAAAATTAATTATGAATTAAAAGGTCTCACTGGGCAAAATATCACACAAATCAACCAATTAATTCATTTAAAAATCTACTGCAATTAAAAAAATGTGACAAGTGGCACAATGGATAAAGGACAAGTTACTCAACAATATGCAACTTTTGAAATTCAAAAATGATGCAAAATGAAACCTAGGGATGTGTGCAAAGACAGGGGTGTATTTGCAATACAAGAAAATAAAATTACATAAAAGAAATATGCTGACAGGGACTTAAATGCAATTACCTATAATGCTGGGGGTATCAATGCAATTTCTCCACTGGCACGTGCTCCTTACGTAGGGGCTGCTTCACAGGGACCTTTTTGCAATCAAAAAGTCCCCAGGGCCTCGGTGCAAAATACCTAGGCCGCACGTGCTCCTCACGTGGGGCCTAGGCTCGGGCGGCGTTTGAGGCTCGGCGCTTGGCTCGGGAGATCCTGGAGGTCTGGAGTGAGGCTCGGCTAGCTTCGGGTGATCCGAGCCTAGGGTTGGGGATGTGGCTCGGTCTTCGTTGACGTGGCGTAATGAAGACCCTTGGATCAAGATCGATCCAAAGGGTGTTGGTGCTGACGCGTGGCGAGATCAGAGGCCGTCAGATCTGGATAGATCCAACGGCGCCTGAGAACCGCAGAAGGGGCGACGTGGCAGAATGCTAACCGCTGGATCACAGAAGGATCCAACGGCTCCTGTGAGGCTCCAGAGGTCGATGATGTGGCGGGATAAGCTCTGTTAGATCTAGAACGATCCGACGGCGCCTGAGACCCGGCTGAGTGGCGACGTGGCGCGAAGTAGACTGCTCGATCGAGATGATCGAATGGTAGATGGGGCTTCTCCCCTAATGGTCCTCCGCCGCCTGCGGAGGAGAGGGCGGGGCTCCGGCGACGAGGCCTTTGCTCCGCCCGTCCCTATAGGTGGCGGTGAAGCTCTTCGACGGTTCGGATGTCCCAGAAGGTGCGCGGAGGTGCGGCGATGGTGCTGGTGGTCTCAGGAGCTGGAGAAGGGCGTCGGAGCTCTGTGGCGGTGAAGCTCCAAAGGAACTCCGGTGAACTTATGATCAGTGAATGAGGAGGTACCTGCAAGTGTTAAAAGAATAGCCGAAGCTCGTGCATGCAATCGTGGAGGTGTGAGGGGGGGCGGCGAGGCCTAAGGAGGAACAGAGATGGCTGGCGAGGGTGCTCCGGCTAAGTGGCGGAGCTGGAGCTGATGGAGGACGAAGTGCATCGTCGGCGGGCGCAAAGGGTACCGCGAGGATGAGAGCTCCGTCGCGGAGCTCGGCGGAGTGGAAGAGAGGCGTGAAGATGGATGTTGACGTCGAATAAAATCGGAGAAATCAAAAGAAAAATCAAATGAAGATCGGAGGAAGGTGGAGGGAATTACCTGGGGTGTGAAGCTCGAGGTTGAGGTCCAGATCGTCGCTCAAAGGGGTGGTAAGTCCCTGAGCTCAAGCAACAACTCGGCGGAGTGGCTGCGACACGGCGGAGGTGCCGCGGATCTCGCCGGAGAAGATGACCGTCTTCGCTCAAGGAATCGTTCAATCACTGTCCCCAATCGGACGCTCCGAGCTCGGGGTATCTCTCAAGGGTGGCGGATGGGTGTGAAATCGGCTGAGGGCGAGTATTTATAGGTTGGAGTAGACGGTCGGGCTGGTGAGGAGGCGAGGTTCATGGGGTATGTGGGACGACACTGGTGGTCGACGTGGGTAGTAAGGTGGATGGCGAGGATGAGGGACGAGTGGGGGTGATCATGGGATAGATGGTGGTCGTCGACGGTGGAGGAGGTGTGGCCGTTGGATCTAGATGGAGATCCAACGGTTGTGGGCGCAGGCGGCTAGGGCAAGGGGAGCAGGCCGTGTGGCGCAACCAGAGGGCGCCACGTGGCCAGCTGTGATTGGCTGGACAAAGAAATAAGTGTAGAGAGAAGAGGGGGCCGAATTTAGAAAAACTCAAAACATGAAAGTTGTTGATCTCGATGAGATCTACAAGTTTCATGTTGACCAAAGACGGAGATGAGGTCAAATATGATACAAAAAATATAAAGATACAAATATACATACATGTAATATACAAAGAGGCCCAAAAACCCAACTTTTTTCATACGAACTCCAAATTGGATGAAATTAGTCTCATTTTTAAGGTCTTTTAATGTGTATTATTTTAAAAGTGAGTAGACCTATTTTGGAGTTTGTATGAGGGAGCAATGGGTATTTTATGGTTCTGAGGTTCTAGAGCTTTATTGGCTATTTTACAAAGGACATTTCTGGCTTTCTTCCTTATATTATTGACTAAGGTGTACATAGTATAAGGGAGAGCTTATTTTTATGAGTGGACATTTTACAAATGATGTTGGCTTCTTATTTAATGCAGATGGAGTGCTAAAATGCCTGTTTTATGTATGCATGCATGAATGCTATTTATGCATTATAAAGGGAAATATGCCTCTATTTACTCGGGAACAAGGCTCTATTTTTAACTTTTAGAGTGATGAATCACAGATTCATCAGAGTGCAAGAACTGATTTATTCCCTAATGTTGAGGATTTGGTCTTAAGGAGAGTCTCTTAGACTAGGACTTTGGTTGAAATTTCAACTCGACTGTCATGAATGCAATGCCCACTAAATGTCATGTCCTTATATTATACATACAAAGAGTCTGATAATTAGAGAAGTTAGATTCCATTTGACTAGATTTTAATTCAGACAAGATTTTAGGATTACTAAAACCAAAGATTCCTAATGAATTAATTCTTGAAACTTCATATGAACAACAAGGGATTAATCCAGCTCAATCAATTTTTAAATGCTCAAGGATGGGCATGGTTTAAGTATTGGGGGGTGATGAATCCCAGATTTATCATCACAATTCTGATATCTTATCCTTTTATCTACAAATTTCAATAATATATAACATTAGATAACTATTATTAACAAGTGACCTATTGTACATAACTAATCATAATTATTATATATAATTAACATTATTTGATTTCATTCATTTATTTTATTTTCTTTTCATTTTAAAATCAAAAAAATAGATATCTATTATTTGTATTTGTTTTCAAAGTAATTAAAAATTAAAAATACAAAAAATAAGAAATGGAAAGATGTTTTTTCCAATTATTTAAAAATACTTGCAGAAATATATCTATGTATATATGACTTATTTTGGTTTTTTGTTCACCGTGAAACACATAGATATCATTAAGATCAACAACTTTCATGTATTATAGTTTTTCTAATTCGACATGGAAATATTTTTTTATATTTTTTTTATTTTTCTATTTTATCTATTTTCATATTGAGCCAAGTGGCTCGCTCTAGAGTAGGCATGTGGCCAGCCTTTCCTTGCCATCCACTCGCACTCTTGACGTCTGATGCGATCTCTCTGATCACATGAGGGATGCTCGCATTCACTTAAGATATAATATCCATATCCCATCTTGACCATCAAGTCTTACTTCTTTTCTCAACCACTTAATGAGATCTCCATATCTCATCATCGTACCACATCTGCGCCCCATCCTCAACCCTTGGGTCTTCATATCCAATAGCTGAGGAGTTGCATTCCTCGCCCATAATCGCCCACTCCCTCGTCACACCTCTTCATTTAAACATTTTCCCTAACCACCCTACATCATCTCTCCACTTGCAAACCATCCCTCGATGTTGACATAATCTCCTACCATCTTGTGTAGTCATTAATCCCCCTCGGTTCACTCTCTATGGCTGGCTCACATCGGTTACAAACACATGGACCATCTCCGAAACTGTCATCCACGACCTCCTTAAAAACCTCCTTCTCACCATCTGTTCACAACTATCGACCATTTAAGTGCTGAAGGATGAGTCCTGCTCCTCCTTCTGTGATAGAGTGTGGAGGATTGAGGGGGGTGAAGAACCCTTTGCGAACATTGTCGACACATGTTTCTCCCCAACCATGTCACTATAGTTGAGTTGTCGTTCAAGGCCCCTAGATTGACTGATTAGGTTGAGCGAGGATCGGAGCTTCACTCGAAGCTTATACCAAGCCTTTCCTTGACCTCCGACAACCATGCTGATCTTCAGGTAGGCCCCCTAACTTTCCGTCAAGTTTTCTGTAATTTAGTTAGCTGTCCATGCACTCTCCAACCACCAATCGAGCATCCACCTAACTTCGTTGGATACTCCTGATCCTCGCGGGGGTCTATACCACCTTCTCCTATCCCTCATACCCTTCTCTACTCCCGGTGTTCTTCTCCAACTATGTCAAATGAGGACTCGCATAGGGCTCCACCATCTTCACTCGACAACCCTTTGTTCACTTTCGCACACCACACAAGCTTCGGCTATTTGCACTTAACCATCTTGCAGGTACATTCTTCATTTGTTAGACTTTGGGCGAAGATCCATTATAGAGCTCCGCCTCTGATGAGAGGGCATCGCCAACCACGTCCAGAATGCTTTCTGCCTCCTTGAACTTTAAGGCTTTATTCAGGTCCTCATAGTTCTTCATGGTGCATCAAAAGTCGTGTATGATCGCAATGGAGCCACAGCTACCCCTTCGGAGCATCATTTGCTCCACCACCGAGTGAAGGAGGAAGAGCAGCCTCGAGTTACAAGTATTGTTGGATGGCACCCTCCTAGTGCGAATAAAATAGCTGAATGTACACCACATCTCCTGCTTTGGAGTGAGAAGGCTTAGAGGGAACAAGCCTCGCTTGATGTATACTCGAATCTTCACATGGCCCGAGGCACCTAAGCTGGCTCAACCCTCTGCCCATGCCTACCACTGCATGCCTAGTGCGTGAGGTGTTGGACAAGTTGTAGTTGAAGATCGTGCATTTCTTCAATTGACAAATAGGTCCTACATGTGGAAATTTAAAGGGAGGCGACATTAGTATTTCAATATTTCATATGTGCCCTCTAATGTCCTTTATGTAATACTTGATCTATTTATTTTTCTATTTTTATTTGCATTTATGCCCTTGGAACTTTTTTCAGCATGAGCATGCAAACTCTTTTTTCAATTATTTCAGTTTCATTTTATTGCTTATTTGATTCTCTATCTAATAATATCACTGATTCCGTATTCTATACTTAGAATAGAATGCTAAATTTGAGACATATTATGTATTCTTCTTATTCATTTAAATGCCATTTGCCTTAATCTGATGCATGAGATGATCTTGAAATTAATCACCCTTTTTAGCTCAATTAATAGATAGACTTAGGGGCGTATTTGTGCACGTATATATCTCTTTGTCTTGCATCATATTTTTGTTGCAATTTGTTATCTCATTTAAATTACAAAACAAAAATAAAAAAATCATCTTGATCACTCATTTTGTCTTTGTATGATGTTTACATTATTTTTGCATTGTTGACCTAAATAGATATTTAATAACTTAATTTAGGTATTATTATCTGAGTAATAACATTAGGTAGATTGCATTCCTGTATTCAACCTCTGTACACTTACCAAGTAAAAAATTTACTCCATAATATCAAAAACTTGTGGTTTTTTATAGGTCGCTTTCCATCTCCTATACTAAAACTATTAATTAATAAGAAAGGTAAAATGGGGTACATCAAAGCTCCTGCTTCGAGGACCCATAGAAGCTCCATCTAAAGAATTAAGGGACTTAATTAGCATTATCATTAATTTATATCTTCTAGTGTGTGTAATAATTACATTTATAAAAGTCCTCGTTCGAGGGCTCGCGATTGTATATTCAAACTTGGGCTTTGCATTATGTGGTGTGAGTAGTGTTGGACATGTGAGCAAACGACTATCCATTATTCCAAGGTACATTTAGGGTTATGTACCAAGGCCATCTTAATGATCATGTAGTTGTTGATTCAAATGTTGAATCATAGAGGTTGGTGGTTAAATGATAGCTAAACAATTAAATTAAGGGTTCATGAATCACCGTAAAATTATTATTAAGAAAGGATCTCCAGCCAGAGAAGGAGATGGTAATCCTTCTCTAAAGGTAGATATCTGATTGACCTCTTGATGCTGGTCCACTTCATAGGAATAGTTATTTTGAGGTGTTTGATAAGTTATGTCAAAGAGTTGACTTAACGAGATCGAGATAACTAAGATCTATGCGGTATACTATCACGATATAGGCAAGCCTGCTCTGACTGGAGAGAGATGTGTTACTATATGTTTGACTATGTACAATTGGCAGACCCATAGGTTGATGACCTAATCAAGGTCTATAAACTAACGAGTTGGTCTACATACGATGGAACGAGAGTAATATAATCTCTCCAAAGGCTCATACAGGTTCATTACTAAACCGAAAGAGACGAGCTCACTCACAAGATATTGGGATTCAATTGCATGCATGGTCATCTCTCTTTGGGATCTTAACATAATTTATAGATATGGTATATGCGTTGAGAAAATATCTGATCATAACCAACTCATAATCATCTGATGAGAAACTTAATGATAAAACCTTGAAAAAGATGGTCCAAATATGATCTAAAACATCAGGATTTAATCAAGGTCTTACAGTATGTAGGATCTATGGTTATTAGGAATACTCGAGGTTGATGTGATCGTAAATGCTTGTATAATAGTGACACTTCCATTCCGAGGGAGTGATGAAACAAGCCTGGATTTTAGTGACTCCTCTTAGAAGATCAGTAAACTAATCTTTACTAACTCCTATGAGAAGATCAATAAACTAATCTTTGTTCAATAGTTGGACACTGATATGAATATGATTTGACTGCAAATAGTGTTAGCCATGTGAGCCCGAGGCGAACCATTCCTACGATAGATGTTATTGTAATATCTGATTTATCAATAATGGTTATTGTTTTTTTCACTCCATGTCTGAGACTAAATGAATGAATGCACTATAAGGTGCCTCTGTGTAATCAGGGTTATGTACCTTTGCCATCTTAATAATCATATAGTTTTTGATTCAATAGTTGAATCATAGAGTTTAGTGCTTGGATGAATATCTAAGGAGTTAGATTGAGGACTCATCAAGCACTGTCAAATGATTGTTAAGAGATGATCACCAACCATAGTTGGTGATGGCAATTATTTCTCATTAGGCTGATATTTGTTCAACCACTTGATGCAGGTCCTTTGCATTGGAATTGAGATTCAGAGGTGTCAGATTAGTTAGGTCAAAGAGCTGACTTAATGAGATCGAGATAAGCAAAGTCCTATGTCGTATATTGTCACGATACTGAGACACATCCTCTGACTGGAGACAGATGTGTTACTATATGTCTAAGTATGTACATTTGGTAGACCAATAGGTTGACGACCTAACTAAGGTATGTACAATGGCGAGATAGTTTGCATATGAGGACATATGAGTAATACGATCTCTTAATGGGATCATACAGGTTCACTTGTGAACCAGAAAACATGTGCTCACTGATGAGGTATTGGGACCGATCAAATTCCATGCATGGTAATCGTGCCTTGGAAGCATGACAAGAATTAGTAGGTATGATATATGCTTTTGGAAAACATATGATCGATACCAACTCCGAATGACTGAGAATGAGAAACTTGATGATAAACCCTAAAGATGATAATGAAAAATTGATCTATATCTTCAGATTTATCATAGGTCTTCCAATATGCAAGATGTACATCTACAAGGAATACCTTAGGGTGATGTGATCATAAATGATTGTATAACCATGATGCTTCCATTCCGAGGGAGTGATGAAACAAGTTTGGATTTTAGTAACTCCTCTCAGTAGAGAAGTAATTTGATCTAGGTCCAACTGTTGGACATTGAGCTGAATGAGATTAAGATGCAATGAGAAGGTTAGATTTATGACCTTGATTTAATAAACCACTTATGAGAGGTACATGAGATCTGGAATTTAGATATGATCTCAATATCCTAGTCACTATACATGGAATGTACAATAGGCAGTCCTTATCTCCAAGTATCTGCGGTGAAAGCACATTATTCTTGATAGAGTTCAAGATTAATTCCATTATTGAATTATATGTAAGCATTAAGAAATGGATAATTAAATTTGATTTAATTATCATAAAGAATGTGAATTTTATTCATAATATTTGAAAGCATGTGAATGATGATCCAATATAATTAAATGTGATTTAATTATTATGGATATGAATAATGTGAATTTTATTAATATTATTTGAAAGAATGAGAATGATGATCCAATATAATTTAATATGATTTAAATATTATGGATATGAATAATGTGGATAGCAATTTCCAATTATTCATATATTACAAATGTGATTTATAATGTATTAGAGAGATATAATTGTGATTTATTTTTGTTAATTGATTAATTATGTGAATTGGATTCACATTAGATGATTAATTGAAAATATAATTTGCATTTTCTCTTGGGGTGTGAATGTGATTCACATATTTGCAATGGCATGATTACAATATTCACAAGATATTTATGAATTATTTTCGAGAGATAATTTACAAGAGTTGTTGTAAATCATGGAGATTTCATGAGATAATGTAATCTCATGAGATAATAAGGAGATTGCCACCTTCCATCCGAAGAGGGTGGATGACCACAAACTTCCATTTGGAGTGGCTCGATGTCCCCCCCTTTTTAGGGATGAGGGAAATCTCCTCTGTGACACCCCGCCCCTCCGGCTACCGGAACCAACGGGACGAGAGTGTCAGACCTATGGTCCAAATACACCCACGATCTATGATACTCAGCAAACTATCTTATGCGCATTAGATCAACATTTGAAACGTACATAAAAACTGGAGAATAATATAAAATGGAAATTAAAATGCATCATCCACTCCCATTGATAATAATCATAAAGTCCATGGCCACATAAAATGAGATACAACATATAATTATAAATTTGCAGAAAAAGTTATCCAAATATCTTATTACAGTATCTCTCTAATAGAATATGAAAAAATGCAGCAAGAAATGAAATATTCTAAGTAGGATGCACCCCTTCTAGTGCAAGTATGACAAAGAAAAGTCTGATCTCCTCAAAAGCCGCAACTGTTGCAGCTACTTCTCAGCTACACCTCTTGGGTTCACACAAGGGTAATGTAATGAGCAATTGCCCAGTAACGAGACAAACACTATAATAACTAATGTAGTTGTAGGAAAAGAATGTAAACTCAACTCTATCAAAAGGCATATGCATGTATTATAGAAATTTAGAAAGAACACAAGCCATTCTAATTCACATTGGATCACATACTAATTGATTATATTTATTTATATAATAATCATTTAAGTACTACCACAATGATCTTGATATTTCTACAAGATTGTTAGAGTCCACAATGGTATAAAATTTCCGACATCCGACCATTATTATTTCTTTTATTATTTTAGCACACGCAAGTAAGCGACTTGCAGTCCTCTGCTATGCGGGAACTTGTTTGTCATCTTGGGTAAACCTCCAAGTATCTATGTCCAACTAGAACAGGAAAAGGTCTAAACCTCAAATTCTCCAACTTCAAACCATATCCAGGAACACCTCTCAGAATAATAATACTCAAAGTAGAATTCGATGCGGTGATGAATACTCATTCATCACTTTTTATTATTTTATTTTAGCTAAATATCTTGGCAAAACATCATGCATGTAGCCAGTAAGTTACCAATAAGCATGCTTTTGTTAAATATTAATAATTAGCATGTATTTATGCAAAAATAAAACAATAAAAAAGAAAAGAAAAAGAAGGAAATATTTAGAATAAATATTAAGTGACCTAAACCCAAAAGAGGGCCCAATATGGGCCTGATCGCCAAATAAAATAAGTGGAGAGAGATAGGGCCATTCAACCTTGTCAATATTCCTTCTTATATGTATATATTGTATTTTCACAAAAATAAAAATATAAATGTGTTTCTAATCCCTTGTATATATTCCTAAAAATAAAACAAAAAATAGAAAATAAAAATAAAAATGATTTCTCTCTCTTCAACCTTGTACATATTACATGTATATATGTATCATACTCATATTTATTTTATACTTGTAAATAGCTAATAAAAGTAAAATAAAAATTATTTTAAATCCCAAATAATATATTGTAAATAAAAAAATATTAAATTGTTGTATTTGTACAAAATTAAGAAAATAAAAATAATTATATAAAATACATAGGTATATACCTTAATTATTTCCCATAAAAATAATTAAAAATAATAAAAAAATAATTTTAAAAATAATAAACATTTTTCATTTTGAACATATTTTAAAATAAAATTGTTTTCTATTTTTAAATATTTTACAAATAATGTTGACCCCGGTCAACTCCCCCTCCCGGACCCTCTCTTCACGGATCTGTCTCATGCGATCGATTTGTCCAAATTCTTTGGAGCAGATCTGACTCTCTCGTGCCCCGATTCCACCGCCTGCTTCTTCCTGGTGGATCTATGACCCTCGCGGATCCCTAGGCAGTGGTGGATCGACCTCGGTTTACGCGTCCATGCCCGATCTTCTTCATCACCTAGGAAGACCTATAAATGCTTCATTCCATTGCCCAGAGCCGTAGCTCGCGCCGCACACCATCCTACCCTAGTCTTCTTCCCCTTGATGATAGCTTTAGGCCGGAGCCTTTGGTGGTCGGAGTAGGTCGCTGCAGCAGACGCTCATCCTACGTGGCCAGAGATCTGCTGCGTTGAGCCTCCCCACCTTCCACACGTGGTAGAGGAGAAGAACCACCGCGACTTCATCCCCTGGAGCTTAGGATCAACCTCGGACCTTCAGGTAACCTTCATGTCGACCCAAGTTCCAGTTATTTCAGAACTTCCACTCACCGCTCCGCCATCTCTGACTCGGAGCTCCATCAGTTACCTATATCCGTGCTGATGGACTCCCCCATTCATCGTCATCCTTCCCCCGCAGCCTGATCACCCTAGACTTGGCTTAGATAGCCAAGATTAGGATCGAAGTTCCTCTGCAGCATCGCCGGAACCTCAACCTCCATTCGTCGCCGCCTTCTGTTGATTTAGGTCAAATAACCTTGGCCAGAGCATGCCTCCGTGCCAGAGCTTTACCCCGCAAGTCGAGTCGTGTGTGGAGATACCCTAAATTACCTC
Organism: Ottelia alismoides; assembly: GCA_037367405.1. Taxonomy (NCBI): domain Eukaryota; kingdom Viridiplantae; phylum Streptophyta; class Magnoliopsida; order Alismatales; family Hydrocharitaceae; genus Ottelia; species Ottelia alismoides. The sequence goes on along the minus strand of JAZKJV010007528.1, from coordinate 218,032 downwards.
AGCCCAGTTTGCTGGAGCTATCCCAGGTCACAGCCACCTTCCCGGAGATCAGTTTGGTGGATACTCCATCCGACCCCCTGACCCGACGTGGAGGAGCCATACAATCTTATTGCCGTCGTCCGATCGTCCATCGGACCCACTGATCTTCCTCGGTGCTCCGGTGAACTTCACCCAGGCAGAGTTCTTCCAGCATTCTCCGTAGCCGTTGGATATTGCGTCTCCACCATCTCTGATCTGAGCCGTCAATCGCCTGCGCCTGTCAGACTGTTAGATCGGACATCTAACGGCCCCCGTACGCCCCACGTTCGCTTCATCGTAGGACCGTTGGATGCGCCAACTATCAGTGCCAGATCCACATGTCTCCAGCCAACCAGAGCACACCACCTGTCGCCCCACGTGAGCCGCATGCCCCGCCTAGGTAATTTGCTCCATTTACATTGCGTTTATTTCTTTTTATAGTTTTGTCTGCAGAATAAAAAGTATACTATGGACTATTAGCATCTGTGCACCTGCAGTTTTTGATATTTATAGTTTAGTCCTTCCATTGTGGTTGCACGTGAGTTGTCACGTGTATTCATGGGTTTTTGCATGTATGGTCTCGGGCTTAGCGGATGTTATGCTTTGACATTATTATTTCATTATTTGCACTTATGCCCCTGTGCGTGCCTATATTGGACATGTGTTGAAATTCGTGGAAAACTTGCAGATAGGACCCTATACTATAATGCATGTTATTATTTAGTCCCTAGAATATGTTTTCATGGCATTGAAGTCCCTGTGTAATGTGTGCTTTATTTTAGCTTTAATAAATAGCAATTTTAGTCCAAAAATTATGAAATTTCGACACATGGCCCCTGCCATGGTGTAGGAATTTCTATAAATTTTGGTCTCATTTTGTTTTCGTTTGATGCTTTCAAAAATTCAAAAACCCTAAAAAACGCTTCTGTCCAGTTTTAAAAATCAACTAAAAATATAAAAAAATACTCTAAAAAATCCAAAACAATAGTGATTGTTTGTTTTGTTGTGTTTTTACTTCTGTCCAATTTTCATTGAAAATCATTAAAATTCACAAAAATTCAAAAAAATGCATTTTTAGTTTCTGTAGTTAGGTTTTTTTAGTTTCTCACAAAAATATTGCTCGAATTTTATAGACGCTTAGGTATTTTTAAAGTGCCTTTAGATTTTGGCTGCATATTTTCTTTTATTTTTACCCTTGTTCCATTTTTAGAAAATTAATAAAAAAACAGAAAAATCCAAGAAAAATATCAAAAACACTTAAATATTTAAAAAAAACCAAAAATATTTTTATTTCAATCTTCTGATCATCTTTGGTGTATTAAATTATTTCTTGTTTGTGCCTTTTAATTGCCTTTACACCTTTTTCTTATTTAAAAATTATAGAAAAATTTGAAAAAAAAATCACCATTTGATTTTATTTTATTTCTTTATTTTATTTGGATTTTCGACTACTTCGTAGGTTTACCTTACCGTGCTCCTTGTGTTCTACCCTGGTAGCTATACCTGGTAAAATAAAATAGCGAGACTATTGCATTTGCCTGATTTGTTGATTTTCGCTTTAGGTGGTCTTTTTTTCTTGATTGATCCCGATCCGAGAGGTTGAGGTATCAACAACCATTGATACCTTCTTTCCTTGGCATTGTGGGTCGCTCATCATGCAACCACATCAAATTCTAAATCGAGTATTAATATTGTGTATAAGTGCGATACCAAGAATGCCAACCGTGTCCCCTGCCAACTCCGTCGAGCGACTCTGGATGCTACCGTGCTGCTAGGTGCAACGCGTCACCCAACTCGTCTGTTGGGGTCGCGACCTTCAAGGCATCTCCTCGGGGTCCCATGGGTGCATGCCTAAATCTCTTGTGCCTCCTAACTCCATCAACCCATCTCCATGACATCTCTCTCACAGGGTGACAAATCACTACAATGTAACAATGCCAATAATCTAAAATTAAAGTTGCATGGGCTAATAATATTTGGATATTAATCACGATACAAACGTAATACCATCACAATAATATATGTAATTAATTAGTTACTTATAGAAAATTTGTGAGTATGATTCCATGAAGTTATATAAAATATATTTACAAATACTAAGTGTAAACATCATTAGATCTCTATCTAAAGCTAGCTCTGGACAATTTTATAATTTAATTAAAGTGCCTACAATAAATTCATTGTTCTTAATACAAAACATCTTGACAATAATGTGGGTTTACCCAATATTATAGTGAAATAGAGCTTTTTTGCAATAGTTTCAACAAGCAAGTCTTTGTGCACAGACCCCATAGTGGCATATGAGTAAAACTGATAAACACATCACATTCCGAGTAAAAAAAATTACCCCAATTTCACATTAAGATAACACCTAATATTGACTATCCATATTGGTTATAATATTTAAAAAAATATACTGCGTAATATTTTTAATGTACAGTTATGGCTTAGACTCAAACCATATATGGTTTAGAACCATTCAGAATGTCGCACGTTGTAAGACATATTTATTAAGTGTCCCATGTAAAAAACACAAAAAAAATCTGTCGCATGTGTGCCTCTTAATATCCCAAGGCATTACACGTTACCTCTATTCTCATTAATGCCCAAAGTTTTCATTATCATTATTACGTATTCATAATGGATCCAGTTATTTCATGCTCATGCATATGTTATTGCTTTCTGCCATCAATGAATTTCTTTCCAAGGATTCAAATAAGCATGGTTTATTTTATATAATAATCAGAATTTGACTTGATTTTTACAACTACGTGAAAGAATGTGAGTCTAGATGTTCACCTTACTTCAAATGTTCATGTGGATCAACTTATTAACATGGTTGATAGGATGATCAAAAAATCTGGAGGCAAATCTCATTTTTTAATGGGAACTTACATTACATGAATCTTGATAGTTGAACTTGAATGAATAATATTAAAGATTATAGAATTTCGGATCAACTATGCGAATGAAACTAGTTTTTTTTTAGAATGACGACAAATTGATCTAGATGTGACGGAGAGATGCGGTAACAAAAATTTAATAGATGGAATATGTGCATGATGACTAACCATCAAAACAAAGCATTCAGGATAACAACCTATATGAATCAAGAAGACAAGAATCATATCTGGCCGTCAACGTATAAATTTAAAAAGGAATCAAGTTATCATCAACAATTTAAGATCACGGTACAAAGATGTCTAAGGCTCTAAGAGTGTTTGAAAATAGAATCCAAAATCATGTAAAAGTCAACATCAAGGAGGGATAAAACTTTGTCACTATATAAATTATGTCATAAGGAAAATCAAGACTCTAATCACATTCATGCATATGGGAAATAAAAAGAATGTGGAAACCAATTGCAAGAGAGGGGTATTCATCGTTACCTCCGAGGATGTTCCCTCGGGAGCTTCTATCGCATAGAAACGATATTTCTGTCGCTTGATTGTAGTGCATAGGCATGCACCACGTTGATCTCAAGCTCTCCTACGCGATGATGGTTGTGGATCTTCGATCGGAGCACCATCTCCGATGTCGACGGCGTCCCTCCGAGGAATAAACTAGCCAAGGTGGCGGTGGTTCAATGAGAGGGAAAGATGGTGGTGGCTAAGGCTTTGAGAGAGTAGCCTATCATCTCCTATTATAGAAGGATAGGTGAACTGGGATCCCAACTCGGATCCGGTTCGGATCCATATATGGGTCTCGACTATGATACGTAAAACAACGATAACTTGAGCCACGAATGTCAGAATTGGATGTTCTAAGACTCGTTGGAAAGGTCTCGACAAGATCTACGAAATGATTTTATTATTTTAATTTTTTGGATGTCAACAGTACTCCATATTGTAGGGAAAAAATGATGTTTCACATCATAAAAATCTTAAAGGAAGTCTCGTCCTCAAGATGTTGGATTTAACGTATATGTTTAAAATGTGACATAGATTTAGGCATAAAAATCTTAAAGAGAACGAAACCCATAAAAATCTTAAAGCGAATTGAAATAGGCTTTCGTGATTATACCACCGAAAAGATAAGGGTATTTCTGTCGCATATCTGCCTCCGTCTCCCATGTGGCCTCCTCAACATTCTGACTTTATCACAATACCTTAACCAAAGGGATATCTTTCTGTCGCAACTTCTTGAATGTCCGATCTAAAATCCGCACGGGTGCCTCAAGTAAAGACAAATTTGGTTTAACTGCGAGTTCCTCATAACAAATCACATGCTGAGGGTCTCGAATATACTTACGGAGGTTTGATACATGGAATACATCATGAACGCTTGCCAAGTGAGGGGGAAGTGCTACTCGGCATGCTACCTTCCCAATACGGGCCAAAATCTTGAAAGGGCCAACAATCTACGATGCAAGCGTGCCCTTAACACCAAATCTTTGAATACCCTTCATTGGAGAGACTCTCAAGAAGACAAAATCTCCGAATTCAAACTTGAGACTACGATGCCTCTGATTAGCATAGCTCTTATTACGGCTCTGCTCAGTTAATAATTTCTTTTTAGCAATTTCTATAGCTCTTGTTGTATCTTTTATTATCTGAGTGGAATAAATGTATTTGTCACCCTCTTCCTACCAACTCAAAGGAGTAGTACATCTTCGCCCATATAATGCCTCAAAAGGTGCCATGCCAATACTAACAGGGTAGCTATTGTTATAAGTGAACTCCACCAAAGGAAGGTGATCCTTCCAAGATCCTTGCCACTCAATGGAACAAACTCGGAGTAGGTCCTCATGGGTCTGAATTGTCCTCTCCGATTGCCCATCAGTTTGCGGATGATAGGCTGAACTAAAACACAGTTCAGTTTTTAGGGCCTTCATGAATTCTCCCCAATATTGTGACTTAAAACAATAGTCCCTATCAGATACAACCTCCTTAGGAATCCCATGCAAGAGAATAACATGCTAAATATATAACTTGGCCAGATGTACAGGGGTGAATGTCATGTTCATGGGAATGAAATGTGCGGACTTGGTCAACCGGTCTACAATAACCCAAATAATATCATATCCACCTATTATACGAGGTAAGGATGTCACAAAATCCATAGAGATGCTCTCCCATTTCCACAATGGGATAGGAAGTGACTATAATAAGACAGCAGGATGCTTGTGATCTGCCTTCACCAATTGACAAGTAAGACAACGACTAACATGTTCTGCAACATCTCTCTTCATCCCTCCTACCAGAAGTGATGATGGAGGTCTCTATACATCTTGGTGCTTCCTGGTTGGATAGATAATCTAGAATAGTGAGCCTCATCTAGGATGTCTCTCCTCAACTCATCATCATCAGGGTGCGATCTCCCTTCCATAAGATAGACTCACAAACTCTGAATCCATCAAACTCCTCCTTCAGACATCGATGGAACAAGTCTTGTAATTTATGATATGTCTGCTAACCATGCACAATCATGTCCCATAATCCACTGTACATGATAGGTATTGTTACGACATCTATAGTACTATCAAATGAGTGCCACTCACTGAGTGTTGTGAGCATATCCTAAGTCTGTAGCCAAGTTGTGGCGCCCTCGGCATGTGCTCCCCTACTCAAAGCATCTGCTACTACATTTCCCTTACCCGGATGATAGGTGATTGTGCAGTCGTAGTCTTTCAATAGTTACATCCATCGTCTTTGCCTTATATTTAACTCCCGCTGGTCAAAGATATATTTGAGGCTCTTGTGATCTATAAAAATCTCTAAGTGATGCCATATCTTCAACGCGAGGGCTATAGCTGCCAACTCCATGTCCTGAGTAGGGTAGTTCCGTTCATAGGTCTATAGTTGTTGTGATGCATATGCCACGACATGACCACGTTGCATCAATACTGCTCCTAAACCCTCCTTCGATGCATCAGTATACACCATAAAATCTAAGGTGCATGAAGGAAGGGTGAGAATCAGAGTGCTTGTTAGTCTATCCTTCAAAGTGTGAAAGCTTAGTTGCACTTGTCGCTCCAAATGAAGGGGACATCTTTCTGTGTTAGACGAGTAAGTGGTAGGGCTAGCTACGAGAAGCCTCTAAGAAAACGTCTGTAGTAGTCGATAAGGCCTAAGAAACTGTGTATCTCACTAACTATCTTGGGTTGCTTCCAGGACATTAATGCCTCTATCTTGGCTGGATCAACTGCCACACCTTCTCCCAAAATTACATGACCGAGACAAGCTACCTCGATAAGCCAAAACTCACACTTTCTGTATTTTGCATACAACTTGTGTTCTCTGAGTGTTTCAAGAATAATATGAAGATGTTTCTCACTTCTATGCTCATCACGTGAGTAGATCAAGATATCACCAATGAAAACTACAACAAAACGATCCAAGTATGGGAAAAAAATTCTTTTCGTCATGTCAATGAATGCGACATGAACATTCTTGAGTCCAAAAAGACATGACCACAAACTCATAGTGACCGTATCTGGTGCGAAAACCAGATTTAAGCACATCTGTGTCCTTAATTCTCAATTGATGATAACCCGATCGTAGGTCAATCTTTAAGAATACAGTTGCACCCTACATCTGATAAAAAAGATCATCTATTCATGGAAGTGGATAATGGTTCTTTACCGTCCTTTTATTCAATTACATGTAATCGAAGCACAATCGCATAGACCCATCCTTCTTTTTTACGAAGAGGACCGATGCTCCCAAAGGTGATGTACTAGGATGGATAAATCCCTTTTCCTATAACTCCTGCAGATGTACTTTGAGTGCCCTTAGTTCGGTTGGTGCCATTTGATATGGAGGGATGGGGATGGGTTGTGTATCAGGTATCAAGGTGATCTCGAACCCGATCTCCCTCCCTGGTGGTAGTCCAGGTAAATCCTATGGAAATACGTCAGGAAAATCTCGCACAACTTTGACATCCTCAATCATGTGATCCTGGGCAGGTAACTCTACAGCATTGGTAAGAAAACTTATGCAACCCTGATTGAGCAAGTGTTGGGCCTTCAATGCCGATGCATATAAGACCTCACCATCTAGGGTACGTCCATCAAACTGAAAGGTAGGTATGCCTGGAAGACACACTACCGTCTTATCGAAGCAATCAAGGCATGTTTGATGTTGCTCGAGCCAATCCATACCTAAGATGACATCAAAATCTTCTAATTGAATGAGTAAAATATATGTAGGCATTAGGTGCCCACAAATCTGCACTGCTACATTCTCCACTGCTTGTCGTACTATGAATAATTACCTCCCTAGGCCCTTGATGTAGTAAGGGGATGAAACGTAGACTGTCTCTTTATCTAACTTGGATATTAATCGATCTGCTAGAAAAGAGTGTGTAGCTCCATAATCAAATAAGGCATGTAAGGATATACCATGCACTGAAATCATACCTTGCACTACAGCTCCTGAGGCATGTGCCTACTCCTGTGTAATTGCATTCAATTATCCCTGAGGCTGTGGTGGGGCGCTAGAACCTGCAACACTGATGGTTGGTCGTGGTGGAGGACGTTGAGCACCTCGAACTCCACAAAAGGAAACTGGTCCATGTGACTATGCAGATGAGAAAGTCAGTCGTACACTTGGTTGATGGCCACCTGAGCTGCTGGCAAGTAAGGGACCTTGGCCTTGAAATGGTACGATTGTTGGTATTGGAAACACATACGATCTCCTGGCTGAGAAAAGGAGCATCCTGAGACAAGGCTAGCACCTCATGTCTTGCGACTCTAGGACTGTGTAGAAGAACGGAAGGAAGTAGTACCACGACTTGCCAAGCTCTGCCCCATAGTAGGTGTAGGGGCAAACCAGCTAATGGTAGGAGTGGTCGCCACTGGGTTGAAACGACGATCTCTACGAGCTCTATAGAAATATAGGTGAGTAGATCTCCCTGGCTGATGTGGCTGAAAATGTGATGGACTCCTCTGAAGCTGAATCTGAGTTGCCTCCATCTTGGTAGCCTTATCAGCGACGTCCTTGATGGAAGTGAAATCCAATGCATACAGTTGGTGCTGCACATCGTCATGTAATCCCTGAATAAACTTCTGTAAATTCTCCTAAGGAAAAGAAGTAGTCGCTCGTGAGTGGTGGGAGAGTTTGGTGTAGCGAATGAGGTACTCTTGGACCATCATTGACCCCTGCTTCAGCTCAACAAACAACCTCCTATGATCCTCAACCCAGTGATCAATATAGAACTAGCTATGAAACTCGTCAAGAAATGTTTCCCATGTTATGGAATCCTTCATATGTTCCTTTGTGGCGTACCACCAATGTTCAACATAGCCTGCTAGTGAGAATTCCATGAATGTAAGCCAAGACTCTTTAGGACTATGGATCATCCGTAAGACCTTGGATACGTGATCCATCTACAGTTCAACCTCATCTGGTTTGCCTGTACCAAGGAATTGTGGCACCTTAGACCTCTGATATGATGCATAGGTCGTCTGATGTTTTTGCAATGCCTCTAGGTCCTCTGATCCTTCTGGGTCCAGAGACACCGAAGGATGAACACTGTCCTCCACCTCACGAGAGGGCTGATACGAGGAGTCAACCTGCTTAAGGAGCCTTCGCTCCAATACCTCCTAATGCTGCTAAATACCCTGCACCACTTGTACTAGTAAAGCTAGATAGTGTGCAACATCAGGGTCAACATAAGGTGGTACGATTCCCTGCGAGAATCATTATATTAAAAATTATACCCATGGTTATAGAGATAATGGACACATTAAACAGGACTTGAATTATACTCCTTAAATAATTCCAAAGTCAGAAGACTTTGTCTCTATATTTATATTTATATTTCAAATACCGTTAAAATTCTAATATGTAAAAGAGAGAATAGAGTATCGGGCTCTGATACCATATGCGTCGCCCCAACGGGACGAGAGCGTCGGACCTATTGTCCAAATACACCCACGATCTATGATGCTCAGCAACTATCTTATACACATTAGATCAACATTTGAAACATATATAACAAAAGGAGAATAATATAAAATGGATAGTAAAATGCACCATCCATTCTCGTTGATAATAATCGTCAAGTCTATGGCCACACAAAATGAGATACAACATATAAATATAAATTTGTAGAAAAGTTCTCCAAATATCTCATTACAGTGTCTCTCAAATAGAATATGAAAAAATATAGGAATAAATAAAATATTCTAAGTAGAACGCACCCCTTCTAGTGCAAGTATGACAAAGAAATGTTTGATCTCCTCAAAAGCCACTACTGTTGCGGATGCTTCTCAGCTACACCAGTTGGGTTCACACAAGCGTAACGTTATGAGCAACTGCCTAGTAACGAGACAAACACTATAATAACTAATGTAGGGGTAGGCAAAGAATGCAAACTCATCTCTATCAAAAGGTGTATGCATGTATTGTAGAAATTTAGAAAGAACATCAAGCCATTCTAATTCACATTGGATCACATAATAATTGATTTTATTTATTTATATAATAATTATATAAGTACTACCACAATGATCTTCATATTTCTTCAAGTTGGTTAGTGTCCACAACGGTATAAAATTTCAGGCATCTGATCATTAATCATTTCTCGTATTATTTTAGCACACGCAAGTGCGCGACTTGCAGGCCTCCGCTACGCAGAAACTTGTTTGTCATCTTAGGTAAACCTCCAAGTATCTATGTCCTACTAGAACAGGAAAAGTCCTAAACCACAAATTCTCTAACATCAAACAATATCCTGGAACATCTCTCACAATAATATTACCCAAAGTAGAATTTGATGTGGCCACATTAAATTCTAAATCGAGTCTTAATATTGGGCATAAGTGTGATACCAAGAATGCCAACCGCGTCCCCTGCCTACTCCGTCGAGCGACTCCGAATGCTACCGGGCTGCTAGGTGCAACGCGTTACCCAACTCATCCGTTGGGGTCGCGACCTTCAAGGCATCTACTCGGGGTCCCAAGGGTGCATGCATAAATCTCTTGTGGCTCCTAACTCCATCAATCTGTCTCCATGACATCCTCTCATGGGATGACAAATCACTACGATGTAACAATGCTAATAATGTAAAATTCAAGTTGCATGGGCTAACAATATTTGAACATTAATCATGACACCAACATAATACCATCACAACAATATATGTAAATAATTAGTTACTTATAGACAATTTGCGAGTCTGATTCCATGAAGTTAGATAAAATATATTTACAAATACTATGTGTAAACATCATTAGATCTCTATTTATAGTTTGCTATGGACAATTTTATTATTTAATTAAAGCACCTACAATGAATTTTTATTCTAAATACAAAACATCTTCACAATAGTGTGGGTTTACTCGATATTTTAGCGAAACAAAGTTTTTTGCAATAGTTTCAACAAGTAGGTCTTTCGTGCGCAAACCCATAGTGGCATATGACTAAAACAAATAACCACATCACACTCCAAGTAAAAAAATTACCCCAATTTCACATTATGATAACACCTAATGTTGACTTTCTAGGTCGGTTATAATATTTAAAACAAATTATAGTGTTCAATATTTTTAATGTACAGCTATGGCTTAGACTCAAACCGTTTAAGGTTAAGAACCATTCAGGATGTTGCACGTTGTAAGACCTATTAATTAAGTGTCCCACGTACAAAACACACAAAAAAACTGTCGCATGTGTGCCTCTTAATATCCCAAGGCATTACACGTTACCTCTATTCTCATTAATACCCAAAGTTTTCATTATCATTATTACATATTCATAATGGATCCAATTCGTGCATGGTCATTCATATGCTACTGCTTACTGCCATCAACGAATTTCTATCCAATGATTCCAATAAGCATGGTTTATTTTATATAATAATCAGAATTTGACATTATTTTTACAACTACGTGAAAGAATGTGAGTCTAGATGTTTACCTTTCAAACGTTGATGTGGATCAACTTATTAACATGGTTGATAGGATGATCAAAACATCTGGAGGAAAATCTCGTTTTTTACTGGGAACTTATAATACGTGAATATTGATGGTTGGCCTTGAATGAACTATATTAAAGATTATAGAATTCGAGATCAACTATGTGAATGAAACTAGTTTTTTTTATAGAGTGATGACATATTGATCAAGATGTGATAGGGAGCTTTGGTAGTAAAATTTTAATAGATGAATATGTGCATCATCACTAACCACCAAAACAAAGCATTTTGGATAACTACCCATATGAATCACGAAGACACGAATCATATTTGGCTGTCAACGTTTAGATCTAAAAAGGAATCAAGTTATCATCAACAATTTAAGATCATGATACAAAGATGTCTATGGCTCTAAGAGTGTTTGAAAATAGGATAAAAAATCATGTAAAAGTCAACATCAAGGCGGGATAAAACTTCGTTACTAGTATATAAATCATGTAATAAGGAAAATCAAGACTCTAAGCACATTCAAGCATATGGGAAATAAAACGAATGTGGAAACCATCAACAAGAGAGGGGTATTCATCGTTACCTTGGATGTTCCCTCGAGAGCTCCTCTCGCACAGAAACGGTATTTCCATTGCTTAATTTTAGTGCGGAGGCGTGCACCACGATGACCTCAAGCTCTCCTACGCGATGGTTGTCGTGGATCTTCATTCGGAGCATCTTCTCCGATGTCGACGGCGGCCTTCCGGCGACTAAACTATCCATGGTGGTGGTACTCCAAAGAGAGGGAAAGATGGTGGTGGCTAGGGCTTTTTTAGAGTAGCCTATCATCTCCTATTTATAGGAGAGGTGAACTTGGATCCCAATTCAGATCCGATTCGGATCTTTATATGTGTCCCATCTACGATACTTAAAACAACGATAACTTGAGCTAGGAATATCAGAATTGGATGTTCTTGAGTTTGTTGGAAAGGTCTAGACGAGATCTACGAAATGACTTTATTATTGGAATTTTTAGGATGTCAACAATACTCTAGATTTTAGGGGGGAAATGAGGTTTTACATCCTCTCCCTTTATCACCAAGATTATTTTATTTAATTTAAAATTAATTATATTGATTTATCAATATATATATTAATTTGAATTAAATTAATTGTTATTGTGTTTTTTAAACAAAATCATAACCATTGAAAGAAATACAAATCAATCTCATCAATTGATTTTGTGTTGACCATGGATTGAGATCCATGGACTCCCAAAACCTTAAATTAGAAGAGGTAACCATTTCTCTTCAAAGTTACAACATCAACTTCTCCCTCTCTCATTCTCATGTCAACCCCTCTCTTTCTCTCTCTCTCCTTGAGTGGTCGTCCATTCCATTTTTAGAGAGAAGGTTGTTGCCGTTGTCGCCTCGCAATTATGCTACCTCGTTGACAACTCGAGGATATCTGTCTTCTTTGGTGCGCCTCGCTCGTGAAGAGGACATTCGATCTTGGGAGATGAGATCAGGAGATCCACTGCTTGGACCAGTGACTTCGATTGCGAGAAGCATGTGACTCATCTCCGTGCTCACAAGCATCTCCTTCGACGAATCAGACTTGAGACAGGAGGTCTCTTCTCTTAGAGGCTCGATCACAACCACGTTACAAGAGGTATTCCTTTATATACTATGTGGATAGATGAAATGATATGAGAAGTGTTCTTGAATCATGTTATTTCATCGATTAATTTTTTAAATTCCGTTGCACCGAACATTTAGTTTGACTAGTAGCTCTTGATTGTATATGATGCGATCCTCACGCTTATGTGATGCACATAAGGATTTCACCTTATACTTCAATAGGAATTTAGATTTACATTTTTTATAAAATAAAACATTTATGAGAGGCTCCTGAGATATGGATTTGGGATATTATAGCAATCCAAGTCATTGTACAAGGAATGTAGAATCACACTATCCTTACCTCCAAGTGTCTGTGGCAAAAGCACATTATCCTTAAAAGAGTTCAAGAATATTTCAATTATTGATAATGTATCTGAGCATTTATAAAATTTGATAACTAAATGTGTTTTAATTATTATGAATAGTATTAATGTCGCTCATATTATTTGGACGCATGAGAATGGAGATACAAGAAAACTAAATACGATTTAATTATCATGGATATAGATGATGTAGATATTACTATCCATATTAATAATATATTTTAACTTATAATATATTAGAGAGATCTAATTGTAATTGGTATTTATGAACTAAATGTTTATGTGAATTTGATTCACATTGGACAATTAATTGTAAATGCAATTTTCATTGTTTGGATTTATGAATATGATTCTTAATTTCAAATGGCATGATTGAAAATGTAACAAAATAATTTGGAATTATTCTTGTGAGTATATGTGATAAATGTTATTGCAATTTATGTATGATTATGTGAGGTACAAGATCTCACGTAATTGGAATTAGGAGTCTACCTTTCCTCTTATGGAGGTTGGACAACCACCCTTTAGTCATAAATCAAGGTGGTCGTCTACAAGATTGGAAGGACGCTTGCGTCACTCCTAGACCTTCTATGATTATTGATTTTATTTAATCGAATTAAATTGAAGTTTCTTCAATATATTTTATTTAATTTAATAATAATTATTGATGCAAATTAAAATTAAATAAAATCATGGTCGTTGATTGAAAGCACAAATCAGTCTCAACCATTTAATTTGTGAGCACATGGATTGCGATCCATGGACATCAAAAATAATTCAAAAGAGAAGGTATCCCTAGCTATTTATTATACACATCAATTGCAACGATTGAAGATTCTCTCTTTCTCCATTCACACATCCAACATCTCTTTCTCAACATAGTGGTCATCCACTTATTGACATAGAGAACCTCGTCGTCATCGCATCATCGTTGTGATATCAGATCATCTACTCATGGATCTCCATCTTCTTTAGTGGTCCTTGTTCGTGAATAAGACGTCGGATTTCATGGGACAAAATCAGGAGACTCCAAGCTCAGATCATCAACATGGATTGAGGAAAGGATGCGCTTCTCATTCCCACAAGTCCCATCTATGTCAGATCATACTTGAGATAGGAGAATGTATTACTTTAGAGATTAGCAATCACAAATACACTCCAAGAGGTAATCCTAATTATTCGTTTGTGATCTTCATGATATAAATTTAGAAGTGTTCTCGAATCATGTGGTTCTTGATGAAATAATTCAATAGCCCCATGCAATTAGTATGACTAGTTGACCTAGATATTATTTGATGTGATCTTCATGCTTTTATGATGCGCTAGTGCCAAAACTCTAGCCTTCAAGTGGTATGAGAGCCTTGGTCAAAGGTCTTGGATGTGATCTAAAATCCTAGGTGAATGAAGTTTTGTATATCAGATATTTGGGGTCTCGTTGTTTTGCATTTGATACATGTTTCAAAATGTTTTTTGCTTAGATGAAAAGATCCTATTTATGAACCGTTTGGATGGATTTTGGGATCATAAAATGTATTTATAATTTATAAATATGTTACCAAAACAATAGACAATTTCTAGCGTCAAGTGCATAAATTATATTGAAAAGTCCCCCAACGACATTATTTTTGCATGTATTCACGGATTTGTAACAAATTAATTTTCATTTATAGTTTTACTTTCATAAAATATGAAATAAACACCTTACATAAGTAGAGAACTAAAGCAGCAAACCACACAATTTTATTTCGTGTGATTCTGACTAAGTTTGACCGATATATTCCGTAATTAGTCGAGATGGGTCGGATGATGATTGGATCATCAAGATTACTTTCTTAGTTTGTTTATCATTCAATGTTAATCAGGGAAATTATGGACTTCCCATGATTAATTTATGCTTAATATTAATTTTGGAAATTTTTGATTAAATATCAATAAATACTGGATAAAATTTTCATGACGAAACGCTAGTTTATCCTACAATAGTTGCAAGACAACATTTACATGCAAAATTAACATGTTTGCTTTATATAACTAGGAAGTTAGGATCTCAAATTATTTTAGTATGACTAGTATATTTGAGAGATTATGACATAGAATAATACCGGTGATCAAAGAATGATCGATGGAACAACAAGTACATTGATCTAACAATTATTATTCTTGAGTTGTTATGGTGACGATGTCTAAGTCATAGACATGCTAATGGGTTACTTAATTGGCACTCTCCGTAGCATTTGGAGTGGATGAATATCTTGTTAGCATTGTATGTATGACCTAACTTGATCCATCTCGATGATAGGATGATATGAGTAAATCAAACTGTACTCTAGTTACTAAAACTCAAGAATAATACATACTTGTGTGTGTATAATACTATGTGATAATATCAAGAAAACCTTAATTATTTGTTGTTCGATTGATTGGATTGAAAATTGATTTATTATGATTAAATGATCTAGATTCAATTAAAATTAACACTCTATTATAAGTAGATATGTAATTCCCTTGGAATATATAATTATGTGATTATGATTCATAATTATTAACTCAAATTTGAATGGGATATGGTGGATCATATAAATGACACACATGATCTCTCGTTAATGCGAAGGGTTCCATCGCCATGGATTTTATGATGGAGACACCTCTCCCATGTTACATCTCCTATATATAAGCGTGCATCGATCAGGATAATTACTACTCAAAAGAGTATGTTTGTATGCGTAGTGAATGCTCATTCAATTAAAAAAAGAACAACATCTCCTCAGGGTTGGTGGGCCCAGTGTTAAAGGCTTAATTGGGAAATGCAAGACGAAATTGCAAGGTGGAATGAGCTCCCCTTTTTTATCCGAGTTGTAGTTTCTCATATTATTGGGATGTAATAATGGTACAAATGAGATCACAGATCTTGTTAGAGATATAAGGGTTAGTATATATCTTGATTTGAAAGTGAACAAGGGAATGAATTTATAGAATTTAAAAGGCTAGATAACTTTAATATAAAATCCTTAATAAAAGTAAAATATATTTATGCAAATTATCTTATTTCAGATAACCTCATTTAATCCACTCAAAACAATACTCAATCATAACTTGTATAATATCATGGATTGGATCCATGATCAAGATGTAGTATTTGCAATTGGATACATAATGTATGTGGTTGCAATGTGCAAGTTTCCTCACAATAATGAGGAATAACAATGAAATAACCAATAGGACAACAACATATGGTTTATGTGTCTCTACAGTCTTGATCTCTCATCAAATGTGCTTTGGAAGTATCATATTTTAATGATCGTAATTGTCAAAATCCGTATAAAATTAAAAAATATGTTTTAGCAAACATATGTGCTCTCACATTTAATTATGAATGACATGGTTCACTGCATTATGCAAGATGGTAGCTCCGTAGGAGATGATGTACTCAAAATATTTGAGTACTAACCTAAACCAAAGTCTTTAAGAGTTAAGATGGATGCGGATATGATGAGTGTCATCTTTATACTATCTATACTCAAGCCTTTCAGGAAGCTTCGTAATATTCATATTGTATGAATAGGATAACGTATATATAAATGTTAAAATGCTCTTATATTAATGTCCCTTGAGGACATGTTCAATTTAAGAGATCCTTTACCCTAAGCAAATGTTGTTTATAGATTAATGATGCATAGTAGAATAATGGATCTCACCTAAGTAGGAAAGAAAATCAAAGAGTCGATTGTACTTCTATGACTTCCATACATATGGCATCAAAAGAGTTGGATGAATGTCAATACTACAATAAGTTGATGTATTGATAGTATGACTATGTGTGCTATCCAAAATCCTTAGAGAAGGAATCAGATAATACATCGACACATTATACATCTACATATTATCACTGAAAGTGACTTACTTATTAGATAATATTAAAAGTCTGATAATTGTATCTTTTTTTCTAAAAACTCTTGCAATTGGTTGCATATGTTTTAGAAAACTGGAAAAACCTTGATAATAAGGTTTAACAGTCATCCATATGAGAGTTAATGTAATTGTTGCAACAATCACCAATGGATAGATGGACTGTATATTTTCATTACGAGAGCCAGTCTTGGAGAATGCCTCTATGACTTGGATGTTAGAATGAATTCATTATTTATTTCTATATTTGTTGGAAATAAACATATATCCCTGAATAGACTTATCATAAAGACCATGGTGGATATATTTATGATAGTAATCTAACATCTAGAGGAGTCTACTAATTTAGAATATTAATGAATGGTTCGCTAATATTCCTAGAAATTAAACCTTAAAAGAACCAAAAGGAAGATAAAGATAGTTTAACATTGACCAAGTATCAAACCTTGGACATATGCCTATTAATAAGGTTAATGGAGCATAAAAGAAATGGCACTTTAGATTGTCTGACGGTTCAAAGCTTACATACTTCATGGTGTAAAATGCATAGGTATTCAAGATCTCATAAATATTGATGTATGTGTACCATCTATACCATAATAAGCATTAATGATATGTGATATCAATTGATGATTATTTGTGGTATGAGATTTTTCCTTTCCCATTAGAAATCTTCAAAATATTGAAAGATTTCACAATTTTGGTTGATAACCAAAGTTAGAAGGAAGATGAAAAGAATTTGATATGACCAGGGTAGCCAGGACCTATCTAGAAATTAAAAGGAATAGCTTATAGAGAAGGAATGCTGTTTCTATCTCCCTCTCCTAATACACCTCAACTCAATAGAGTTGTAGGGATATGCAATTGGATCATGTGTGACATGATTTGATCATTGATGAATCTTAGCATAATTACTTATTGATTTCCATGTAAATGCGGTGGAGACAACGATGTATATCCTTAATAAGAATCCATGCATATATAAATCGAAAAACCCTCATTAGCTATGGTTTGTAACAAAGCCAATGTTGGAAACTTGAGTATTTAGGGTTTCTTAGTACATGAACATAACATGCATGCAAGTAAGCTGGAATCTAGCACCTAAGACTGTTGCTTCACTAGTAATATAAAGGATGGTAATTGATACCAACTATATAACCTTTAGATTCTTAAAAGATTTCAACTCTAAGAATTTGATTATAAGAGGATGATTTTTTTTAGAATCAATATAAGAAAGAAGTAAAGTCACTCATTGAATGCTAATAAGATATTGAGGCTCCTAAAACTAGAAACTAAAAGGATAATTAAAGATGAAATACTCATATCTCTTCAAATGAGTTTAAGGGTGGTATGACCACATAGAGGGTTTGTGAAGACAAGCATGACTTATTAGGGTTAAGTCGATTAATTAATGTGTCATTGTCACACAAATCAACCAAGTCGAAATTGAGAAAAATATTCAACCACGAACAAATCAAGCAAGTAAGATGGTGGTCTAAGCTACTTTTATTAACCAGGTATAGCGACCATGGTCGAACACAAGGAGCACAATTAAACCTATGTAGTCGAGTCAAAAAGATTGAAAGGTTTTTTTTATTTTGAGTGGTTTTTAATTTTGCAAAATTTTTATTTTTTAAATAAGGAAAATGAAGACAATAAAAAAAGGGAAACACATACTCTTTTTGTAATTTTCAAATATAGTAAAAACGCTAAAAATATCAAACAAAATTATTTTTATGTATTATAGGATTTATAATAATTTTATAATTTTCAAAGATTTTTAAGTTTTTATACGATTTTCAAATAAATCAAAAACAAGGAATAATGGAACAAATGAATACTCACGAGTACTTAATAAAAATAAAAATATCAAGTGAGCTTCAAACTCTTGGATGCTAATTTTATGAAAAATTGTAAGGAAGTACCTACAAAAGAAACAGAAATCAATTTTTTGGTCTAATCTATGATTTTATATATTTTTATGGTGTTGTTAGGGTTTTGCAAATATTTAGATTTTTATAAAAGCATATGTAATGAAAATTAGAGAGAAATTCAAATTAATCAAAATAAAGCCACTCTAATTTTTTATAATTTTTAAGACATTTTTTTAATTTTTATGATTTTTGTAATGCAAACAGTCCCGTTTTATACTGTCTTTGAATTTTAAATAGTAATAAATAATAGGAAAACAATAAACAATGATCTCCATATATAATACCCACTAGTAGGAGCTACAAGTAATTCTTATGCAATTTTTGGAGTGATTTTGCTATTTATTGCAATTAATAAAAGAGAGCAAAAATTAAACAATGCAAAAGGACATCAATGCGAAGATTTAAAGTTCTACGAGCCAGATTGTAACAAGCAATAAATGTCCAGGAGCCCTAGTACAAATAATCCAGTGAAAGCATGCAACACTGGTGACTTAGGCACTAGGGGCATATATGTAAATTCCAAAAAAAAATTCTATTTCATAAACTAATCAAAAATACAATGGTAAGCTTCCTAATATCCAAAAAACACACATGAACATGCACATGAGTGTGGCTTAGCTCGACTAAAGTGCAAATAGAAAAAACATGAGGTCTTGATTGCAAGTATTTTTAACTAATTATTACAATTAATGTCCAAAAGTGAAACAAAAGAAATGACACGGTAAATAGTGTAATATACCTTTGCATGACATGTGGCACACACGTGACAACTCTCTAATGTACGGCTTGGATGAAAAGTTGTGGTAGATCCGATTATTGGGGCTTGTGGCATTGGCATACAGTCTTGATGAACCATTGGAGAGCATATCTGACAGCTCAGATGGCAGGCCAGAAGTGCATGTTCGATGCTCCTGGAAAAGATCTGACATCCTAGGTAGCTGCGTGAACGGACGATCATGGTCCAATATAGAGGTGGGGTTCTTGATACGACGGTGCTGAGTGACTCTAGATGAATTAGAAGAAGGTAGTGCAGGCAGAGATTAGATCAAGTGTGTATGGAACTCCAAAGGTCGGATCGGCACGTTGAGAGGCTCAACAACAAGCTCAATGTGTTCCACATCGACTAGAGTACTCCATGGAGTGAAGAACGATTAAATGTGGAAGATGGAGGTGCAGCACTTGGAGGAGCTCCACCATGTCCGCCAGGGCACGATTCGACTCCTCGTGTGTACCTGGACCTGCAAGGATATCCTATGCTCGAGGGTAAAACCTCGAAATGGTTTATTGCAACTGAAAAAGGAAGAAGCGGAGGGGAGATGGTGTTTGATGTATGACATGCGTCGAGGAGGGACGGATGGGCCTAATCTCGCCTCGATGAGCGAGATTTTGGGTGACCAAGGTGTGCTTGAAGATGAGCGGTGATGTGGGGGTTGAATTAATGCTAGTAAATGGTCGGGTGGAGCTCTAGACACTCGAGTCAGAGCAGTGGCGGCATGGGGTGTTGACGATGAATAGAATCAAAATGAAATGAAGAAATGGACAAGATTGAAGATACCTGAGAGTGAATGAACGATCTACGAAGAATGATGGAGGTGAAGGTTAGGTCGTGGCCTCAACTCAACTGCGGAAGATCGACGAGGCTGGTCGTGGTAATGATATCCGGCCATGAAGTGAGCTACGCTCAACAAGGCACCAATTCTTGCTCTAAATGAGTTTATAGGACCCTGTCACTATCATGGAGATTCTAGTGGAGGATAGGAGGCACGAGGAATGAGCTACCTCGCAGAGGAGGCGAATGAAGATGCATTATAGGCCTCCTAGGGTTCTGGACGGATCAAGCAAAAGCGTGCAACCCTAGGATAATCCAGACATGTCTTGGGATCTGTGAGGATCACAAATCTTCAAGGAAGAGAGGGGTCTGTACTCCAAGGCGAATCATGATCATAGGGGTGAAAAAATTCAGAGAAATTGGGTCCGATGAAGTCGCCCGAACTGGGATCAGAAGATGGAGAGGTTGATCCCGGTTTACCAATCACGAATATACAAAATATAAGAAAATTAAATAAAAATACAAAATGAATTTAAAAGAAAGCTATAAAATATAATTTATTTTTTATTTTTTAAACATTTACTGTGATTTTTAATAATTGTAATAATAAATATAATATGGTATATGCAGTATGCATTGTTATGTATACGTATAATATACCTATACATTATATACATGTATTTTTATTTTACTTATTACATTAATACACTATATTCTATATTTTTTAATTTCAAAATAATTTAAAAAGTGTAAAATAGTTTATTTTATTTTTTTAATAAATTATTTACAAGTGTTAATATATTAATTTTATGTACAATATTTACGTTATTGGACTTTGTGTACAATAAAAATTGATTTTATTTTTGTTTTGTTTTGTGCTTTTCTGAATTTTATTTCACTTTCATATAATTATTAGTATTATATACAAAAAATAATACAAAAAATATACAAAATATTTAAAATATATATATATATATATGTAGAAGTATAGAATATGTACAATTGTATATAATCTTATTTGCTTGAAATTAATTTTAATGTTTTTATTTACATTTTTATTTACAAATTTTATTGAAGAAATTATATTTTTTTGAGATTATTTAAAACAGGTGAAGGATATATACAAGATGAGTAGTGATGAATATATACAGTGAATAAGGACCCTATCTCACCTAATTTATTCCTTGTCGATCATGCCAATATTTGACCTTCTCTTAGGGTTCGTGCCAACCTGCATTTATTACAAAAATACATCCTTTTTTCTTTTCTTTCTTTCTTTTTCTTCTTTATTCTTTTATTTTGATCAAAAAGAATGTTAATCACACAATATTAGCAAATGCATACACAATGCTAATTTAATATATTTGATATATATTTACAGGTATATTCCATAGGGAATTTGGCTAAAATAAAAGAATAAAGGATATGAATCGTGGATTCATCAGTATGGATTCCATGTGTTGGAGAAATATGACAGTGATTGAACTTCTTATGATGAATCTTCTAAATATCATGACTCAACAGATGCATGTTAGCAATAAAGTCTAAAGTAGTCTTCAAACAAAATTGTTGTGTATGGGACCTTGAGGATCAACCTATAGCAGACAAACCCGTTTGGTTTAAATAGATATTCAAGAGAAACAGGGAACCTGAATAGAAGGGTAGAGGCCTTCAAAGCACGTCTCATAGCTAAGAGTTGTAAATAGAGAGAAGGCATCGGTTGTGATGAAGACTTATTCTCTAGTGATCATGCTTAAACCCATCAGAATATTGCTAGCTAAACTTACACAACATGACTATGACATATAAAAGATGGAAGTCGAGATTGACTTCCTTTGTGAATACCTCAACGAGTATATTTATATGAACTAGCCCCAAGACCTTATAGTTGAGGAAGGCAAGGCTTGCAACCTTAAGAAATCCATCTATGGGCTCAGATAAGATCTTAGAGTTGGAACATTAGATTTGTTCAGTTATAAAGGTTATAATTTTATATATAGTCTTGATGAACCGTGTGATGCTTAGTGGGAGTGTCATTATGTTCATCATGCTAGATGTAGATAAAATCCTAATCATTTGGAATTATATAAGGATGATAATAAGTTATCTGTAATCTAGTTTTCCATATCTTGAGATGAATGATCTCAAGGATACCTCTTAGATCTTATTTTTGAATTGTTCAAAATCAAAGAGAAGAGGGCATTGGGATTGTCACACTAGTTAGACATCTTGGAAATATTCAATTTTGAAAAAATACCAAGGAAGGCTTATTTCCCTTGAGACACGTTATTGACCTATCTGTAGGGATTACATTTCAAAATATTTGCGATGTGAATACTAAAGCTGCATGCGCTTGTGCATCAGCTATATTAAGTTAGATGTGTACAAAAACTAGACGTCTGCCATGCAGTGGGAGTAGTAAAGTATTACTAATCCAACTATGGAGATACAACAATTACTTGCATTAATAACAACACCTTCAAAGATAACAAGACTTTTGGGATAGTCATCTCAAAGTCTTATCTTCAAGAACTTATGATTTGATAGATAGTGGACTAAAAGGTCTCACATACATATTCCTTATAAGACTTGATACTATGTCTTATCTTATGGAGATGGAGATCTCAAGGCATAAGGGTATTCTAATAAGGAAAATAGAAATTGTTTATTGGTTAAAATAATGATAATCATTATTTAGTTGTAGTATCAAAGGCACTCTAACTGATATAAGAAGATTGAGTGTTGGTTGTGGAAGATGCAACATTCACATTGGATGCGAGCCCTATTTATAGGAGATATGCAAGTACCATAAAAAGCTTGACGTAGTCTCTTTGGAATAGAGTGACTGGTTTGCTTACCAAGCTATTTTCTAAATAGCCTATAACTAACACAAATGTGTCGATTTTAAAAATTAGCCCATTAATGGCTCTTTGGGCAAGTGGGAGAATATTGGACTGCGAGCCCATGGCGAGCCATTATGCAATAGATGTTGTTACAAAACCTTTGCTAATCTTTAATAAAGAATAACTAATTAGCATAATAGGTCCTTTGGTACAATTAGGGTTATCTACCATGGCACTTCAATGATCATATAAGAGTTTATTCAAATGTTGAATCATAGAGGATGATGCTTGGATTATATCTAAAGAGCTATATTGAGGACTCATCAAGCATCATCAAATGATTGTTAAGAAAGGATATCCACTCTAAGAAGGAGATGGAAATACTTATATAAAGGCTGATATATCCCATGTACTTCCGTGATGCGCTTGAGGATTATTCCATATCCTTCAAGTGGTATCAGAGCCTTAGGCCGAAGGTTTTGGATACGATCCGTAAACCTAGGATGGCTTTGGTTCGTTAAGGTTGTGAAAGTTTTCATCGCATTCTATTTTCGCACCTCTGTATAGTGAATAAATTCGGCCCTGTTTAAAATGTTTAAACACAAATTAATCACTTGGATTTTGTTCCCGTTAAATAAGGAAATCATAGATTCTGAGTTTACATAATTTGGATTCCTTTTGCTCGAGATATGGCCTTTTGAATAAACATGTATTCGTTGTTGCGGGAACTACGAATGTTAACATGATTAATGAGTTAATTAGTGTTTTGATGCGCCTAGAAATGCATGAAATATCACTTAGGTTCTATCATAAATCAAATTAGCAGTCTATGAAAACTGATTTTGTGTAATTTGGATTTGATTTGATTGAGATATATTAATTTTAGTAAGTAGGGGTCACTGTTTAAATACATTCCTAATCAAGAATTATGTGACTGTCAATAAGTGAAATTACTTATTAATTTCCTGAAATAATTGTGAAAAATATTTGAGAAATATTTAGTGATGATTATTTCCTTAATTGAGATGGCCTCAACCAATAAATTGATTATATTTGATTTAGATCATAATTGGATACACAATCAATAAACAACTTGCTTGAATAGGATTGGGAATTTGTCTAGCAAATTTCCTTATAATCATAAAATATTTTGATTATTACTATATGGTATAATTTTGATTGAAGAATCGATGATCATCTCAAATACACATTGATCTGTTTTGCATTATCCTTTCCTGAGGTGGATATGGTGTCTAGTCGGGGAGCGTTGGGGTAGGTTGGGGTAGCAGGTTGCACCGGTTGCAGGACTTGATAATGTCGGAGAAATCAAGATGTATTTTTTTAATTATTAAAATTACGATTAATACATACTTTGAGATAATACCATATATATATTCAAGTAAAACCAATCAAGTTTGTTGATTGAATTGGATTAATAATTGATTTAATGAGATTGAATTAATTATATCCA
This sequence comes from Ottelia alismoides, assembly GCA_037367405.1. Taxonomy (NCBI): domain Eukaryota; kingdom Viridiplantae; phylum Streptophyta; class Magnoliopsida; order Alismatales; family Hydrocharitaceae; genus Ottelia; species Ottelia alismoides. Next base: position 193,458 of record JAZKJV010007528.1, on the reverse strand, counting down.
ATTAAAAACACTCTATTATAAATAGATGTGTATTTCCCTTGGAAGAATTAATTATATGAATATGATTAATGATAATTAATTAAAATTTGAATATGAGGTGGAGGATCACATAAGTGACATCCATGGTCTCCCATCATGGCGAAGGGTTCCGTCGCCAGATATTGTATGTAGGAGATGCATGTCCAAAGTGACATCTCCTACATACGATCCATTTGGATCGGGCTCTTCGCTTCTCGAAAGAGTAAGGACATATGCGTAGTGACCCCAATATCGGGTCCTCGTATTATTGGGGCGATATTGGATTGCGCATAGCGAGTTGTATTCCTGTTGATGGTTGATTCATATAATGACGGGTCAACATCACCTTAGGGGTGTTGGGCCCGGTTGTTAAAGACCGATTGGGAGATGCAAGTTGGACTTACAAGGAGGAATGTGTTCCCCCTTCTTTTTATCCGAGTTACAGGTTCTCATATTATTGGGATGTGACAAAGATAAGGAAGGAGATCCCAGATCTTGCTTGAGATATATTGGTAAGTATATCTCTTACATTGAAAGTGATTTAGGGAATTAACTTTCATTGTTGATAAGGCAAGACAACTTTGATATAAAAATTCCTAAATGGAAGTAAAATATGCATATATATATATAAATATATATATACACATGCAAATTTCTTATTTCAGATAATTCTTCATTAAACCCACTCAATATTATACTCAATAATAACCAGTAAAATATTATGTATTGGATACATGATTAAGATATTGTATTTGCAGTTGGACACATATTGTATGTGTTAGCGATGTGCCAGTTTCCTCATAATAATGAGGATTGACAATTAAATAGACAGTAGAACTACAACCCTGGGGTTTATATGTCTCTATAATCTTGTTTTCTCATCGAATGTACTTTGGAAGTGACATGTCGATGATGATCGTAATTGTCAAATAATCCTTATAAAATTCCAAGAAGATGTTCTGACATACATATGTGCTCTCGACATTTAATCATGAATGACGTGGTTCTCTGCATCATGCAGAATGGTAACTCTATAAGAGATGATGTATTGAAAATTGTTTGAGTACCTACCTGAACCAATGTTTTTTTAGAGTTAAGATGGATGTAGATACGGTGAGTGTCATCATTCTACTATATATTCTCTATTCATTCACGAAGCTTCAGAATATTCATATTGTATGAATTGAATGAAGCATGTACAAATGTTGAAATGCTCTTATATTGAAATCTTTTGAATTCAACATAAGAGATCCTTCGTCTAAATCATTGGTTGTTTATAGATAAAGGGAGCACAGTAGAAGCATGGGTTGGACCCAAGTAAGATGGAAAGTCAAAGAGTTGATTGTACTTTTGTGACTTCAATATGACATCCAAACAGTTGGATGAATGCTGATACTGCAATAAGCTAAAGTATAGATAGTATGACTATCAAGTCTATCTAGATCTTTAGAGAAGGACTCGGATAGTGCATCGAAATAATCTACGTTTAATCATTGAAATTGACTTTCTTACTGTAAAAGATAAAATTCTAATAATTGTATATCATTCTTCTAATGACACTTGCAATTAGTTGCAAATGTATTAGACGACTATAAAATTTGATTTTAAGGTTTAATAGTCATCTACATGGACATTGGTGCAGTTGTTGCAACAATCTCTATTGGATAGATGGACTTGTTATTTTTAGTGGGAGAGCCCTTATTCTTAGAGAATGTCTCTATGACCTAGATATCAGAATACAATCATTGTTTATTTCTAAAAGTTGGAAATAAACATGAATTCTGTAATAAATCTATCATAAAGAGTTATGATTGAGATATTTCTGATAGTAATCTAAAATCCAGTGGACTCTACGAAATTAGAAAATTAATGAATGGTTCATTAACATTTCTAATACTGAAATTAAACCTTAAAAGATCAACAGGAGAATGAAGATCATTTGACAATGATCTGGCATCGAGCCTTGGACATTTATCTGTTAATGTGATCAATAGACTAATAAGAGATGAAACTTTAGATTGTCTAAAGGTTCAAATCTTACATACTTGTGAATATTGTATTCAAAAGTAAAAATATCCAATACACCCTTCCTTGGAATGGTGTAAGATGTCAAGGTATTTAAGATCTCATACATATTGATGTATGTGAATCATCTCTATCAAAATAAACATTGTGGATATGTGATATCTATTGATGATTATTTGTGATATGAGACTTCTTCTCTTCACATAGAAACCTGTAAAATGTTCATAGATTTCACAATTTTGGTTTAGAAACGAAGTTTGAAGGAAGACTAAATGAATTTGATCTAATGTAGGTAGTCAATACCTATTAGATGAATTCATAGAATATCTTATAGAGATATGAATATCATTTCTATCACACTCCTCCGAATAAACCTAAACTCAATAAGAGTTGTAGGGAGATACAATCATGTGTGACATGATATGATTAATGATGAATATTAGCATAATTATCTATTAGTTTCCAAGGTATACATGTAGTAGAGACTACAATATATATCCTTAATAAGGTTCCTTGCAAGTAATCTTGAATCTTGCACTGGAGAGTGCTACTTCATTAGGAAAATAAAGGATGGTATTGGATACCTACTTTATGACCTTGAGATTCTTAAAAGATCTCATATCTGAGAATGTGATTCTTAGAGGATGGATCTCTTGAGAATCAAGATGAAAATGAAGTAAAGGAACTCATTTAATCTTGAAAAGATAATGAGGCTCCTGAAATTGGAAACTAAAAGAATAATTGAAGAAGAAACACTAATACTTCTTCAAATAAGTTTAAGGATGTATTCTATGTGCTAGTAAGTCTGAAAATGATCGGACTTCATGTGATGAAGCTCCTGAGGATCATGACATAGAAAGATGGATGTTAGCAATAAAAGTCTAATGTAGACTTCATATACAAGTGTTGTATATGGACCCTCGTGGATCCACCTATATGGGTAAGGCCCATTAAGGTGTAAATGGATCTTCAGGAGAAAGAGGGAACCTGATGAGAAGCTAGAGACCTTCAAAGCATGCTTCGTAGCCATGAGCTACACACCGAAGAGAAGACATCGCTTACGATGAGACTTGCTCTTCAATGACCATGCTTAAATCCATCAGAATATAGCTCACCCTAGCGACACAACTTGACTATAGAATTTTCAAGATGTGAGTCAAGATTGTATTCCTCTATGAATACCTCTTTGAGGATATTCTTGTGGAGTAGCCCCATGGCTTCGTGGATGAGGAAAGCAAGATGTGCAAGCTGGAGAATTCCATCGATGGACTCATAGAAGATTCTTATAGTTGGAACATAAGATTTAATGAGATTATTAATGTTATGATTTCATATAGAATCTTAATGAACCATGTGAAGCTTAGTAGGAGTGCCATTGTGTTCATAGTGCTAAATGTAGATAATATCCTAATCATTTAAATGATATATGGATAATAATAAGTGTTTTATGACTGGTTGTTCCATATCTTGAGCTATGATCTCAATGATACCTTTTAGATCTTAGTTCTGAAGTTGTTCAGAAGCAAAGAAGGAGGGTATTGGGACCGTCACATTAGTGGTACACCTTGGACATATTCCATTTTTTGGAAAATTCTAAGAAAAGCTTCTTTCCCTTAAGATATGGTACTGACCTATCTAAAGGGATAACACATCAATGAGTTGAGGATGTGAATGATAAAATTGCTAGCCCTTGTGCATCAGTTCCGAGAAGCCGGGTGTATGCTAGATGTGTACAAAAGCCAGATGTCTACCATGCAGTGGGAGTAGTAAACTGTTACTAATCCTACTATGGTAAAAAAACACTTGATTACGGTAATAACTATATCTTCATAGAGGACAAAACTTGTGAGATAGTGATCTCTAAGTCGTATCATCAAGAAACTAATACTCTATAGATGGAGATCTAAAAGGTCTTAACTACGAATACCTTAGAAGATAGAGATCTCCAAGAATAAGGGTATTCTGATCATGATAAAGGAAAAACTGGTTATGATAATTATTAAGTTGTAGTGCCAAGGACACTATAACTGACAAAATTGAGTATTGGCTGCATATATGCAACCTTCACATTGGATGTGGGCACTGTTACCTTTGGATATGCACGTTCCGTAAAAGGACTTAAGTAGTCTCTTGGGAACAGAGTGATTGATCATCTTACCTTGCTATTTTCTAAATAGCCTATGATTGTCACATGAGTGCGGGTTTAAATGATTAGCCCATTAATGGCTATTTGGGCTAGTGGGAGATTGTTGGACATGCGAGCCCACGACGATCCATTATGCAATAAATGTTATTGCGAATATCATTCCCTGGTCTGCGATGAAGAATAACCAATTTGCATAATAGGTCCCTTAGTACAATTAGGGTTATGTACCATGGCCATCTTGATGATCATACAGCTGTTGATTCGGTTATTGAATCATAGAGGTTGGTGCTTGGATGAATATCTAAAGAGTTAGATTGAGGACTCATCAAGCACTGTTAGATGATTGTTGAGAGATGATCCCCAACCTGAGTAGGAGATGGCAATCCTTTCTCATTTAGGCTGATATCTGACCGACCTCTTGATGCAGGTCCTCTCCATGGGAATAGAGATTCGGAGGTGTCAGGTTAGTTGAGTCAAAGGGTTGACTTAATGAGATCGAGATAACAAAAGACCTATGTTGAATACTGTCACAGCATAGGCATGCATCCTCTGATCAGAGGCATATGCGTTACTATATGTCTAAGTATGTACATTTGGCATACCAATAGGTTGATGACCTAACCAAGGCCTATACACCGGCGAGCTGGTGTGCATTTAGGGATATATGAGTAATACGATCTCTCAAAGGGATCATACAGGTTCACTTGTGAACCAGAAACATGATCTTACTCATGAGGTATTGGGACTGATCAATTTCCATGCATGGTCGTTTTGCTTTGGAAGCATAATAAGAATTTGAAGGTATGATATATGCTTTGAGAAGGCATATAATCAATACCAGTTCCCAATGACCAAGATTGAGAAACTTGATGATTAAACCCTAAAGAAGATAGTATAAAATTGATCTATATCTTTGGGTTTCATCATAGCTCTTCCAGTATGCAGGATGTACAGGTGTTGGGAATACCTAAGGGTGATGTGATCATAAACGATTGTACAACCGTGACGCTTCCATTCCGAGGGAGTGAAGAAACAGGCCAGGATTATAGTGACTCCTCTCAATAGAGAAGTAACATGATCTTAGTCCATGTATTGGGCATTGGTTTAAATGAGATTCGGATGCAATGAGAAGATTAGATCCACGACCTTGGTTCAATCAAGCATCTGTGGGAGGTCTATGAGATCTAGATTTGAGATGTGATCTCAATATCCAAGTCACTATACGTGGAACAATACAATCGCCCTGTACTTATCTCCAAGTATATGTGGAGAAACCACATTATTCTTGAAAGGGTTCAAGAATGATTCCAAAGTTGAATTATATCTGAGCACTAAGCGATTGATAATTAAAGGTGATTTAGATATTTTGGATAAGAATAATGTGGATAGCAATATCCAATTATTTATAATATGTTTTAAATATGATTTATAATGTACTAAAGAGAGATTATTATGATTTATATTTGTTAATTAATTATTGGTGTGAATTGGATTCACATTGTATAATTAATTGAAAATGTAAATTATTTTTTGTTTTGGGTTGTGAATGTGATTCACAAAATTCCAATGGTAAGATTGCAATATTCTCAAAATTAATTATGAATTATTTTTGTAGAATAATTCACAACAAAAGTTGTTGTAAAAATATTGGAGATTTTCATGGAGACATGCAATCTCATGAGATTGCATGAGATTGCCTACACCATGGAATATGGCGGGCGGACACCAAGTTCTATATGAAATTCGTAGCAGTCCTACCTATTTCACGGGAAGATGTAATCTCCATGCTAATGTCTCCATATTTGATTGATTTGATTTAGGATTGAATTATATTTGATTTATCAAATATATTTAATCTAAATTAAATTATTAAGTTGTTGGTTTTTTACCAACAACAATCTTGACCATTGGATTAAGCACAAATCAATCTCATCCATTGATTTGGTGTGTCCCATGGATTGTGATCCGTGGACTACCAAAATCCTATAAATAGAGAGGCACTCCTTGCTCTCTATGGTTATGCAATTGAGATACAACAAGCTCTCTTCTCTTATTCCACATGTCATCTCTTCTCTTTTCTTCAATGGTGGCCGTCCACCAAACCCTAGAGGAGAAGTCTCGTCGTCACTTTGCCACCGTGCTACCGCCTCGATGTTTCTCGGTTCTCCATCTTCTTTAGAGTGCTTCGCTCACGAAGAAGGTGTTTGATCTCGTGCGATGAGATCAGGAGTTCACCGTGCTTGGATCAAATTCTTGGATTGTGAGGATCACACGACTTATCCCTGCGCTCGCAAGCGTCTTGTCTGAAGATCGGACTTGAGACAGGAGGTCTCTTTTTGGAGAGACTCAATCAACCATTCTACAAAAGGTATGAAGGATATGGAATAATCCTCAAGCGCATCACGAAAGCGTGAGCGTCATATCGAATACGATGTAGAATGACTAGTCGTACTAGTTGTTTGGTGCAGCGGAATTTAAAATTTTTCTTGCGATAAAACCACATGATCCAAGAACGATTCTCGGATCGCTTCATATATAACCACAACAAGTATAAAGGAATACCTCTTGAAGCGTGGATGATCGAGTCTCTACGAAAAGAGACCTCCTGTCTCAAGTCCGATCGTCGGAGAAGAAGCTTGCGAGCGCGGGGATGAGTCGTGTTGTTCTCACAATCCAACGAGTTGGTCCAAGCACAGTGAATTACTGATCTCATCGTACGAGATCGAATGTCTCATTCGTGTGCGCAGCACTCCAAAAAGACGGAGAAGTGAAGAACGTCGAAGTGACGGTGCGGTGGTGTAGGCGAGATGATGACCTCCCCTAGGGTTTGGTGGACGGCCACCAAGTAGAGGGAGAGAGGGTTGGCGTGTGGGGAGAAAAAGAGAGAGAGATATATGCTTCCAAAAGAATGTACTAGAGAGCATAGTATGCCTCTCTATTTATAGGGTTTTAGGATCCATGGATCTCAATCCATGGGACATATAAAATCAATGGATGAGATTGACTTATATCAATCCAATGGTCAAGATTGTTGTTGGAAAAAGCCAACAACTTATGATTTAATTTAGATCAAATATATTTGATAAATCAAATATACATCAATCCTAAAATTAAACCAATCAAATAAGGAAGCAATTGGCATGGAGATTACATCTCCCAAGTCAACATGGTGGACGGCCACCAATTACATATAGGACTTGGTAGCCGTCCAAATGTTACCATGTGGAGGCAATCTCATGAGATTTCATGAGATTGCATATCTCCATGTAATTCTTCTTTATTTAATACCAACAACTTTTGATTTGATTTATTCTCCAAAAGTAATTCATGATTAATTTTGATAATATTGCAATCTTTCCATTGGAAAATTGTGAATCACATTCACAACCCAAAACAAAATATAATTTACAATTTCAATTAATTAAACAATGTGTATCCAATACACATTAATAATTAATCAACAAATATAAATTATAATTAGCTCTCTCTAATACATTATAAATCACATTTATAATATATTATGAATAATTGGATATTACTATCCACATTATTCTTATCCACAATAATTAAATCACATTTAATTATATTGGATAGTTTCCACACACACCTCAAGATAATTAAATCACATTTAATTATCAACTTCTTAATGCTTAGATCTTATAGAATTATTCTTGAACCCTTTCAGGAATAATGCTATTTCTCCTTAGATACTTGAAGATAAGGACAGGGCGATTGTATTGTTCCACGTATAGTGACTTGGATATTGAGATCACATCTCAAATCCAGATCCATGGACTTCTCATAGATGCTTGATTAAATCAAGGCCGTAAACCTAATCTTCTCATTGCATCTGAATCTCCTTCATATCAATATCCAAAGTATGGACTAAGATTAGGTTACTTCTCTACTGAGAGGAGTCACTAAAATCCAGACTTGTTTCATCACTCCCTCGGAATGGAAGTGTCATGGTTGTACAATTGATAACAGGTCCGGACACTCGGGTATAAGGTACTAGAAATAGGGTCGTTACGACCCAAGCGATCAGACCATGTATATCAAGAAAAATGAACCACTCGCGAAAAATAAAATCGATCAAAACAAAGAAGCGGTCCCTCTATGTGATTAACCTAGTATAGCACCCAGGGTCGAACTCAAGGAGCACGGGTTGGCCGAAGGCCTACGAAGTAGTAAAAAAAAATAAAATAAAAAAGGAAAATGTTTTTAGTGGTTTTTAATTATTTTTATATTTTTTTTTCGATTTTTAATATATAAAGAAAATAAGAAAAGCAAAGAAGAACACAATTCAACAAATTATTCCAAGCACCAAAAATCAACCAAAAATCAAAACAAAAATATTTTTATGTGTTTTATATTTTTTTATGTTTTTGGTGAATTTTTGATAATTTTCTGATGTGTATTTTATTTTCTAAAAATCAAACAGTGGTAAAAATGAAGGGTACTGTCCAGCCGAGCCAAAAAGCCCTAGATAAAATATCTAAGGGCCTTAAAATGGCCTGGAGGTAATTTTCTTGTACATTAGAGGAAACAAGGAAAATTTAGGTACCAATTTTATTATTTTTGGGTTTTTAATTTATTTACTAGAATTTTTATGGGTTTTCGAGTGTTTTTAGGTTTTTAAGGTTTTTAAGCAATGAAAAATAGCCAAAATTGGCTAGAAAATCAAGAAAACTAAACTAAACAGTAGCTAATTTTTATAGAATTTTTAGGGGAGTTTTTGTATTTTTTTGTGAATTTTCAAGTTAGACAGTAACGAAAATAAAGGTTTTTGAATTTTTAAAAATAAAAAACAAAATCAGAAATGTCCTCAAAAATCCGTGAAAATCCTACACCATGGCAGGAGCCATATGTCAAATTCTCATTGGATTTGGAGGTGATTTGATATTTTATTCAAAAATAACAAGAGGGTATTGTGCACAGGGACTGGAATGCAAATACCCAAAGTTCTGGGGGTCCAGGTGCAATTAACACAGCAAAACACGTGCCAAGCGCGTGCCTGGGGCACTCAGGGACCTAAATGTAACAAAAATAAGTCCCGAGGACTTATTGGTAACACGTACCAAAAGTCCAGGGGCCTTAGTTGCAAATAACCCAAGAAATATCGCACATGCGGAAATAAACCATGCATAGGGGTATAAATGCAATTAACTAAAAACTTTCATTCACTTCATAACAACCAGAACTACAAGGGCTTAGACTGCAAATACACCAAAATAACACGTGACGAAGCACGTGGCTCACACAGGCAGGGGTATAAATGCAAATATCTAAAGCTCAGGGTCCTCTATGCAAATAAAACTAAAACTAAACAACGTACTTAAATATTTACAGGACTAATGCGAAATAAAATAAAGATAAGGGCCTAAGGGTAATTTACCCTTTATTAACCAGAGCGTCTGGATGACTGCCACGTGGGGATCGGACGGTCCAGCTGGGGGCGGCTCTCAGCATTGGGTCTGCTCTGGTGGATCCAACGGTCTAGGCCAGGACACGTGTGGATCTGACGTCGAGGGGCGCTCCAGGAACCAACGGTCAGGATGGCATCTGGAGCTGGGGGCTGATCCAACGACGCCGGAGGGTGCTGGAAGAACTGGGCCCCGGCGAGCTTCGCCGGGCTCGTGCTGGCACTGGACTCCTCCTCGGAGCGCTCTGATAATCGGAGAAGAAAGCTGGTGCGCTCCTGCGTCTGCTGCGACACTCCGATGATCGACCCGAGCTCAGAGGAGATCGGGGGCGGTCGGCAGAGCTGGTCTTCTGGCCGAATGACGGAGAGCCTCAGATGGCCCTCGTTCTGACCTGCAAAGTGAACCAAAAGACTCGCGGGTCGAGGGCAAATTGCCTCGACCCGGTTAGGCGATGTGGAGGTGGTTGGTGCGTCGAGGTGGCGGGCTCCGGCGAAGGTGGTGGATGGAGGAACCCGGTTCCCAGCTCCTGTGCGAGCTGGGTTGCGTGAGCGGGTGGAGAACGTGCGTCGGAGGAAGGCGAATGTGAAGGTCGGGTCCGATGGTCGGATGGTGGTCGGAACCGGGGTGAATCGAAGAAAAACGACGGCGGCGCTAATTGGGGGTAAACGAAAATCGAACGAAATGGCGGAGCTACGGGACTACCTGGATGAACAGTGAGACTGGGGAAGAGCAGGGGGTGCTCCTGGTCGTCGCCTCGAGGGTCGTCTCGGCCCGAGGCTCGAAGCTCGCTCAGGTGGCGGAGCTACGGCGACAACGTCGCCGGATCAATGGATTCGCCGTCTCTCCTCGCTACAACAGGTCGGGGATGCGAGCTGTCACCTCTCTCTCTCTCTGGAGCTCACTGGAGAACGAAGCAAATGGCCAAAGATGGCGTGGGAAGGTGGCGGAGCTGCAGCTAAATATGACTAGGGGTCCGAAAAGGAAGGGTCCGGGCAAGCTCAGGAGCGCGCGGATCCCGAGGGAGCGGCTCCGGCGAGGATGTCGGATGCAATGGGAATGATTCGGACCCGGGGTTCAAGGAGATGGGTGTCGGGTTGAGCGGGTAATAATTGGAGAAATCGGGTCCACTGCTCAGACCCGTGGGAAGTGGTCCTCAGGGGGGGGGGGGGGGGGCTAGTTGACCGGGCGGTCAACATCCCCAGGACCCAATGGGGTTCGGCAACGTGGCTGGAATTTGAGGTGACAAATAGGGGTAGCTAGGGGCCGAATCTGCAAAAACTCCAAACATGAAATATTTTTATTTTATTTTTTTGTATTTTTTGGTGATTTTTAATTAATTTTTGGAAATAAGAATAGGCTATATACATAATATGTACTAGATATAGGTATATACAATATAAAGGGTTTTGATTTTTGATTTTTATAGATTATTTTTATACAATTTTATCCTTATTTTATATTTTATTTATTAATAGAATAAAATAAGGAATAAAAGGGTGTTTTGTTTTATTTTTATTATTTATGTACATAGGTAAAATAAATAGATATGTACATCTATATACAAGGTATATGTTCAATGTATTTTTGTATTTTTAATTTTTCTATTTTTATTTTGTTTTGATTTTAATTGTTTTTATTTTATTTATTTACAATACATAACATAGAGTATTTGCAAAAAGTTTAAAAATTAATTTTATTTATTTTCAAGGTTGAATAAATACATAGATGTGGTATATGTACATGATGAAAGGGATATTTTTTATTCTTTTTAATTTTTAACTTTTTATTTTGTTTTTTATATTTTATAGATATATACAAGTATTTACAAGCATATTTTTAGGTGAGGAAAATATAGTTTTATTTATTTACACAAATATTTACACATGAGCCCCTATCTCCCTCTACTTGGCTTTTATGCGGTCAGGCCCATGCTGAGCCCTCACTTGGGTTAGGTTGCTCAATATTTATTCTAAATATTTCCCTCTTTTTCTTTTTAGTCTTTATTCTTTTATTTTGCACAAAAACATACTAATTATAAGTTTTTACACAATGCATGCTTTTGGTAATTATTCCTATTTACACATATCTACATGCATTTGCAAAGGTTTTTGTAGCTAAAATATAAGAATAAAGAGTGATGAATGGGTATTCATCACCCCCCTATACATAACTTTGCTAGTCCCTTAGCAAACACTTATTTGAAAAAAAGAAGTGAAGAAGAAAGAAAGAAAAAGAGGATGTACATGGATCAAGGTTGATTATTAAACTTGCCTTCATTAAATTGGGGTATGGAGCTCGATCAGATCTTTGGATTATTAATGTGTCGGAACCTTATTTAGACTTAAGCTTAAAACCTAACAGACTCTAAGTTCCACTAATCTATAATCAAGACTCCTCAATGCTCCAGATCAGAACAAGTCATCAATCACAAACCCTGAAGACCATGAATCTTTTCTTGTCCTGTGGATGTGAAGTCTAAGCTCTCCACCTCAGAAATGGCAACTTGACAGCCCTCCCCAACAAGGTAACTCTATGACCTCAATCTGGCCACTCTTTCCTCGAGGAGCGGGGTATTCCCTTCTAAGTTCAAGTTCAACCGGCTCAAGAAGAGGGGGAAGAAGAGAATGGGTCAAGGCCAGTGTAGCCAAGTACCCTTGGGAGCTTGACCAGTGTAGCCAAGTCTCCCTGCTGCAAGCTACAACAGGTGGAACATGAAACCAAGCTTTGCTTATTGCACTCTATATACATACTCCGGTGGGATTATCATTTTCTCTCAGACCCACTACTTTTTTGGAGTTCTTTTCTTTTTGCACATTTTTTTTTCAAGTGCATCTGTACAACATATACATGTGCAGCATATATAGAAGGAGTTTTTCCTCTTGAGCCAGTAGACTATCCCTCTTTTGAAGCTTTATTGCAACCCACAACTCCCGTCTTTAGACCTCATGGCAACCAGACAAAGTTGAGACGCACTTCCTTCACTAAAAGAGGAAGAGAGGTTCCGCCTAGAAGTACTACCCTCATATGCTACCCCAAGTCAAGGAAGACTGCCTCCTCACCACCTCATCCGTAGAGAGCTCGGTGCATAGTGCTGGTGTCCAAGTAAAGCCATAATCTGTATGAGTCATGTGTTGTTGTTAAGTGCTCTACTTAGGCTCATTGAGATGACATGTGATCATAGCCTAGTGGACTCAAAGAATTAAGTCACCATGGACCTGAAAAGCCTTAAGCCTAAGTCCTATAAGGTTCCTCTTAGAAGTTAGGTGGATTAAGATCTTAATCAAGCTCCATTTCTCAATTTGATTCCAGGCTAGTTTAAATGTCAACTATCATCCAGAAAAACTATATACATATGTACAAAAGATGCTTATTTACACAAAGTTTACAATCATGCAAAATTTTTGAAAAATGTTTTGAAATCATGAAATGATGATGCATGAAGTGCAAGTTTTGCAAAAAGATATTTACACACATTTACACAAGATTTTTGCAAACTTTTGATTTTGAAAATATTTTGGAAAAAATTTGTACTATATACATAATTTTGATACAAAAATATTTACACAAGCTTTACACAAAAGATTTTTGAGATCATTTTTACAAAAATAATTTGTACACTAGCTATGTATGTGCAAATTAAAAGAAGATTATGTACATGAAAATTTTTTTTAATTTTTGTGGTTTTTAGCCAATTTTATTTATTAACACACTCACACAAAGTACGAGTTATGGCTAAAGTATATATGAAATATATACACACCCCCCTATACTTAGCTCGAACGATGTCCTCAGAGTCAAGAGCGATGAAGAAGACATAACTCGTGCTAGGTATAGGAAAGTGAAAAGAAAGGCTATATACAAAGAAATGAAAAGTTAAGAGGGACTCAAGTCTTCCCCCTATGCTTAGGATCAAGTAATCCTAAGTATAGCAGGCTGTATACTAAGGGAAAACCTGAGTGCAGAATGTACAGGGTCTACCCCCCCTATACTTAGGGTGAAGTATCCCTAAGTATAGGCAACAAAAACAGGGGTAAACAGAAACAAAAGAAATACCCAAAAGGTCTCACATCCCCCCTATACTTAGGGTAAAGTGCACCCTAAGTATAGCATAATCATAAGATGAAGGAAGGGATGTGGGACTAAAGAATGTAGTGATATGGACATCTGGATCTATACAAAGCGGAAGATCAGTGAAACTCAGGCGTGAGATGCATTAGATGTGAGTCAAAGACCACATCTCACGCAAAATGAATAGGGGCAAGATCAACGACCCGCGGCTCATGATCTAAAAATGGCTTGAGCCGCTGGCCATTCACTCGAAAGGTACTCTCAGAAGACAACTCAGATATGTCAATGCTACCATTGTCGTGTACCTTTCTTTCCAAGTAAGGTGTCTTCCATTTGCTCTGTAGCTTCCCTGGAAATAATCTTAGCCTCTCATCAAACAGCCATACTCTCTGTCCAATCTCAAAATGCTTGTGGCTGATATGAGAATCATGCCACTCCTTGACTTTCTCCTTATAATGTAGGCTGCTTGAGAAAGCTGCATCTCTAAGCTCCTCCAGGGCAGCTAGCTCTGCCCATCTCTGGTCTCCCATACCATCTGGATCCATCAAAATATCTGTAACTTCCCAAAGTGACTTATGCCTCAGCTCAACAGGTAAATGGCATGGCTTGCCATATACGAGGCGAAAGGGAGATGTGCCCAAAGGTTTCTTGAAAGACGTCCTATATGCCCACAAGACCGAGTCCAAAAGTTGTAACCAATCCTTTCGGTCAGGGCGGACGACTTTCTGCAATATAGTCTTGATCTCCCTATTCGACACCTCGGCTAGACCATTCGTCTGTGGATGGTAAGGTGTAGCAACACGATGATCTATGCCGAACTCGCTAGCAAGTGCCTTCACCTGGTCGTTGATGAAGTGAGATCCCCCATCAGAAATCAGAACTCGTGGAACCCCGAACCGCGTGATGATGTGCTTCCTTAAAAATCTGCAAACTGTCCTCGCATCAGCGGCTCGGGCGGGGATAGCCTCAACCCAACGACTCACATAATCAACGGCCAACAGAATGTACTCAAATCCCTGACTCTTAGGGAATGGACCCATGAAATCGATGCCCCATGCATCAAAAACCTCACAGAAGTGAATGGGCTGCATCGACATCATATCACGCTGTCCACAAGTGCCCATCCTCTGACAGTCAGTACACCTCTTCACGAACTCATCTGAGTCCTTGAAGAGGGTAGGCCACCACAAGCCGGATTGGAGCACTTTCTGTGCCGTTCTCCTCCCAGAATGATGTCCTCCTGCCTCAGGCTTGTGGCAGTATGTGAGGACGCTATGGTGTTCCTCCTGAGGAATACACCGACGCCAGACGCTATCCCCTCCTTCGTGGTAAAGGATGGGATCCTCCCAATGGTAGGACTTGGCCTTCGCGAGGAAGGTCTCAAGCCTCTACCTGGGCCAATCTTGTGGGACTTTCCCAGCAACGAGAAAGTTCACAATATCGTCGTACCATGGGAGTGAGGCGATAGTAAGGATCGCCTCATCTGGGAAGGTATCTCTAATAGGATCAATCTGTTCAGAATCCTCAGGCTGCTCTAGTCGGGAGAGATGATCCGCCACCACGTTCTTGACTCCAGGCTTATCCCTGATCTCAATGTCGAACTCCTGGAGTAGAAGGATCCATCTAGTCAGTCTAGCCTTGGCATCCTTCTTTGCCATGAGGTACCTGATAGCGGTGTGATCTGTAAACAAAGTCACTCTAGATCCAATGATATACGATTTGAACTTATCTAGGGCAAACACTACGGCTAGCATCTCCTTCTCTGTGACCGTGTAATTCCGCTGGGCGGAATCCAATGTGCGGCTAGCGTAGTGTATGGCAAATGGAACTCCATCCCTCCTCTGTCCCAGCACTGCCCCTACGGCAAAATTGGAGGCATCCGTCATGATCTCGAATGGGAGAGACCAATCAGGCGGCTGAAGGACAGGAGCCTCAATGACACACTACTGGAGAGTCGCGAACGACGATAGACACTTGTCATCGACAAGGAACTCGGTGTCTTTCGTCAAGATGTCAGTCAACGGTCGGGCAATCCTGCTGAAATCCTGAATAAACCTCCTATAAAATTCAACGTGCCCCAGGAATGACCGTAGCTGCCTCAGATTGAACGGCGGTGCGAATTTCCTAATGACATCAACCTTGGCCGGATCAACCTCCATGCCCCTGTTGGAGATGATGTGGCCAAGCACTGTCCCTTGAGTCACCATGAAGTGCCTCTTCTCCCAAGATAAAACCAAATGAAACTCAATACATCGCTGGAGTACCTGGTCTAGGCAGTCAAGACAGGAGTCGAATCCGTCGCCGTAGACCGAGAAATCATCCATGAAGACCTCCAAACACTCCCCTACCATGTCCGAGAAGATCGACAACATGCACCTCTGAAAAGTCGCAGGGGCATTGCATAGCCCAAATGGCATGTGTCGAAAAGCATATGTGCCGAAGGGACAGGTAAAGGTGGTCTTCTCCTGATCCTCAGGAGCGATGGCCACTTGGTTGTAGCCCGAGTACCCATCCAGGAAGCAGTAATGGCTCTTCCCTGCCAGTCTCTCAATGATCTGGTCAATAAAAGGTAGGGGGAAATGGTCCTTCTTGGTGGCCTGGTTGAGTCTCCTGTAGTCAACACAAACCCTCCAAGAGGTGGGTACTCGTGTAGCAATCTCCTCTCCCGACTCACTGATCACTGTCGTGATGCCCGTCTTCTTGGGCACCACATGCAAGGGGCTGACCCACTTGGAGTCGGAAATGGGATAAATAAAATATGCACTCCACCATTTCGAGATTTCCTTCATCACAACCTCTCTCAGGTTGGGGTTCAGTCGCCACTGGAACTCACGCGACGGCTTCGCCCCCTCCTCGAGATAGATATGGTGGGAGCACAATGATGGACTAATCCCATGGAGATCTGCTACGCTCCATCCGATCGCCTTGCGGTTCTTTTCAAGAACCCCCATCAAACGGGATTCCTGCTCTCCAGTCAACTCGGCGGAGATGATGACTGGGTACATCTCTGACTCGCCCGCAAGGAATCGATACTTCAGCGAAGTAGGGAGCGGCTTCAGCTCTAGAATGCTGGGTGCTGGCAAATCTGGCTGCGGAAGAAACTGAGTGAATGCTGCTAAGTCTGCTAAATCTGCCCTGGAGAAGTGAAGCGAACTCTCGCAAACTGGATCGGGAGAAGGCTGCTTAACTGCACTGTCTCTGCTCTGCTCTGCATCTGCCTCCTCCTCATCTGTAGGCTCAGGTGGAATCAGGTCTGGCATCTGATCATCACAATCGGCCCAATCAGACTCTGAATCTGAGGGATCTGTATCAACCGCGGTGGCATCAGTACCACCGTAAGGCAAGGTGGCCTCAGCACCACCATCACTGAAATCCGTGTAGCGATCAAGGACCGGCTCTGCTGCCTCTGTGGTATCCTGAACCATGGCTGTGCTCTCCAGACTCTCCTCTGCTATCATCTCGGCATCAGCTGTATCTGAATATGAGAGGATGGTCTGTGCTGCAAGATCTGCCCAAGCTGCCTCATCGTCTGTGATCACAAAATCACAGTCCTGGTGGATGTTTGGCTCTGCGTCTGTCAGCTGCTCTGAATCTGAACTCGCATCTGAGCGGGCTCTCTCTAGCTCTGTAGTCCTCGACCGTCTCTATTTGTATACTTTCGCCCTCGACGCGAAAGTACACCTTCCCGCTATCATGATCAGTCACCGCCTTGGCTGTGGCCAGGAACGGACGACCAAGGATGATGGGGGTATCGGCCACTGACTCAGGGATCTCCATGTCCAACACTACGAAGTCCACGGGGAATTTCAGGCCCTGAATCGTGACGATAACGTCTCATAATAACCCCTTCAGCCTCTTTACAGATCGATCAGCGAACTGAAGGATTGTCCTGCTCTGTCGAAGAGTGCCCAACTCGAAGCGGTCGAGAAGGGCTGCCGGAAGAAGGTTGATCGACGATCCGCTATCTAGTAGAGTACGGTCGAACCTCTGCTCACTAATCTGGCATCTGACATACGGGGCTCCTGAATCTGGCCTCTTGGCTGGCAGTCGATTCTGGATCGCAAAACACGTGGCTTTTGTCAGCACATGTATCTCTGAAGTGTGGTTCCTCCTCCTCCTCCTGATTGTGGTCCTGTCTCTCAAAGAACGCTGGAGCAGGGGGATGTGCTGCAAAGCCTCTTGGAAGGACAGCTGGATGTGGAATCGATCGATCATGCTCTGGTTGAACTCCTCAAGCTCTCTCTTTTTTGGATCTTCTTTTTTCTTCCCCTTCCCCATCTGAAGGGCTCTAGGGAAGGGGATCACAGGGTCCTTCGCAGATGAAGGACTAGGAAAAGGCCTAGACGGTTCGATGACCGGATCCACACATACATCATGCACCACAGTGGGACCAGAAGAAACTAAACCTTTTCCTTTATTCAAACCAAAGTTCTGAGATACATCAAGGTGAGGAAAGACAACATCTCTCTCAACACAAACACCGGTGGCCTCAGTACCACCACGGGCTGGCTTTGCTGCTGCTGGTGGTAGACGTCTCGCGGCATCAGTATCGCGGGCTGGCTCGGCTAAACGGGTGGCATCAGTACCACCTCCTCGATCTGGTGAAGCGGCGGCCTCAGTACCGCCGGTGGGATCAGCATCCTTGGTGGCCTCAGTGCCACCGTCATCATCTGGAGCGGCCTCAGTACCGCTCTCCTCCTCCTCATGTGGCGCCTCTGAAGTATCCTCGTGGTGAAGCTCAGATGAGGCGCCGTCGCCTGCTGGGGTCCTACCGCTCCTAAGTGTGACAAAATCAGCATCAAATAGATCCGAAGATGTATCAACAAATGGGTCACTAGGAGTGGCAAACTCAGTGTGTACTACCTGCTCAGATTTCCTCTTGAGGTTATTCGGATTCGGCTCAATCTGGGCTGGAATGGCGGCCTTCCCTCTCACCAAGTCCCGCATCTCCTGGCGGAACTCGTCCATCTTCCGTCTGAATGTGACCTGCTGGTCCGTGAGGAGGCGGGCGATGTCATCCAAAGCGGGGCTCTCGTGGGTGCCCGACGGGTAGCCTCTCTGGGGGCGAGGCTGCTGGAACTACTGCTGGTGGTAAGAGGGGTATGAGGAAGGGTGCTGCTGCTGAACTTGGTGAGCCTGCTGCTCACGTCTCCATGACTGTCCCTGCTGATGATAGGGACGAGGACCGAAGGATGATGGCTGGTGCTGCTGGTATGCTGGGGGCTGCTGCTGCGGCTGCTGGTGATCTCTCTGCTGGGAGTACTGCCCTCCCTGTCCTGACGGTTGCTGCTGGGGCTGGGCACCACCACTCCCCCACCTGAATCCAGGATGGTCTCGTCGGATCCCAGGCTGGGGGCGGTCATACCAAATCCCGTTGACATACATCAACGGCTCGGCATCGTAGGGGGCTGGCGGGAGTACTACCAGTGGCTGGTCCGGCTGGTATACCACCATCTGCATGTCTGGAGATGGTAGGGACTGGTAGGTGGGCTGCGGCTGCTGGTACAGCTCTGCCTATACAAGGTGAACCTGTCTAGGCTGCACAAGGGTGCTGGAGCGCTGGGACGAGCTGCTGTTGCTGCCGGAGTCGCCTCGCGACTGAAGACGGGGCTGAGGAGCCGTCTGTGCCTCCTGAAGACACATGAGCTGGGTCTTCATGTCGCTCAGAACCTGTGCCATCTGTTCCATCTGAGTAATGCTCTGGCACTACTTCTTCTCAATCAGCTCCATGCGGTCCAACTTCTCGCTGATAATGCCCATGTCCGCAGCTGTCGACTCTGCCTGTGTTGCTGCGGCTGCGGACGAACTGGATGGACCTGCATCTACCCGTGCTATCCGCTGGTACTGCACGGGTCCTGCCTGCTGTAGATGGGGTCTGTGAGTATACAACCTGGTCTGGGACATCACCATGTAGTTTTCGGCCATCTCCTCGTAGATGGCCCAGACCTGGTCGTGGTCCTTGGCAAAGTAGGACCCACCGCAAGAAGCGTTCACCAGACCCTGAAGCTCTGGCGTCAACCCGCTGAAAAAGCTCTGAACTAGGTTCGGCTTGGAGATGTCGTGGTGCGGGCATCGGTCTAGGATCTCTCGAAACCTCTCCCATGCCTCGTGAAACTGCTCGTTGGGGAACATGGAGAAGTTGCTGATCAGGGCCCTCACTGCATTCGTCTGCTCGAGTGGATAGTACTTGTTCAAGTACTCGGTGCGGAGCTGCTCCCAGGTGTAGACAAACCTCCCTAGATGCTTCAGCCAGGTGGCTGCTCTATCTGCCAGTGAAAAAGGGAAGGATATCATCTGGATCGTGTCCTGGTCCACGTGGCGATCGTGGACAGTGCTGCAGATCATAAGAAACTCCTAGAGGTGGAGGTGGGGCTCCTCAGTGGCAAGTCCATGGAAACGGGGCAGTAACTGCAAGGTGTTCGGGGGGAACTTGAAGTCCCCCACGATCGCTGGCACTACTACCCAATGATGCATGAGTGTCGATCCGGGGTTGTGCAACTCCCGCATCGGTCGTGGTGGTCCTCCTGCCGCGGTGCCTCCCACTGCGGCGGCTGCGGATGCTGCGGCTCGTGCCTCTGCATCAGGTATCTCCTCAGGCTCGCTCTGCTGGTCTCGCTCTGCTCTGAGCCTCTCCAACTCTCGCCTCATCTCTATCATGAATGCCCCTTGATCACGTAACTGCTGCTGAACTGTCTCAAGTGATGCGATCAGGGTGGAGTTGATCGCTCCCTGGTCTAGTACAAAATGCTCGGGCTGACGGGAGTGATCATCGGAACTGCCGGCTCCGGCCATAGCGACGTCTGCAAAATCAAACGAGCCCAACTCAGGTGCTGTCAAATCAATCAGTCTCTCCTCGGGCTCGTGTCTCTCAGGTCGGACAGAAAGGGGGTCAAGGGGGAACAGGGTGGAATCGTACTCGGGCTCGGAGAGCGGGTCTGAGCTCTCGCGAGCCAACCTAGATGATGAGGTAGACGTGCCCGAAAGCGGTGCAGCCAGAGGCTGCCTAAGAGAACGTCTACCCATCATCTTGATCTGGCGAGTAAGGCGGATGAGATCTGGAGAAACTATGATCACAAACAAACCCCCGTTTCACCAACGCAACGCGAGCTGAAGACCGTGAAAGTTTGGTCAAATTATCTTGTTAATTTTATTTGGTGAACACACAAAATATCAGAGCGCTTACGTGACCTGTTAGGATATCCGATGCTATCCCAACCGACTGGCCCGCACGGAAAAGTCGGTAATCAGTCGGGACTAGCACCGGGGGGCTCTACCTAGGGTGCGGGTCACTCTCTCGCGCATCCAAACCATACAATGAGGGGGTTGCTCTCCCCAAGACAAAAATTTTTAGGGTGAGCGGATTTTAAGATCAATAGTATTAGCCAGTCCCAATTTTATGGTTTCTCTTTTTAGTCTTTTTCAAATAAAAACAAACGTCCTAACGAATTTTTCGGTTCTCCTGATTATTAAGTCCAAAACAGGGGGAGAAGACGAAAAAGCCGATGCGCGATAAATCAATGATGCATGCTGAGTAAGAAATGCGTACCTGCCTCCAGCACTCTACATGCAATATGATCCGCGCATAAATGTAAAGACAGAAAGGAAACTACCTATATGATGCAACGAGAAAGCCGAGTCCTAGATGAGCAAGTCTAGCGAAGAACCGTCTAACCGGTCACCGACCTCCAAGCCAAAGAGTCCGGTCTTGGCCCGTCCCTCCTCTGTCCCACAAATCGGGGGTAGGAGAAAGTGCTTTACAGGACGGGCTGCGACACGTAGGCTACGAAGGCAAATGAGTCGGTTATTTTTATTAATTATTTTT
This sequence comes from Ottelia alismoides, assembly GCA_037367405.1. Taxonomy (NCBI): domain Eukaryota; kingdom Viridiplantae; phylum Streptophyta; class Magnoliopsida; order Alismatales; family Hydrocharitaceae; genus Ottelia; species Ottelia alismoides. The sequence goes on along the minus strand of JAZKJV010007528.1, from coordinate 171,956 downwards.
AGTAGGTCCAATTAACGATCTATAGGAACAGATAAGCAGTTAGGTGTGTGGATCCTACTAATTACGGCAGAATAACCAGAAATTCCTAAATCTAGGGGCTCGAGCAAAAACCGCGTAAACACCGGAAAAGGCAGAAAGAAAAGGAAAATAAAACCGCGAAAGTCCTAAGGGTCCCCCGAGCGCACCGGTGCTCGGCGAAACAAACCCGCTACGGCAGTCCACAAATGTCCAAGTGTCCTGAGAATGTCCTGTATTATTACAATAATAATGGAATGAAATAAAAGTCTATCCTAATCCTCACCCACTCTCACTCTCTCCTGCGGCTCCGTACAGAAGGGAGCCGCCTCCGAATCCCGCGGTTGCGCCGGCTTCTCGAGAGTAGCCGCCTCGGTCCTCGGGCCCTCGCAAGAGAAAACAGAGTGGTCAGAACCAATAATCAAGTAATAATAAAGGAAAAAGAAATGAAACTAAAAGGGTATATATGCAAAAATGTAAAATAAAATAAACACACAAAATAAAAAAAATCAAAAATAAAAGAAAAAGAAAACAAAACAAAATAAAACAAAAAGAAAATATGGACAAAAACCGCGAAAATCCGCGAGCTCTGAAAGAGCCGCGAAAAGCCGCGAAAATAAAAACGAAAAGAAAATCAACTACTAAGCCGTGCTCCCCGGCAACGGCGCCATTCTGATAACAGGTCCGGACACTCGGGTATAAGGTACTAGAAATAGGGTCGTTGCGACCCAAGCGATCAGACAATGTATATCAAGAAAAAATGAACCACTCGCGAAAAATAAAATCGATCAAAACAAAGAAGCGGTCCTGCTATGTGATTAACCTGGTATAGCACCCAGGGTCGAACTCAAGGAGCACGGGTTGGCCGAAGGCCTACGAAGTAGTAAAAACAAATAAAATAAAAAAGGAAAATGTTTTTAGTGGTTTTTAATTATTTTTATATTTTTTTTGGATTTTTAATATATAAAGAAAATAAGAAAAGCAAAGAAGAACACAATTCAACAAATTATTCCAAGCACCAAAAATCAACCAAAATCAAAACAAAAATATTTTTATGTGTTTTATATTTTTTTATGTTTTTGGTGAATTTTTGATAATTTTCTGATGTGTATTTTAAATTCTAAAAATCAAACAGTGGTAAAAATGAAGGGTACTGTCCAGCCGAGCCAAAAAGCCCTAGATAAAATATCTAAGGGCCTTAAAATGGCCTGGAGGTAATTTTCCTGTAAATTAGAGGAAACAAGGAAAATTTAGGTACCAATTTTATTATTTTTGGGTTTTCAATTTATTTACTAGAATTTTTATGGGTTTTCGAGTGTTTTTAGGTTTTTAAGGTTTTTAAGCAATGAAAAATAGCCAAAATTGGCTAGAAAATCAAGCAAACTAAACTAAACAATAGCTAATTTTTATAGAATTTTTAGTGGAGTTTTTGTATTTTTTGTGAATTTTCAAGTTAGACAGTAACGAAAATAAAGGTTTTTGAATTTTTAAAAATGAAAAACAAAATCAGAAATGTCCTCAAAAATCCGTGAAAATCCTACACCATGGTAGGAGCCATGTATCAAATTCTCATTGGATTTGGAGGTGATTTGATATTTTATTCAAAAATAACAAGAGGGTACTGTGCACAAGGACTAGAATGCAAATACCCAAAGTTCTGGGGTCCAGGTGCAATTAACCCAGCAAAACATGCGCCAAGCGCGTTCCTGGGGCACTCAGGGACCTAAATGTAACAAAAATAAGTCCCGAGGACTTATTGGTAACACGTACCAAAAGTCCAGGGGCCTTAGTTGCAAATAACCCAAGAAATATCGCACATGCGGAAATAAACCACGCATAGGGGTATAAATGCAATTAACTAAAAACTTTCATTCATTTCATAACAACCAGAACTACAAGGGCTTAGACTGCAAATACACCAAAATAACACGTGACGAAGCACGTGGCTCACACAGGCAGGGGTATAAATGCAAATATCTAAAGCACAGGGTTTTCTATGCAAATAATCCTAAAACTAAACAACGTACTTAAATATTTACAGGACTAATGCGAAATAAAATAAAGATAAGGGCCTAAGGGTAATTTACCCTTTATTAACCAGAGCGTCTGGATGACTGCCACGTGGGGATCGGACGGTCCAGCTGGGGGCGGCTCTCAGCGCTGGGTCTGCACTGGTGGATCCAACGGTCTAGGCCAGGACACGTGTGGATCTGACGGTCCGGATCAGTCGCCTCAGATCTGACGTCGAGGGGCGCTCCAGGAACAAACGGTCAGGATGGCGTCTGGAGCTGGGGGCTGATCCAACGACGCCGGAGGGTGCTGGAAGAACTGGGCCTCGGCGAGCTTCGCCGGGCTCGTGCTGGCGCTGGCCTCCTCCTCGGAGCACTCTGATGATCGGAGAAGAAAGCTGGTGCGCTCCTGCGTCTGCTGCGACACTCCGATGATCGACCCGAGCTCGGAGGAGCTCGGGGGCGGTCGGCGGAGCTGGTCTTCAGGCCGAATGACGGAGAGCCTCAGATGGCCCTCGTTCTGACCTGCAAAGTGAACCAAAAGACTCGCGGGTTGAGGGCAAATTGCCTCGACCCGGTTAGGCGATGTGGAGGTGGTTGGTGCGTCGGGGTGGCGGGCTCCGGCGAAGGTGGTGGACGGAGGAGCCCAGTTCCCAGCTCCCGTGCGAGCTGGGTTGCGTGAGCGGGTGGAGAATGTGCGTCGGAGGAAGGCGAACATGAAGGTCGGGTCCGATGGTCGGATGGTGGTCGGAACCGGGGTGAATCGAAGAAAAACGACGGCAGCGCTAATTGGGGGTAAACGAAAATCGAACGAAATGGCGGAGCTACGGGACTACCTGGATGAACAGTGAGACTGGGGAAGAGCAGGGGGTGCCCCTGGTCGTCGCCTCGAGGGTCGTCTCGGCCCGAGGCTCGAAGCTCGCTCAGGTGGCGGAGCTACGGCGGCAACGTCGCCGGATCAATGGATTCGCCGGCTCTCCTCACTGCAACAGGTCGGGGATGCGAGCTGTCACCTCTCTCTCTCTCTGGAGCTCACTGGAGAACGAAGCAAAGGGCCAAAGATGGCGTGGGAAGGTGGCGGAGCTGCAGCTAAATATGACTAGGGGTCCGAAAAGGAAGGGTCCGGGCAAGCTCAGGAGCGCGCAGATCCCGAGGGAGCGGCTCCGGCGAGGATGTCGGATGCAATGGGAATGATTCGGACCCGGGGTTCAAGGAGATGGGTGTCGGGTTGAGCGGGTAATAATTGGAGAAATCGGGTCCGCTGCTCAGACCCGTGGGAAGTGGTCCTGGGGGGGGCTAGTTGACCGGGCGGTCAATATCCCCAGGACCCAATGGGGTTCGGCCACGTGGCTGGAATTTGAGGTGACAAATAGGGGTAGCTAGGGGCCGAATCTGCAAAAACTCCAAACATGAAATATTTTTATTTTATTTTTTTCTATTTTTTGGTGATTTTTAATTAATTTTTGGAAATAAAAATAGGCTATATACATAATATGTACTAGATATAGGTATATACAATATAAAGGGTTTTGATTTTTGATTTTTATATATTATTTTTATACAATTTTATCCTTATTTTATATTTTATTTATTTATAGAATAAAATAAGGAATAAAAGGGTGTTTTGTTTTATTTTTATTATTTATGTACATAGATAAAATAAATAGATATGTACATCTATATACAAGGTATATATTCAATGTATTTTTGTATTTTTAATTTTTCTATTTTTATTTTGTTTTGATTTTAATTGTTTTTATTTTATTTATTTACAATACATAACATAGAGTATTTGCAAAAAGTTTAAAAATTAATTTTATTTATTTTCAAGGTTGAATAAATACATAGATGTGGTATATGTACATGATGAAAGGGATATTTTTTATTCTTTTTAATTTTTAACTTTTTATTTTGTTTTTTATATTTTATAGATATATACAAGTATTTACAAGCATATTTTTAGGTGAGGAAAATATAGTTTTATTTATTTTCACAAATATTTACACATGAGCCCCTATCTCCCTCTACTTGGCTTTTATGCGGTCAGGCCCATGCTGAGCCCTCACTTGGGTTAGGTTGCTCAATATTTATTCTAAATATTTCCCTCTTTTTCTTTTTAGTCTTTATTCTTTTATTTTGCACAAAAACATGCTAATTATAAGTTTTTACACAATGCATGCTTTTGGTAATTATTCCTATTTACACATATCTACATGCATTTGCAAAGGTTTTTGTAGCTAAAATATAAGAATAAAGAGTGATGAATGGGTATTCATCCATTCTGATTACAGGTCCGGACACTCGGGTATAAGGTACTAGAAATAGGGTCGTTGCGACCCAAGCGATCAGACCATGTATATCAAGAAAAATGAACCACTCGCGAAAAATAAAATCGATCAAAACAAAGAAGCGGTCCTGCTATGTGATTAACCTGGTATAGCACCCAGGGTCGAACTCAAGGAGCACAGGTTGGCCGAATGCCTACGAAGTAGTAAAAACAAATAAAATAAAAAAGGAAAATGTTTTTAGTGGTTTTTAATTATTTTTATATTTTTTTTTGGATTTTTAATATATAAAGAAAATAAGAAAAGCAAAGAAGAACACAATTCAACAAATTATTCCAAGCACCAAAAATCAACCAAAAATCAAAACAAAAATATTTTTATGTGTTTTATATTTTTTTATGTTTTTGGTGATTTTTTATAATTTTCTGATGTGTATTTTATTTTCTAAAAATCAAACAGTGGTAAAAATGAAGGGTACTGTCCAGCCGAGCCAAAAAGCCCTAGATAAAATATCTAAGGGCCTTAAAATGGCCTGGAGGTAATCAAACAGTTGTACAATCATTTATGATCAAATCACCAACAGGCATTCCTAATACATGTACATCCTGCATACTGGAAGACTTAAGATCATCCTGAAGATATAGATCAATTTTACACTGTCATCTTCATGGTTTGATCACTGGGTTTCTCAATCTTAGTCCTTGGGATTTGGTACAGATCATATGCTTTCACAAAGCATATATCTTACCTTCAAATTCATGTCATGCTTCCAAAGCATGACGACCATGCATGGTATCTGATCAGTCCTAATACCTCATGAGTGAGCTTATGTCTCCTGGTTCACAAGTGAACCTGTAAGATCAATTTGAGTGATCGTATTACTCATAAGTCCTTACATGCACACCATCTCATCGGTGTATAGACCTTGGTTAGGTCATCAACCTATTGGTACGCCAAATGTACATACTCAGACATATAGCAACACATATGTCTCTGGTCAGAGGATGTGTGCCTATGTTGTGATAGCATTCAACATAGGTCTTTGGTTATCTCGATCTCGTTAAGTCAACCCATTGACTCAACTAATCTGATACCTTCGAATCACTATTCCCATGCAGAGGACCTGCATCAAGAGATTGATCAAATATCAGCCTAATGAGAAAGGATTGCCATCTTCTACTCAGGATGGATATCATCACTTGACAATCATTTGATGATGCTTGATGAGTCCTCTATCTAACTCCTTAGATATTCATCCAAGCATCAGTCTCTATGATTCAATCAATGAATCAATAGTTGTATGATTATCAAGTTGGCCATGGTACATAACCCTTATTGTACAGAGGAACCTTATAGTGCATTCATTCATTCAATCTCAGGGAGTAAAACTTAATCAATAACTTTAATTGATAAATCATTTATTACAATAACATTTATTACAGGAATGGTTTGCCTCAGGCTCACATTGCTAACAATCTCCCACTAGACCTCAGAACCATTCAGGAACAATCCTTAAACCCATACTCATTACATGCTGGTCTAAAACCTTCTATGTCAGAGGTTTGGTAAGAGGATCAACAACGTTGTCGGCAGGGAATTTCCTTTCTATGTGCTTGCTCTTCTGATGCCATATGGGTTCCTTCGCCTGGGCAATGGCTCCTGTGTTATCATAGAGTAGCGGGCTGGGAGTATCAGAGGAAACTGCGCCAAGCTCCAGGACGAACTTGCGCAACCACACCGCCTCCTTTTTAACATCCGATGCGACAATGTACTCGGCTTATGTTGTTGAATCTGTTGTAGTGTCCTGCTTCTTGCTTCTCCAGCTCACTGCACCACCATTCAACAAGAATACAAACCCTGATGTCGACTTTCGATCATTAATATCTGATCGGAAGTCAGAATCTGTATATCCCAAGACTTGGAGACCACCATCTCCATAGACCAAGATGTAATCTTACGCCCGTCTTAGATATTTGAATATGTTCTTTACTGCATTCCAGTATTGTTCTCCCTAGAAGGATTGGTAACGACTTACCACTCCCACTGCATGGCAGATATCTGGTCTAGTACACATCATAGCATACATTAAGCTTCCTACAGCTGATGCATAAGGGCATCCAACCATGGCTTTCTTTTCCTCTACAGTTTGAGGAGCCATTCCTTTAGACAGGTGGATACCATGTCTTATGGATAGGAATCCTTTCTTGGAACTATCCATACATAATCGTTCAAGAATCTTCTTAATGTATCCATATTGTGACAATCTCAATATCCTCTTCTCTCTGTTTCAGAACAACTTCAGACCCAAGATGTAAGAGGCTTCTCCAAGATCTTTCATCTCAAAGGTATGCAACAACCAAATCTTCACACTGGTCATCATCCCGGTATCATTCCCAATGATAAGGATGTTATCTACATAAAGCATGATGAACACAATGGCGCTCCCACTAAGATTCTTGTACACACAAGGTTCATCAGGATTTTGCACAAAATCATAACTCTTTATGGTTTCATCAAATCTGATGTTCCAGCTACGAGAAGATTGCTTGAGCCCATAGATGGATTTCTTCAGCTTGCATACTTTGCCATCCTCAGTTATGAAGTCCTGGGGTTGCTCCATATAGATATCCTCCTTGAGGTATCCTTTGAGGAAAGCCATCTTGACGTCCATCTGCCAGATGTCGTAGTCAAGATATGTAGCTAAAGCTAGCAGTCTTGATGGATTTAAGTAAAACCACAGGAGAGAATGTCTCATCATAGTCGATGCCTTCTCTCAATGTGTAGCCCTTGGCTACAAGCCGTGCCTTGAAAGTCTCTACTTTCCCATCAGGTCCCCTCTTTTTCTTGAAGATCTATTAACACCCAATGGGTTTTACCCCTTTAGGTGGATCCTCTTGGGTCCATACACCATTCTTATGCATGGAGTCAATTTCTGAGTTCATTGCTAGCATCCGTCTATCCATGTCATGATCCGCGAGTGCTTCATCATATGAAGTAGGATCTTTGTCAGTTTCTCTTGACACATGGAATCCATACCTTTCAGGTGGTACAACCACCCTTGACCTCCTTCGAAGAGGTATGGGTGTTTCATCTTTATTTACTTCTTCAGTTTATGGTCTAGGAAGATCAGAATCCTCAGGGGATTCTATGAGTTCCTCTACTTCACTTTTGTCTTGACCTTTAAGTAAATCATCCTCCAGAAATTTCACATCTCTAGACAAAAAAACCTTTTGGGTCTCAGGGTCATAGAGTTGGTATCAAATACCATCTCTAACATATCCAATGAAGTAACACTCTCGAGTGCGAGATTCCAGCTTACTTGCATCCACGTTCTTCACATGAACCAAGCAACCCCAAACCCTCAAGTGATTAACACTAGGTTTGGTTCCATACCATAGCTCATGAGGAGTCTTATGTAGAGATATGCTAGGAATCTTATTCCGGATATATATTGCAGTCTCTACTGCATATCCCCAGAAACTAAGTGATAAATGTGCTTTGCTCATCATTGAACGGACCATAACCATGATGGTTCGGTTGCGTCTTTCAGCAACACCATTAAGTTGGGGAGTTCCAGGAGTAGTGAGATTGGAGACAAATCCATTCTTTTTAAGGTATTCCTTGGATTCATCTGAGAGGTACTCGCCACCTCGTTCAGATCGAATTCGTTTAATCTTCCTATCGGTTTGATTCTCAACCAAAGCCTTGAAATCTTTGAACTTTTCAAAGGTTTCAGATTTATGACATAATAGGAAGACAAACCCGTATCACGAATGGTCATCAATAAACGTCAAATAATATCGATATCCATTTCGAGTCACGGTACTGAAGGGACCACATACATCGGTATGTATTAGGTCAATATTACCTTCGCATCTTGTAACCTTGTTACAGAAAGACATCCTAGTCATTTTACCTCAAATACAATGTTCACAGGTAGGTAAAGATTGAACCTGTAGAAAATTCAAAGGTCCATCCTTTATCAATCTATTGATCCTATCAACAGATAAGTGACCAAGCCTTTGATGTCAAATCATATTTGAATGATTTTTACTATCCCCGGATCTTTTAGGGTTTTTATTAGTGGTTGTAACATTCATGACATGTTCATTAATGCACAATTCATAGAGTCCACCAGAAGTCAAAATACCATCTGCAATATATTTATCATAATGATTTATGACTAATTTATTACAAAAAAGGAATGAAAATCCACTTCTAACTAACTTAGATACAGATATCAAATTCCTCCTGTCTTCAGGTGCATAAAGACACTATTTATGTACTAGGACTCTACCACTAGATAATGATACCCGACAAGTCCCGACGACGACTGCTGCAACACTTGCATCAGATCCCATCTGGATGACTATCTCCCCTTCTTCAAGTTTTCTAGTTTCTTGAAACAAATGCAACAAATTGCATACATGAACAGAAGCACCGGAATCAACAACCCAACTTCCTTCTCGTCCAACAAGAAAACTGGTTTCAATGATAAAAGTAGATTTCATACTTGTTGGGGTTTTACCTTTGTCGACCGACTTCAGGTAATCTGGGCAATTACGCCTCCAGTGCCCTAACTTCTTGCAGTGGTGACAGACGTCGTTTTTCTTCAACGTCATTAGAGTGGATGCATTGGAAGATGAGACAACAACTTGTCCCTTCTTCTTTCTCTTCTGGGCCGGGCCCTTCTGAGAACCTTGCTTCCGACCGCGCTTCCCTCTGACTTGTGCAACCATTGCACTGCCAGCGGGACCATGTTTCTTCATTACATTTTTCGCAGACTTTAATGCAGCAAGAAGCCCTGCATTTGTTAATTCCAACTTATTCATATGGAATGAAACCACGAAGTTATTTAAAGACATGGGCAACGACAACAGAATGAAATCAGATTGCATGTCTGCATCCATGGTTGCCCCAAGAGTCTCCAGCCCCGATAAGTACCCAAACATTTTGAGTACATGTTCACAGACCGAAGTTCCTTCCTACATCTTGCAGCGAACGAGTTCTTTCATAACGTTGTATCGTTGGGTGCAGTTAATGTCACCAAACATATCGTTCAGATTCTGCATTATCTCCTGGCAACACGTGTTGTTTCTGAAGAACATTGGAGAGAGATCCCAAGATATAGCATCTGGCCAAGACATGATCTTCATCATACTTGTCATTGTATGCTTTTTCTTCCTTTGATTTAGGGTTTTCATGCTTGTCTTCTAATAGCACATAACTTATGTGCTCAGCCGAGAGTACAAGCTCCAAATTACGGATCCAATCCGAGTAATTCAGTTCAGTCAACTGGTTGACCTCCAGAAGCCTGCTAAGTGGGTTCATGGACATCATTTTCTGAAATAAAGAATGCACTATATTAGAACATATAATCATATATTCAATTTATGATATTTGATTAAGGCATTTTAAATCAAATTTGTCTTGCTCTGTCAAGTATGAAAGTTTATTCCCTTAATCACTTTCAAAGTAAGAGATATACATACCGCTATATCTCAAGCAAGAACTAGGATCTCCCCTTTATCTTTGTCATATCCCAATAATATGAGAACCTATGACTCCAATAAAGAGAAGCGGGAACACATTCTGCCTTGCATGTCCAACTTGCATTTCCTAATTCGGTCTTTAATACCCGGGCCCACCACCCCTATGGTGATGTTGACCTGTCATTAATTGAACGAACCGTCAACATGGATACAACTCGCTATGCGCAATCCAATATCACCCCAATAATATCATGACCCAATATTGGGGTCATGATAACACGAAAGATTCATACGAGGGTCACAATAAATGATATAAATAGTGTCGCTTAGGCGACAGCTCACAGAATACCATGTTGATCAGCAATTAACCCACAATAAAAGAATGAATGGATTAAGTCCCAAAAATGTGAATTAATATTTATTACTCTAGCACAAAATGCATAGTGAACAAGCATGTAGAGGTCAAACAACAGAGAGCAATACAAAAGTGCAGTAGCCTAAGATGTCCATGTACCACAGAATCATCCTTGTGTGAAGCCTATTTTTGTGGGTTTTTATTTTTATTATATTTTTTTTCTTTTTTTCTTTTTTTTTAATTTGATAATATATAGTTATGTAATATATATATAATTTATAGAATATAAATATAAAGATTTATACCCTTAGAGGGTATATATATAAAGCATATAATAAATACAGATGCATATATATATATATATCTCTATATATATAATTTTTTTTAAATTTTAATTCTCATATTGTTATACATTAATAAATATGTATATATATTTATATAGATATTTATTTTCTTTTTCAATGAGGGAATATATATAATGTAGAGAGAGGGGTGATACAATATTTATAAAAATATACAAAAATAGTCAAAAATTTAGAAATAAAATCTTTTTGGTATTTTCATGATTTTCTACTGTTTTTGTGATTTTTGGGCATTTTTTAACAGATTTTTGGTATTTTTAAATATTGAAATAAAGCATAACAGTGGAGTGGCTACTAGCTGGGGGTAAAATGGTAATTAAAAATATCACACAGCCACAAAATCTTTCCAAACCATTTTTATAGTAAAGAGGTTAAAATATAGAAACTACAGAATTTGAGTTTGCAATTTTTGGGGTTTTCTAGAATTTTTTAGATTTTTTAGAAGTTTTTGAGAATTTTTGAATTTTTAAGGTTTTTCTTTTGAGATTTTTAGTGATTTTCGGACCGATACTAAAATATGATAAAATAATCCATAAGTATTTTTTTGGAATTTTTCGAGGTGGTTTAATATTTTTTTGGTATTTTATAAGCTAGACAGTAAATAAATTGCATGTTTTTTATTTTTAATAAATGCAAAAATGCAACAAAATTAAAAACTGAAACTATGGCGTGCAATAGCAAGCTAACAGGAGCTTATATCCTTTTTTGTGGAATTTTTCAAGGTAATATGGGGCATGAAATAAATGAATAAAGCATATAAAAATAAAACAGCCTGGCAGGGGTATTTTTGCAAACAAAATATTTCTTAGGGGCATCGGTGCAAAAATTACTACAGTAATAAACATTTATTTTTATTTTTGGGGCTATTTTACAATTAACAAAATCCACCAGGGTTTAAGTGCAAAAATCACGCGCCTCACGTGGGACTGTACGTGAGGCGAGGAGGGACCAAACTGCAAATATAAAAACCACAGGGGGTCTACTGCAAATATTACAACTTATTTACAACGTGAAGTTTTATTTTTGGCATTAAAATATAAATACTAAAAGGCGGGGGATGTATCTGAAATTTACCCCCAAAGGCGTGCGATCCAACGGTTGATCTTCGTCCACTTGACACGCATCGCGCATCCATCGGTTGATAACGGTTCGCAGATGGAGGCTGAGATAAGATCAGCCTCGCTAATAAGACGGTGGGTGTAGGGCTTCATATGGCGGTCCTCGTTCGATCTGGGCCGGGCCTCCTGATTTGACGGCGATAGAGCCCCCTGGAAGAACAGGGAAGAAGCTCGCGCACTGCGAGCTTCGATCGTGAAGCTTGGGCTCTCCGGGCATCTCCCTCGCATCTGAGATGGTCTGGACGTAGCTGGAGGTCTTCCGCGTTCGCTGATGGTCTCGCCATGGCTCCTGGAGGTCTGAAGAGCTCGGACAAGGTCGATGAAGGTCGGGACCTCCAGGAACCTCTTCTTGGTTTGAATCGAGCCCAGATGGGCTCCTTTCTTTGTTTGACCTGCATAGGAAGAACCGGGGGAGCGAGGGATATCTCCTCGACCCTGGGTTTTGAAGCTCGGTCGCAAGATGGAGTGAGGCAGAGGAGCTCCGACGATAGGCGGAGGTGGAGCTCCGATTCGCAAAGACCAGAGGTCCTTAGTTGAACAAAGATGAGAGATAGATGGAGAACGCGATGGGGAACGAAGTGGGGTGAACGTGGCGGTCAGAAACGGTCGAGATCACGGTGAAGAAGTCGCCGGAGCGGAGCTCTGGAAACTTTGATTTTTGGATTTTAAGTTACGCTAATTAACTAAAGACTAAACTAAGAACAGGAATGGAAAGCTAACACTAAAATCTACCTAAAATGCAATAAAGGGCAGCTCTTATACTTGGGGGCCACCAGGGAGCAGGACGGATGCCGGAGCTCTGCCGCATCAAAATTTTCCCTCCTCCGGCCGATTCAAAGTGCTGGAACGCTCCCCCTGTCACGAGGAACCTCCCAGGATCGAAATCAAGGCTTTTGGGTGGATTAAATTGGCCAAATTTGAGGAGGGGGGCGAAGCTTCTTATTTATAAACACTGGGATGGACCCTTATTGACCGGCGTTTATTGATTAATCCAATGAGCATCAAGTTGATCTAAGATATCGGCTGGTATCAGCGATCAACGGAGATCATTTCTTGTGAAGAAAGCGAGCTCGATCGATGGACGAGATGGCCGTAAAAAAGGGAAGAAATCCAGGGAAAAGACAGTTCAGAGACGCCAGGTCCCGGATGGGACAGTTGACCGGGCGGCCAACAAGGGCTGGCGCCCCATTGGTCCACATCGGCCGCAAAAGGACAAAATAGGGAACTTTATTCTAAAATGATTTAATTACCATAATAAATTATTTTATTAGAATTTTCTTATAAAATAAAAAATGTGTATTATTTCATGTAGTATTTATTTATGATGTTTATTTTATTTTTCGAAGTGTTTTATTATAGTTTTATTTTAATAATGTGTATATGCATGTATTTACATGTATTTTGTGTATTTTATTTTTAATTTGTTTATTTTATTTTATTATTTTATTGTCTTATTTCATAAATTTATAATTTATTTCTGTGAGTATAAGGGCATTTTTATTTAATTTTTATGAGTTTATTTTCATATTTAAATAAATAGGGATATGTATATGTAGGTATACTTGTAGGTCTTTTACCTATATATTATATATACTTTATTTATTTAATGTATTTTCTTGGTTTTTATATTAGATTTGTATTTTTGATATATTATGTATAATATGTACAACATTACAAAAATATGAGAAAAGAAAATAGTTAAAGAATGTTTTCCCTTTTTATTTATGTACATATTGGATCATAGTTATCTTGCCTACTTTCTTGTATAGACTTATTTTATTTTGTAAATCCCCTTTAGCTTTATTCAAATTTCAGTATGTACATGTATTATAGACATTATATACAAAATTTTAAAAATATAATTTTGTAAAAATACTGAATACTGAATAAATTGAATATTTTAATCAGGCAGGTTGCACATTGAAGGCCAAAAACCTAACTTTTGCAGATGGACTCCGAAAATTATGAAACCAATTTTATTAAATAGTTATTGGAAAGCTGTATACAATTAAAGGTGAGTTAGGGTGATTTGGAGTTTTTATTTGCAAGAGATGGGTCTGTGAAGTTGAGATTTTGTCTTTTTCTTCTGGGTATAAAATGTACACTGAATATTATTTTTACACAAACTAAATTTTGTATTTTTATTTACATTATTGTCTACAACTTTCATGAACAAAGTTTCTTTTATTGATGAATGAATAATTATATATAAAATAGGTGTCAAAAATGCATAAATAAATGCATGAATAAATGAGGTATTTATTGTACACTGGCCCTTATCTCCCCCTACATTATTCCTTGTCGACCAATTCCATGTTGGCCTTGGTCTCGGGGTTCGGGTCATAAAATATTTGCAATATTTTACTCCTTTTTCTTTTCTTCTCTTTATTCTATAATTTTGGCATTAAAAACCTTATTCAATGTATAATTAATACAATGAATCATGAATGCTATTATGTACAAATTGATGCTATTTACAGGCATTTGCTGGGGTTTTTGAGGCCAAAATGATAGAATAAAGGTGATTAAATGGAGATTCATCACCCCCCTATACTTGCCTTTGCTAGTCCCTAGCAAATACTTATGCAATAAGTACAAAAAGAATAAAGAAAAGAAAAAGGAGAATTAAAGAAGGATAGAGTGAATAGGGGTGCTTTCAGTGCAATGCATGTCTTTATAAAATCTGAATTTGGAGCTCCTGTCAGACCTTGGGTGTAGATGTGTGTGGAACCTAGTCGGGAACCAGCTCTAAAATACAACAGCCTTCGATAGTCACAGAACTCGGTTCGACCCACTTAAATAGCCTGGTCAAAACTGGTCTACAACATACGCAAACCCTTATAACTATGAAGCTGACTTGTACAGTGTAAGTGATGGTGGCTCTCCCCAACTGAAATGACAAAGGAACTGACTTCTCCAGAATGACAACCCAATGATTCCACAATCCAACAACTCTTTCCTCGAGGAGCAGGGTATTCCCTTCTAAGTTCAAGTGGCAACCAGCTCAAGAGGAGGGGGTGAAGAGAAGAATGGACGGTAGCCAGTGTAGCTACCTATCCTAAGATGCAAGACCAGTGTAGTCAAGTCATCCAGCTGCAGGCTCACATATTTGACTTTGGAACTCAAGCTTGCTTAATGGCTTTGCAACATATAAACATACTTTGCAGGCATTTTATTTTTGTATAGGCCTGACCACTTTTTTTTTCGAAATACTATTCACAGCAGCATTTACATAAGGAGTTTTTCCTCTTGAGCCAGTAGACTATCCCTCCTTTGAAGCTTTATTGCAACCCACAATCTCTTGTCGTTAGAACTTATGGCTATTGAACTAGGTTGGGGTGCACTTCCCACCCTAGACGAGGACGAATGTTTCCACCCGTGTGCATCTCAGATTGGCAAATCCAACCCCCTCACCACTCCAACTGAGCTGAGCCAAGTGAACGGTGCAAGTGTCCAAGTTAGGTCACGGTCGGCAAGAGTCATGAGTGTGTCTCAAAAAGTTATAGTCAGTCAGTTGAGGTGACTTGAACCTAGCCTTGATTCTCAAAGAATTAAGTCTGTATAGACCTGAAGTACCTTAAACCTAGTTCCCGTAAGGTTCCAGTGCAGTTAGGGGCGGTAAGGTCTAACCAAGCTCCAATTTGAGAATTTATTGGACTGATTCAATCATCAAGCTCACTCAAAAAGAATATGAATGGTACGCTCATGCTATGTACAATGAATGATGCAATTTTTCACAAGGATTTTACAAGAATCAAAGAATCTTTTTACACAAAGAATTTTTGCAAAATAAAAAGCTTGACACATACAAAGGTATACACAATTATTTACACGGGCGTACCGCCTTATTGACAAATGGATGGATTCATAAGGACTTTTATAGGTTTCAATGAATTCTTTATTCAGGTTGTACAGAAAGAATTTTATGTATTTGATTTACAAGTGTTTCTAATGATGCTTTTATTTCGCAGATCTAGTTTGAAAATAATTTTTGCAAACTATAGTACACGATAATTTTTGCAATCATTTACACCCATTTAATAACTATTTTTGCAAAAAAATTTCACACTATATATATTTTTCACAATAGTTTTGTCAAACATTTTTCAAAACATTTGCACATAGGTTTTTCAAATCCTTTATTTTACACAAAGAAAAAGTTTTTTTTCAAATCAAACAGTTTCACACAGGTTGAAGATATTTGACAACAAATTTTTCAAACAGGTCACACTATTTTTCAAATCATACTGTATAGGTATCTAACCTAATTTATTAATCAGTATATACAAGAGAAGAAAAACTGTATTTGCTGTACAATCATGGTTTCGGCTCTTATAAGCTTATTTTGGGATTATTTCTTATTTACGAATGAGAGATTTTTGTGCAGACTCCTCAGACTTACTCGAGAATCCTTTTCAAAAGATTTTTGAGAACTCTAGTCCAAAATAATTTTACAAACATGTACACGCATTTGACAATGATTTTTGCAATAGGTTTTACACAGCATAGACAGGTTTTTCAAAACAATTTGACAATCAATTTTTACAATTATTTGCACACTTGTTTTCACACATTTTGATTTTACTCAAAGAAAAGAAATTTTACACACAAAACTGATTTTTCAAAGGTTGAATACTTGTACACACTATTTTTCAAGCAATTTTCAAAAGATTTTTCAAAGAGAATATTTTGCACAAAACGCTTTTCCTGACTTATTAATCAGTACAAGTACAAAGAGTTCTGAGGAGCTGACAAGCATTTTTTATTATCGAGTTCTTATTGCTTTTTAGATCGAATTGACGTTTTATTTTTCAGTATGAGTTATGGCTTATAGTATATACATGGTATATACGTTCCCCCTATACTTATCTTGAGCTATGTCCTCATAGATCGAAGAGAAAAGAGAAGACATAACTCGTACTGAGTATAGACAAGTCTAAAGAATATATGTAAAATGAATGAATGAGAAGTTGACCATCCCCCCTATACTTAGGATCAAATAATCCTAAGTATAACAGACTGTACAAAAAGCAGAGAAGGTCAAGGGTGGGAATACACAGATCGTACTCAGATTGTCTCCCCCTATACTTAGGGTAAGATACTCCTAAGTATAGACAAGAAGAGGAGACAATGGAGAGGATCTAAATGAAAAGAAAAACTCGGGGTGCACATCCCCCCTATACTTAGGACAAAGTACGTCCTAAGTACAGAAAACTATCTACAAGGGCGGCACCTTTTTGATACAAAGAGAAAATAGAAAAGGAAAAGAAGAAAAGAAGAAAAGAAGAAAATCAGATAAACAGTTGTTGGAGTGCATAGTCTGAATCTTTTGATGCTGCAGCTGTTGTGGAGATGTCATTATGGTGCACGAGCTGGATGGAGTCAACAACGGCCAAGAATGTGTCTGGTTCGAGGTAAGGCTTCTGGAGTTGGCCGTTGACGATGAAGGGCTGTGTGTCAGGGGACAATTCTGATATGGCAATACTTCCATTGTCACGTACTTCACAAACTCGAAATGGCCCTGTCCACTTACTCTTTAATTTGCCCGGGAAGATCCGCAACTTTGCATCAAATAACCACACTTTCTGTCCAACAGCAAAGGTCTTTCGTATGATGTGTCGGTCATGCAAGCGTTTCACATTCTCTTTGTACATCAATGTGTTATCGTATGCATAGTCTCGGAATTCCAAGAGCCTGTTCAGATCATCTTTTCTCTTCTGACCACTTTTGTGTGAGTCCAAATTGCAACTGTTAACTGCCCATAAAGATTTCTAAGTTAATTCAACTGGCAGATGGCACGACTTCCCATATACAAGACGATAGGGCGATATGCCCAAGGGAGACTTGTAGGCAGTTCGGTAAGCCCATAGGACCGAGTTCAAGAGTTGAGACCAGTCTTTTCTGTTTGGCCTAATAAGTTTCTGCAGGATAGTCTTGATTTCTCTGTTTGATAACTCCGCCATGCCATTGGTCTGAGGATGGTAAGGAGATGCGACACGATGATCGATGTCGTACTCCTTCATTAACTTCTTGATCTCTTTGTTATGAAGTGGCTACCCCCGTCTGATATGAGAATTTTCAGTATCCCGAATCACGAAATGATGTTCTTCTTCAGAAACTGGCATACTGTTCGGCTGTCGACGTCTCGAGCGGGGATAGCTTCAACCCAACGACTCACGTAATCGACGGCAAGAAGGATGTGCTCAAGACCTTGACTGTTAGGGAACGATCCCATGAAATCTATGCCCCATGCATCGAAAACATCTGCTATCTGAATGATTTTCAGGGGCATTGAATCTTTGTCAGTAAGTGTACCTTTCAACCTCTGACAGTCAATACATCTTTTGACAAATTCTGCATCATCCATAAATAATGTGGGCCACCAAAAGCCACACTGAAGTACTTTGGCTGCCGTACAATCTCCAGAGTGATGTCCACCAGATTCGAGCGAGTGACAATGCTCGAGGACACTTGATTGCTCCTCTTGAAGGATGCACCTGTGCCAAATGCAATCCGCTCCTTCACTGAATAAAAGAGGATCCTCCCATTGGTAGAACCGGATGGTTGACATGAATTTGTTCTTCTGATTCTTCGTTCAATCCGACGGCGTTACCCCAGAGGCGAGGTAGTTGACTATATCAGCATACCAAGGAAGAGAATCCACTACAAGGATTGATTCTTCAGGAAAGGTTTCTGTGATAGGTGCATTGTTCAGAGGAGGCTCATGCTGCTCTATTCTGGAGAGATGGTCTGCTACCACATTTTGAACTCCATGCTTGTCCTTGATTTCCAAATCAAATTCCTGGAGGAGAAGGATCCAACAGATCAGTCTTGGCTTGGCATCCTTCTTCTGCTGTAGATATCGGATAGCAGAGTGGTCTGTAAAAATTGTGACTTTCGATCCAAGCAAATAGGATCTAAACTTCTCATGGGCGAAAACCACAGCCATCAATTCTTTCTCTGTCACAGTATAATTCCTCTGTGCTTCATCTAATGTTCTGCTGGCATAGTGAATGGCGTAGGGCGCTTTCTCTTTCCTTTGCCCTAGAACAGCCCCGACTGCAAAGTCTGACGCATCAGTCATTATCTCAAAGGGAAGAGGACCAGTCCGGCGGCTGTAAGATTGGAGCTTGAGTAATAAGCTCCTTCAACTGATTGAAAGCAAGGAGAACCTGTTGATCTACATTGAACTCTGTTTCCTTGCACAGAAGCTCTGTCAAAGGTCGGGCAATGCGGCTGAAATCCTTGATGAATCGCCTATAAAATCCCACATGCCCCAGGAATGACCTTACATTCTTTACTGACTGAGGTGGCTGTAGATTCGAAATGACATCCACCTTTTCCGGGTCGACTTCCATGCCACGTTTTGAAATGACGTGGCCCAGCACGATGCCTTCGGTGACCATGAAGTGGCTTTTTTCCCATGAAAGCACTAAATTGACTTCCCGACACTTCTGAAGCACTCTGTCCAGGTGCTCAAGACAAGAATCAAAACTATCACCATAGACAGAGAAGTCGTCCATTAACACCTCGAGAAAACTGCCTACCATCTCAGCGAAGACTGCTAACATGCATCTTTGGAAGGTTGCAGGTGCATTGCATAATCCAAAGGGCATTCTCTTGAAGGCGTAAGTGCCGAATGGGCAAGTGAAGGTAGTCTTCTCTTGATCTTCAGGGGCGATTGCCACTTGGTTATACCCAGAATACCAATCCAAAAAGCAGAAGAACTCCTTGCCTGCGAGTCTTTCCAAAACATGATCAATGAATGGCAAGGGGAAGTGGTCCTTCTTAGTTGCTGCATTAAGATGGCGGTAGTCAACACACACCCACCAGGATGTTGGTACCCGAGTGGAAATTTCCTCTCCTTTGTCATTTGTAACCACGGTCAGCTCGGATTTCTTCGGAACTACATGCAGTGGGATTACCCATTTTGAGTCGGAGATGGGATAGATGAAGCATGCGTCACACCATTTCGTTATATCTTTCATGACGACGTCCCTAAGGTTAGGGTTCAGCCTTCTTTGAAATCCGCGTGACGTCTTGGCATCTTCTTCCAGATAGATGTGGTGTGAGCACAAGGCCGGATTTATCCCTCAGAGATCTGATACGCTCCAACCAAGTGCCTTGCGGTTCTTTTCTAGAACCTCGAGAAGCCGAGATTCCTGATCCGAATTCAGCCTGCTACTGATGATGACCGGATACATTTGTTCTTCACCCGCAAGGAAATCATACTTCAGGCCTACAGGAAGTGGCTTAAGTTCTGGTTTTGACCTGTCCCACTTGTTGGTCACTTCAGAGACTATGATGGTGGTGGGATGTACTTCCTTGAAGCTGCTACCATCCTCATCATTCTGTTGAGATCCTAGTGATGTGCCGAACGGTTCTGCGCTAAGCTGATCGTGTTCAATCTGGAGTGAATGCTCAAAGAGATGCGCCTGCTTCTTAGAATCTGTCTCCCACGAATCGTTGGAGCCGAGGGTAACTGTGCTTTCCAAATCTTCCTCAAGAGTGAGGATTTCTTGGGTCCATGAATCATCTAGTGACAAGAATGAATCTCTGATCTCTGCAATAAAGTCACAGTCTGCTTCACATGTTAGCTGGCTCTCATCAGTCGTGGCATTGGGCTCTCTATTCATGTTGATAGTGATCTATTTGGTGTCCGAGCTAAAAGTAATCTTGCCAGACCCGTAATCAACCACGGCACCTGAAGTACGAAGAAATGATCAGCCAAGGATGATAGGGGTCTGGAGTAGTAGTGCAGGTGAATCCATATCAAGGACTACAAAATTGGCTGGGAATTACATCTCCTGTACTTTAACTACGACATTTTCCAGAAGACCTCGGGGCCGCTTGACGGATCGGTCAGCGAACTGAAGGATCATGCATGTCTGCTTGAGCAGACTCAGCCCGAATTCTCGCATTACGGATGAGGGCAGAAGGTTGATGGAAGATCCACTGTCAAGGAGATTGCGCTCGAAGACCTGGTCAAAAATCTCACAACTGATTAGAGGTGCTCCCGTATCTTGCTTCTTCTGTGGGAGGTTGCTAATGGTTGCAACAGTGGCCATGGATAGCACATGCTTCTCTACATCTCTACGTCTGTTTTCTTGCACTGGGCGACGCCTATTAGTACATGCCTCTTTCAGTCCTTTCTTCACAGCTGGCATGTACTCCATGGCCTTCAACAAAGGAATCTCAACAGTCAACTTGTCTAATATTTCCACAACTCCTGAATCAGACAATGCCTTTTTTGTTTTGTAATTTTTTTGGATTTTTCTATTGCATGAGGAAAAGGAATATGTACATCACTGGCAGGAAAATTAGAGTTCTTATTTACATCAAAATCATCGCCCATCAAATGTTGTACATCAGGACTACAAAAAGGAGTACAAACTGTATCCTGGCATGCTGGTGTTGCAGGGCGAGCAAAAAGTGTAGCATCTGCTTCGTCGGCTGGCGTGGGATCGGCTGCTGCTGGTGGCTCCTCTAATGCTGGTGCGGCTTCGCTTCGGCTGCAAACTTCTTTTTATTGTTTTTGATTTTGCTGATTTTTTTGTATTTTTAGCTGAGGCTACTGCAAATGCACGACGACTGGAATGGCTTCTCCTTCTTCTTCCTCCTCACCCGCCCCTGGAGCTGGCACGGCTGATGTGGAAGATGACGATCTACCTATTTCTTTATTCACCCCATTCTTGGTAGCAGGCGGAGGCAAGGCCCTACTACTCCTGAGACTAGCATCATTAGAATAAACAGTAATATCATTGTCAGACACGGACAGGACATAACATTCTACCTGCTCTTTCTTTTTGAGGTTATCGGGGTTGGCTTCGACCTGAGCTGGGATGGTAGTTCGAGTTGCGGTCAGGTCGTCGAGCCACTTGGTCATTTCCGCTAGCCCTTTGACAAGTTGGTCCAGACAATCCATGGTGTGGTTCGCAGGGGGTACCTCGGTGGTTTAAGCGTGCAGACCACGCTGCTGTTGCATGGATGGGTGTGGAGGTTGTTGCTGGTGGTGCTGAGGTGGTGCAGGAAGTTGAAGTTGCTGATAAGAGGGGGGAGGATACTGCTGATATTGCTGAGGTGGGGCATCTGCATACTGATGAAACGGCTGTGGATGGCGGTACTGTAACTGCTGGTATGGTGGGTTCTGCCTCCATTGGTTTGCATACTGGGGAGGCTGATGGTACTGCTGATGAGGCTGAGAGGACTGTCCAAAGCGACCACCCTAAGGTTGGTGGTATTGTCGGTTGGCAAGTGGCTGACCCTGGGGTTGTCCCATAGGACGGGTCGGTTGTGCATCGTTAGTACATACCCCGTTCACTTCCTGAATCAGGGGTGGTGGTGGGAAAACTGGATCAGGTCCTGAAAGAAACTCTGGCTAGTACACAACCATCTGCTGCTGCAGCTGGCCCTGGTCGGGTGCCTGCACGTAGTACACGTGCTGGACTGTCGGTGGCTGCTGGCTCGGCTGAGGCTGATGCTGCGGTTGCTGCTCGTCCTTCTTCTCAGCTGGAGCTTCTGATGGTGTCGCTGACTGAACAGAGGTCATGGTGCCCACCAACAGTTCAAGGTACTTGTTGATCTGATCAAGCTTGTCTAAATTCTGAGTCCTCTTCTCGATCACAGCGAGTTTCTCCAGATCTTGTGATCGCTTTTCGATGATATCAACTTTAGAGAGATGGCCCCCAATGATACTGAGGTTGGAGCTCTCTTCTCTCTCTGCCTCCTTGGACGCTGCCATGTGCACTTGCTTCTAGAGGATTTGGGGCTGCTTCTAATATGCCTTGGATGAAGAGAGGGCGGCCTCTCCTTCGGCCATTTCTTCAAATATCTGCCAGACTACGTCTTCATCCTTATTGAAGTGCGAATGTATTTTTAGCTGAGGCTACTGCAAATGCACGACGACTGGAATGGCTTCTCCTTCTTCTTCCTCCTCACCCGCCCCTGGAGCTGGCACGGCTGATGCGGAAGATGACGATCTACCTATTTCTTTATTCACCCCATTCTTGGTAGCAGGCGGAGGCAAGGCCCTACTACTCCTGAGACTAGCATCATTAGAATAAACAGTAATATCATTGTCAGACACGGACAGGACAAAACATTCTACCTGCTCTTTCTTTTTGAGGTTATCGGGGTTGGCTTCGACCTGAGCTGGGATGGTAGTTCGAGTTGCGGTCAGGTCGTCGAGCCGCTTGGTCATTTCCGCTAGCCCTTTGACAAGTTGGTCCAGACAATCCATGGTGTGGTTCGCAGGGTTACCTCGGTGGTTTAAGCGTGCAGACCACGCTGCTGTTGCATGGATGGGTGTGGAGGTTGTTGCTGGTGGTGCTGAGGTGGTGCAGGAAGTTGAAGTTGCTGATAAGAGGGGGGAGGATACTGCTGATATTGCTGAGGTGGGGCATCTGCATACTGATGAAACGGCTGTGGATGGCGGTACTGTAACTGCTGGTATGGTGGGTTCTGCCTCCATTGGTTTGCATACTGGGGAGGCTGATGGTACTGCTGATGAGGCTGAGAGGACTGTCCAAAGCGACCACCCTAAGGTTGGTGGTATTGTCGGTTGGCAAGTGGCTGACCCTGGGGTTGTCCCATAGGACGGGTCGGTTGTGCATCGTTAGTACATACCCCGTTCACTTCCTGAATCAGGGGTGGTGGTGGGAAAACTGGATCAGGTCCTGAAAGAAACTCTGGCTAGTACACAACCATCTGCTGCTGCAGCTGGCCCTGGTCGGGTGCCTGCACGTAGTACACGTGCTGGACTGTCGGTGGCTGCTGGCTCGGCTGAGGCTGATGCTGCGGTTGCTGCTCGTCCTTCTTCTCAGCTGGAGCTTCTGATGGTGTCGCCGACTGAACAGAGGTCATGGTGCCCACCAACAGTTCAAGGTACTTGTTGATCTGATCAAGCTTGTCTAAATTCTGAGTCCTCTTCTCGATCACAGCGAGTTTCTCCACATCTTGTGATCGCTTTTCGATGATATCAACTTTAGAGAGATGGCCCCCGATGATACTGAGGTTGGAGCTCTCTTCTCTCTCTGCCTCCTTAGACGCTGCCATGTGCACTTGCTTCTAGAGGATTTGGGGCTGCTTCTAATATGCCTTGGATGAAGAGAGGGCGGCCTCTCCTTCGGCCATTTCTTCAAATATCTGCCAGACTACGTCTTCATCCTTATTGAAGTGCGAAATCCTACAGGCTGCGTCAACGAGCCTTTGGTTCTCAATGTTCAGTCCCCCAAAGAAGTGCTGGACCAAGCTGGTCTTCGGAATATCATGATGGGAACACTTCTCCTGCAGATCAGTGAATCTCTCCCATGCTTCATGTATTGACTCATGGGGTCCTTGGGAGAAATTACTGATTCAGGCTCGCTTCTGGTTGAGCCGACCGAGAGGATAATACTTATGCAGGAAGGCTGACTTCAGCTCCTCCCAGGTCGTTACAACCTTCCCCAGATGGTTGACCCAATAGAGGGCCTTGTCTTGTAAGCTGAAAGGGAATGCCATCATCTTGACAATGTCCAGAGGGACATTGGGATAGTGAGTAGTGCGGCAAATGCGAGAGAATTGCTGCAGATGAATGTATGGCTCTTCACTGGTATTTCCATGGAATGCAGGGAGAAGAGAAATGAACTGGGGCTTCAGCTCAAAGTGAGCATGTACCGGTGGAATGAGGATCCACTCGGTCATTTGGCTGTCTCCCGGATTGTATGTTTCTTTAAGTGTAGGCTTGGGTGGTGGTAATTCCAGGTCATCATCATCAGGACCACCACCTCCACCTCCACCTCCTCCTCCTCTGCCTCCTCTGCCTCTGCCTCCTCCTCCCTCGTCTCGGTTCATCATATCGTTCAACATATTCTGGAATGTTGTCTGCGTGAGGGCCTGCTCGGTCAGCTGTTGTTGGATGGTTTGGATAGACGCCAGCAATTGTGCATTGACTTGATTCTGGTCTGGCATCTATCCTTCTGGTTGGGGTGGATGCTGACCCTTGCCCTTTCCTCTGGGAGCCATATCAGGGTCTGAGTCGACGAAATGAACTCCGGAGTAGTCTCCAAGGCTCGCACTATCTTTTATCTGCAGAATGAGAGAGTCCTGATCTGATCGCTTGCAATTTAATGTTCAGCTGTCATGATAGAGCTGGAATTCAGGTCAACCCCAATATGTTGTGAATGGAAAAGGATGTAGACTGTAATCAACTTCCATTCACAACGGCGAAGGCGGGACAAAAGTGATCCCAGTTTATTGGGTGGTCAAGAGGAAGGTAGAAAACGAGGAGTCTGGAGATCGATCCGCAAGGTCCGGATCGGGTACTCAGGAATCGCCTTGAATTTATTGGCGGAGTTGAGTTCATGGAATCGATGTGGGTGTCAGCAAGGTCGCGACGGAAACCATCCATGGATCAACTTTGCGAAGCACAAAAGAAGATCGGATGTTGGAAGAAAGATACGATGGTCAACGAGGAATAAAAGGAGTGTAAAACAGTAGAGAGGCTCGGTTGAGCAGGCTGGTCAAAGGGAGAAACAATAAAATGTGCGCAAAGGCGTGGGACTTGATCTTTGAACCTTAATCAAGATCCATACAAACGCAATACAAAATCGGGTTCACCAACTCACGCCTTGTGAAGCCGTGAAGGTTCTGCTATTTATTATCTTTTCTTTTTTAGAGTTGTGATTTCAGGCAAATCTTATAACAAGTCCTTAGTACGCTACCCTATAGGAGAGAGAGTACTGCCAGAAGAATATCCCGTACTTGTCCTCCTCCTGTGTAACCTGTAGTCTGTACTTTTTGGAGTCCTTGTAACCCTTCTTGGATCCCTACTCAGCCAAAGAAATAGATAGAGGAAGCCGATAGGCGAAACCAATACTCCGATTCTTGCTCGCAACGGAATCACCCGTGAGCGTGCAAGAACCTACACGGACGCAGGACAGTGAGACAGACACCCCCCGTGAAGGCATGGCCTATGCTCAATACTTCGGACAAGGTCGATGCTCTACACAACAGAGAGTCATCATTGGTGACCAAGCCCTACTCGCCTACGTACGATAGAAGCGCCGTTACTTCGGAAATCCAGGCGATACACAAGGCAATTGCAGACTGGGTTTTTGGCTTTAATCCTTAGGGGGTCGCACTCGCTAAAGGGAGTAGGGTTTGGTTACCCCTCCAAGGTACCTGAAAATAATGAGGGCTTTATGAACCCGGTACAATGATAGTCCATTATAGATTTTAATTATGGTCAAAGTTTATTTAGCAGTCCCCTTGTTTTAATTTTTTGGGTTTTCACTTTTTTTTGAGTCTGTTTTCATACCAGCGCCTAACGTTTTTGTAGATTCTCATTTAAGTCCTAGGTGTTCAAAATCAGAGAGAGATAGCGGAAAAGCCGTGCAAGTGGTTCCATGATGGAAATCTCACCATTGAACCGAATGATGCATGCTGAGTTAGAAGACTTACAGTGCATCCCAACTCTCTCTATGTGGTATGCAAAACAGAATTTTTAAACCTATCTACGTGTCGGTATGCAAGGCACAAAATCGCCCTAAACATTAGCTGCTATTAACGTGAAGAACCATAAGTCGCTCATTCATCTTTGGCCCGAAAGGTCCGGTCTTGGCTCACCCCTCCTCTGCTCAACACACTTGAGTTTAGGAGATAGCGCTTTACGGGTCTCACTGCGGCACAAGGGCTAAGAGACAAATGAACGGCTTCTTTAAGTTTGACTAGATCCATACGAAGTAGGCTATAGGAACAGGCATTCTTATAAATGTTTGGACCTAGCTACTGAATCAAGCAACCTATATCTAGGGGCTCCAAGCACACAAAACAAAGTAAAATAAAGGCCGAAAGCTCAAAACGTCGGAAAACAAAGAAAAGAAAGCGATGGAAAACTCGAAAAGCCGCGATGAGGCCCCCAGGTGAACAATCACCCGGGCACTGGACCTCATTGTGAAGAGTAGAGTCCTGTTAATTACATGCCAAAATTATCTCTCTCTCATCATAAATTACAAAAATAATTCTAAGTGCTCTAGACCTATCTAATCCCCATCTTTTTGCTTCCTTGATGCTCTCTCCAGTTGGTCATGAGGTGAAGACCAACCTCCTCCAAGCTCGGCTGCCTTGGCTCCCTAAGAAACCATCCTTGCGTGGCGGGCCCTCGCATCAAAGTCACAAAAAAATTGAATTAGTATAGCTCAATCAATCAAATAGAGCATATATAAATTAATCACAATAAAGAATTCAATAAAGCAGGGTGATTAATTACATTAGAAATAGCTGCTCACAAAATCAATGATGAATCAAAATTTTTACACAAGAACGACAAAATAAAGTAGGCTATGCTCATTGCTCCCGAGCAACGGTGCCATCTGATAACACGAAAGATTCATGCGAGGGTCACAATAAATGATATAAATAGTGTCGCTGAGGCGACCGCTCACAGAATACCATGTTGATCAGCAATTAACCCACAATAAAAGAATGAATGGATTAAGTCCCAAAAATGTGAATTAATATTTATTACTCTACCACAAAATG
Source organism: Ottelia alismoides (assembly GCA_037367405.1). NCBI lineage: Eukaryota > Viridiplantae > Streptophyta > Magnoliopsida > Alismatales > Hydrocharitaceae > Ottelia > Ottelia alismoides. The sequence continues at coordinate 144,801 of JAZKJV010007528.1, read as the reverse complement.
CATAGTGAACAAGCATGTAGAGGTCGAACCACAAAGAGCAATACAAAAGTGCAATAGCCTAAGATGTGCATGTACCACAGAGTCATCCTTGTGTGAAGCCTATTTTTGTGGGTTTTTATTTTTATTATATTTTTTTCTTTTTTTTAATTTGATAATATATAGTTATGTAATATATATATATAATTTATAGAATATAAATATAAAGATTTATACACTTAGAGGGTATATATATAAAGCATATAATACATACAGATGCATATATCTATATATATATATATTTAAATTCTAATTCTCAGATTTTTATACATTAATAAATTTGTATGTATATATATATATATATATATTTTCTTTTTCAATGAGGGAATATATATAATGTAGAGAGAGGGGTGATACAATATTTATCAAAATCTACAAAAATAGTCAAAAATTCAGAAATAAAATCTTTTTGGTATTTTTATGATTTTCTACTGTTTTTTGTGATTTTTGGGCATTTTTTAACAGATTTTTGGTATATTTAAATATTGAAATAAAGCAAAGCAGTGGAGTGGCTACTAGCTGGGGGTAAAATGGTAATTAAAAATATCACATAGCCACAAAATCCTTCCAAACACTTTTTACAGTAAAGAGGTTAAAATATAGAAACTACAGAACTTGAGTTTGAAAATTTTGGGGTTTTCTAGAATTTTTTAGATTTTTTAGAAGTTTTTGAGTATTTTTGAATTTTTAAGATTTTTCTTTTGAGATTTTTAGTGATTTTTGGACTGACACTAAAATATGATAAAATAGACCATAGGTAATTTTCTTGGAATTTTTTGAGGTGGTTTAATATTTTTTTGGTATTTTATAAGCTAGACAGTAAATAAATTGCATGTTTTTTATTTTTAATAAATGCAAAAATGCAACAAAATTAAAAACTGAAACTATGGCGTGCAAGAGCAAGATAACATGAGCTTACATCCATTTTTGTGGAATTTTTCAAGATAATATGGGGCATGAAATAAATGGATAAAGCATACAAAAATAAAACAGCCTGGCAGGGGTATTTTTGCAAATAAAATATTTCATAGGGGCATCAGTGCAAAAATTACTACAGAAATAAACATTTATTTTTACTTTTGGGGCTATTTTACAATAAACAAAACCCGCCAAGGTTTAAGTGCAAAAATCACGCGCCTCACGTGGGACTGCACGGGAGGCGCGGAGTGACCAAACTACAAATATAAAAACCACAGGGGGCCTACTGCAAATATTACAACTTATTTACAATGTGAAGTTTTATTTTTGGTATTAAAATATAAATACAAAGAGGTGGGGGATGTATCTGAAATTTACCCCCAAAGGTGCGCGATCCAACGGTTGATCTTCATCCACTTGACACGCGTCGCGCATCCATCGGCTGATAACGGTTCACAGATGAAGGCTGAGATTAGATCAGCCTTGCTGATCAGACGGTGGGTGTAGGGCTTCATCTGACGGTCCTCGTTCGATCTGGGTCGGGCCTCCTGATTTGACGGCGATAGAGCCCCCTAGAAGAACAAGGAACAAGCTCGCGCGCTGCGAGCTTCGATTGTGAAGCTTGGGCTCCTCCGAGCATCTCCCTCGCATCTGAGATGGTCTGGACGTAGCTGGAGGTCTTCCGCGTCCGCTGATGGTCTCGCCATGGCTCCTGGAGGTCCGAAGAGCACGGACGAGGTCGATGAAGGTCGGGACCTCCAATAACCTCTTCCTGGTTTGAATCGAGCCCAGATGGGATCCTTTCTTCGTTTGACCTTCATAGGAAGAACCAGGGGAGCGAGGGCTATCTCCTCGACCCCGGGTTTTGAAGCTCGGTCGCAAGATGGAGTGAGGCGGAGGAGCTCCGGCGATAGGCGGAGGTGGAGCTCCGATTTGCAAAGACCAGAGGTCCTTGGTTGAACAAAGATGAGAGATAGATGGAGAACGCGATGAGGAACGAAGTGGGGTGAACGTGGCGGTCGGAAACGGTTGAGATCACGGTGAAGAAGTCGCCGGAACGGAGCTCCGGCGAACTTCAATTTTTGGATTTTAAGTTACGCTAATTAACTAAAGACTAAACTAAGAACAGGAATGGAAAGCTAACACTAAAATCTACCTAAAAAGCAATAAAGGGCAGCTCTTATATCTGGGGGCCACCAGGGAGCAGGACAGACGTCGTAGCTTCGCCGCGTCAAAATTTTCCCTCCTCCGGCCGATTCAAAGTGCTGGAACGCTCCCCCTGTCACGAGGAACCTCCCAGGATCGAAATCAAGGCTTTTGGGTGGATTAAATTGGCCAAATTTGAGGAGGGGGGCGAAGATTCTTATTTATAAACATGGGGATGGACCCTTATTGACCGGCGTTTATTGATTAATCCGATAAGCATCAAGTTGATCTAAGATATCGGCGGGTATCAATGATCATCAGAGAACATTTCTTGTGAAGAAAGCGAGCTCGATCGATGGACGAGATGGCCGTAAAAAAGGGAAGAAATCCAGGTAAAAGACAGTTCAGAGACGCCAGGTCCCAGATGGGACAGTTGACCGGGCGGTCAACAAAGGATGGTGCCCCATTGGTCCACATCGGCCGCAAAAGGACAAAATAGGGAACTTTATTCTAAAATGATTTATTTACCATAATAAATGATTTTATTAGAATTTTCTTATAAAATAAAATGTGTATTATTTCATGTAGTATTTATTTATGATTTTTATTTAATTTTTCGAAGTGTTTTAGAATAGTTTTATTTTAATAATGTGTATATGCATGTATTTACATGTATTTTGTGTATTTTATTTTTAATTTGTTTATTTTATTTTATTATTTTATTGTCTTATTTTATAAATTTATAATTTATTTTTGTGAGTGTAAGGGTATTAGACAAAATCAATTTTCAAATATTGCTAATTTGATCTAGGACAGAACCTAAGATGATATTTCACGTATTTCGAGATAGATCATAACAGTAATTAACTCATAAATCATGTTAAGATTTGCAGTTCCGGCAACAATATTAAAACAATCATATCTCGAGCAAACGGAATCCAAATTAGTAAACTCAGATCCTCTGGTTTTCTTATTTAATGGGGAACAAAATCCAACGATTAATTCGTGTTTAAACGATTTAAACAGGGCCGAATTTATCCACTAAACAAAAGTGCGAAAATCAAATGCGACAAAAAACTTTCGCGACCTCTACAAACCCAAGTCGTCCTAGGTTTGCGGATCGTATCCAAAACCTTTGACCTAAGGATCTGATACCACTTGAAGAATTTGGAATAATCCTCAAGCGCATCACGGAAGCGTGAGTGTCGTATCGAATACGATGAAGAACGACTAGTCGTACTAGTTGTTCGATGCAACGGAATTTAAAATTTTTCATGCGATGAAGCCACATGATCCAAGAATGATTATCAGATCATTTCATCTATAACCACAACAAGTATAAAGGAATACCTCTTGAAGCGTGGTTGATCGAGTCTCTACTAAAATAGACCTCATGTCTCAAGTCCGATCATCGGAGAAGAAGCTTGCGAGCGCGGGGATGAGTCGTGTTGTCCTCGCAAACCAACGAGTTGATCCAAGAACAGTGAACTCCTGATCTCGTCGTACGAGATCGAACATCTCCTTCGTGTGCGCAGCACTCCAAGAAAACGTAGAACCGAAGAACGTCGAAGCGGCAGCGCGGTGGCGTAGGCGACGACGATGACCTCCCATAGGGTTTGGTGGACGACCACCAAGTAGAGGGAGAGAGGGTTGGCATGTGGGGTGAAAAAGAGAGAGAGATTCCAAAAGAATGTACTAGAGAGCACAGTATGCCTCTCTATTTATAGAGTTTTAGGATCCATGGATCTCAATCCATGGGACATAAAAAATCAATGGGTGAGATTGATTTATGTCAATCCAATGGACAAGATTGTTGTTGGAAAAAGCCAAAAACTTATGATTTAATTTAGATCAAATATATTTGATAAATCAAATATACATCAATCCTAAAATTAAACCAATCAAATAAGGAAGCAATTGGCATGGAGATTACATCTCCCAGGTCAACATGGTGGATGGCCACCAATTCCATATAGGACTTGGTAACAGTCCACTTGTTACCATGTGGAGGCAATCTCATGAGATTTCATGAGATTGCATATCTCCATGTAATTCTCCTTTATTTAATCCCAACTTTTGTTGTGATTTATTCTCCAAAAATAATCCATAATTAATTTTGAGAATATTGCAATCTTGCCATTGGAAAATTATGAATCAAATTCACAAACCAAAACAAAATTTAATTTACATTTTCAATTAATTAAACAATGTGTTTCCAATACACATTAATAATTAATCAACAAATATAAATTATAATTAGCTCTCTCGAATACAATATAAATCACACTTATAATATATTATGAATAATTGGATATTACTATCCACATTATTCTTATCCACAATAATTAAATCACATTTAATTATATTGGATAGTTTCACACACACATCAAGATAATTAAATAACATTTAATTATTAACTTCTTAATGCTTAGATCTTATGGAATTATTCTTGAACCTTTTCAAGAATAATGCTATTTCTCTTTAGATACTTGGAGATAAGGACAGGGCGATTGTATTGTTCCACGTATAGTGACTTGGATATTGAGATCACATCTCAAATCCAGATCACATGGACCTCTCATAGATGCTTGTTTAAATCAAGGCAGTAAACCAAATCTTCTCATTGCATCTGAATCTCATTCAGATCAATGTCCAATGTATGGACTAATATTAGGTTACTTCTCTACTGAGAGGAGTCACTAAAATCTAGACCTGTTTCATCACTCCCTCGGAATGGAAGCGTCATGGTTATACAATTGTTTTTGATCAAATCACCCTCAGGCATTCCCAATACCTGTACATCCTTCATACTAGAAGACTTATGATCATCCTAAAGATATAGATCAATTTTACGCAGTCATCTTCATGGTTTGATAACTAAGTTTCTCAATCTTGGTCCTTGGGATTTGGTACAGATCATATGCTTTCACAAAGCATATATCTTACCTTCAATTTCATTTCATGCTTCCAAAGCATGACAACCATGCATGGAATTTGATCAGTCCCAATACCTCATGAGTGAGCTCATGTCTCCCGGTTCACAAGTGAACATGTATTGTCCCTTTAAGAGATCGTATTACTCATATGCCCTTACATGCACACCAGCTCGTCGGTGTATAGACCTTGGTTAGGTCATCTACCTATTGGTCTGCCAAATGTACATACTCAGACATATAGAAACACATCAGTCTCTCGTCAAAGGATGTGTGCCTATGTTGTGACAGCACTCAACATAGGTCTTTGGTTATCTCGATCTCGTTAAGTCAACCTATTGACTCAACTAATTTTATACCTCCAAATCACTATTCCCATGCAGAGGACCCACATCAAGAGGTCGATCAGATATCAGTCTAATGAAAAAGGATTGTCATCTCCTACTCGGGCTGGAGATCATCACTTGACAATCATTTGATGAGGCTCGATGAGTCCTCTATCTAACTCCTTAGATATGCATCCAAGCATCAGCCTCTATGATTCAATCAATGAATCAACAGCTGTATGATTATCAAGTTGGCCATGGTACATAACCCTTATTGTACAGAGGGACCTTATAGTGCATTCATTCATTCAATCTCAAAAAGGGAGTGAAAGATAATCAATAACTTTTATTGATAAATCATTTATTACAATAACATTTATTGTAGGAATGGCTAACAAGGTATTCCTATATACTTGATGTGGTTTTAGATGAAACGATCCGAGAATCGTTCTTGGATCATGTGGTTTCATCATATGATTTTTTTTTAATTCTACTGCATAGAACAACTAGTTCAACTAGTCATTTTCATCGTATTCGATACGATGCTCACGCTTCCGTGATGTGCTTGATGATTATCCCATATCCTTCACTTATATATTGAGAGTGTGAACTTCTTTTTTAATGATTACAATTTCATTTCAAAGCACATTTGATTGTCTAGCTAATGGCCTAACTTATTCACTGATTTGACATATTTACTAGTGTGGAATAAATTGGATATATAATATGTTATTTGTCTTGTATTTGAATGACATGAAATGAATTTGGATTCATTTTGATGCATCAATTGATCATGAAATTGACTTTATCTTTATTCTCAATTAATTGATAGATTTAGAGCCATATTTTGGCATTATTATTTTGTTTGCATTGCAACATATTATGTTGCATATAACTTGCAGAAAATAAAAAAAGATGCATTATGTTCATGCATGTTTTGTTGAATTTAATTTCTTTATGTCATTGTTGAGCATTGTTGACCTAGATAGATTAAAATGACTTAACATAGATATTAATCTCCGATTATCATTAAGTTAGATCGTGTCCCTGAGTTTAACCTTGGAATTCTTAGGTAAAATATAATTTTATCAGATTGAGCCCTACTTTACAGAGAAATTTCAGGCTTGGTCTCTAATGTAATGTGTATTTGGCCATGCTACAACAATGCAATATTAACTTAGCCAAATATGCATTCATCAGCATATACTCTCAGAGTTTTCTCTAGAGGTAGATCTAAGTGAAGTTCAAGCCTCAAGTAGATATGTATCTAAGCCATGTTGCAGTGGTGACTTTGGTGTTCCATACATAGTTTTGAATTTTTTGTTTCATCTAATGTTTTACTTTGTTATTTGATCCAATGTTGTAAGATTTCAAGTTTGTAATTGGTCGGAATATCTTCTTAAATATATCATTTTATAGTATAAAGTACGATTAACTCGATAGATAGGAACTCCTAGTCCATAGGACTTGGGGCATAGTTTTTGACCATTTGGGTTTCGCATGAACATTGTGTTACTATGATTGTTATTTGGTGGCTTGTTATATTGTCCGGATATTGCTGCCTCGTATTATTACAAGAAGTTTTATAACTACCATACTCCATTCACACCCCCCGTAGAGTGAGATTGATCTGTAATTCCTATCAAGTGGTATCAGAGCGGGTTCACTAATTCGCAGTAAGATCTTATGACATCTAGAAACATCTTCAGCAGCAATAATTCTGAAAGCCAATCCACTTTATATATATCTTACTTTGATGGTACTAATTTCTCCTTTTGGAAGGTATGCAAGAAAATTTTTATATAATAAAAAGATTATGAGTGTAACAATTAGAAACATACGCCAATGAAGAAATCTCCCTTGACAGATGTTGATAAGAAAAAGAAATCAACAACTCCAAAGCAATGAATACAATATTCGGTGCCATCACTAAAGAAAAATTCAACAGAATCTCAGCCAGCAAGATAGCTAATGAAATATGAAATAAGTTGAGTATCACATATGAAGGTACAACTAAAGTAAATGAAACTGGAATTAGGTTTCTGCATCATAAGTACAAACTTTTCACAATAGAGATGAAAGAATACATTAATTATATGTATGCTAGATTCTTAGGATTGACTAACAACCTACTAAACATCTATGCCAAAATATAACAATCTGATCAAGTCAAGAAGCTTCTCAGATCCCTCACATATAAATGGAGCACCACAGCAACGGTAATTAATGATGCCAACAAAGACATCATTATACCCATTGATGATCTTATAAGGAAATACTAACCAATGAAGCGAAAACACATCAATTGAATGAAGCTGATACATCAGCAAAAAAGAGAAATATTCTTGCTCTTCAAGAGACCAAAGACTCATACGAAAGCATTTATGAATATCTCACCATGATGACTTGAAAATTCAAGAAATTCCATGAGAAAAGAGAGTAGAAGAAAGACAAGGAGCTGACCAACTATTATCGCAAAGGATTATTTTAAAATATATTATCCCCTTCTAAAGAAAATCCAAAGGTCCCAAAGCAAAACTATCGAGAAGAAGATCAAACTTCAGGAAAACAAACAAAAGGTCCACCCAAAAATCTTTCACAGCAAGCAAAAGAAGAAAGCACTTCATGCTTTGTGGCATGACTCTTATAACTCTTCTGAAGCCTTTTATAGTGAACCAAAAACCTCAAATGATGAAAAAGCTCTTGTCAGTCTCATGGCTCATGCCGATTAGGTATTATAATTGAAAAGTCTAAAGAATAACTAGGAGATGTTATTCATGTATTGCATGAACTTGTTGTGAAATTGAAAAAGGAAAATAAAGTTCTCGAACAAACTACATGCACTACAATAGAGAATTGCATATTTGAAATAGATGCATTTATAACACATAACTATGTTTACTAAATTTTTATCTGTTTTTGAACTTCCACATGGAAAAGAAATTAATACGCTTAAAACCAATATAGATAAATTAGAAGTTATTATTACGTGACTAAAAAAAGAAACACGTACATTAGTTAATGCCATTTCCAAATTTACTATTTCGAAGAAAACATAGAAAATGTTTTGGGAACTAACAACCAAAGTACTACAAAATATGGATTAGGTTATATCCCTTGTAAAGCTAGCACCACTAAGTTTGTTAAAGCTACTAAAGTTTTGATTAGTTATAAACTAGCCGAGGGTATCAAAACCTATAAGAAATCCTTGGATCCATCCAAACCCAGTGAGGACATAAAAGACGTGGGTACTAAAGAATTTTTTTCACTATTTTGTAGAACAAATGAAACAAGCATATCATTGACGAAAAATGACAAGGCCCCATTACGCAGGATCAAAGCAAAGGAAATAAAGATTACTGGATCATGGGTAGTGGATGTTCAAAGCACATGATTGGACAGAATGACCTCTTCCGACATCTCAAAACTAATGGTGGAGGAAAAATTATTTATAGCAAAAACCATACATGTATAGTTATTAGTCAAGGTATGATTGGTACCCCTACTACTAATTTCATTGTAAAGGGCCAGAAGCGCAATCTATTTATTATCTCGTAGATTTGTGAGAAAGATTTTAAAGTTGTGTTTTATAAAAAGTATTTTGAAGAAGTTGAAAAAGACACACTAGATGTTTTGTTTAGAGACATTAGACACAAAAATATACATACACTTACATACAATAAAGGTTTCGTTGCTAGAATGCTTTTTGACAGCAAAAGGAGACTCAATACTCTGGAATAAAAGATTAGGTCAATTACACCTCAAACAAATTAATAGGCTTAGTAAATCTAACTTCCTTAAAAAGACTGCCTAATCTATCTTAAAAGAAGGAGAACATGTGTACAACATGTGAGCTAGGAAAACTGTATAGAAACCATTTAAACCTAAGAAGATCATTTGCATTGCACATCACGACCTTTCAAACTTTTACAACTAGACTTGATCGGACAAACAAAATTTGTAGGTGAAGTGAGTGTCGTTACTACTTGTGTCACTTCACGCATGAGTGGGAGATTGTTAGTACATGAGCACGTAGCAAGGTCAAGAGCAGGAATGTTGTTGGACCTGGAAGATACTCCAGCTTAGGAGCTCCAAATTAAGTGAAGAAGAAACTGAGAACCTCAAAGTTTTTCAACACTAAAATACTCCTTCTCAAGCATGATTGATTCAGATCGATCACCCATTGTATCGTGGTCTTGATCATATTCCATTTCAGAAAGATTTTTGAAGGCAATTTCATTCTTGATATGTATACAATGGCAACTTTTTCAAAGCTAATGTCTATGGAGACTCTAGGCCTATGAATAGGATCCATACCATATTCTACAATAAAGAACAAGTCCAAAAAGTTCTCTTCTCTTTGCTCTCCTCTCCAATACCAAATGTTTGTTTTTCTATCCTATTGATACTGGTCGATGGGTGCAAGTCGATCAAAGTAAATGACATGGATCACTGCAAACAATAAACTCAAGCCACTACATCATTATATTGTACATTTAGGAACAAGATAATCAATCAATCTACAAGTACACATTTATTTAATGTGGAAACTATCCCAGATAAAAAAACAACACTTTGTCATAGCAGACAACTACTCTCACTTTACTTGAGTTTTGTTCTTTACCGACAAAGATTTAGCTTTTTTGCAATGTACAAAGTTAACCAAACGAATTCAAATCAGATAGGGAACTACCATCACTAAGTTAAGAAGTCATAATGGTGGAGAGCTTGCAAATGATACTTGTCTTAATTATGTTGTTATATTTTGGAATTAAATATGAATGCTCGGCCCTTGGAAGAACATATCATAATGGAGTTGTAGAGTAGAAGAATGATACACTAAAAGAATGTGCCTGCACTATGCTCTGTGAATCTAATCTTCTTCGTTATTTCTGGGTATAAGCCATACGTACTACCTGTATTTCTTAAACATAACCTTGATCCAACCAGTATTATAGAAGACATCCTTTGAGCTTTACTTTGGTCAATAACCAATGATAGGCAACTTACAAATCATCGACTATAAGTGTTTCATTCTTAACATCAAAAATAATATTCACAAATTTGACTCAAAAAGTACATAAGGTACCTTAGTAGGATATTTTTCATGAAGCAAAGCTTACAGGATCTTCATCAAGAAAATTAGGACTTTTGTGGAAGCAGTCAATATTTATTTTGAAGAGAACTTGAGACCCATCTCTCAATAACAAGCATTAAAAAATGAGGATGACAATAAGTTCATTGATTCGTCTAGTATACTTGATAATGGTAATTCTCATGGTCTATCAAAGGAGTCCAACTTTGTTAGAGACCATCCCAAGGAGTTGATCATTGGAGATGTTTCTATAAGAGTACAAACATGATTACATCTTAACCCCAATCATCATTTGTGTCCCTTCTCGAGCTGAACTCCATAGATGAGGCATATAATTATGAATCTTGGATCTAGGCAAAGCAAAATGAACTTATTAGTTTAAAAGAAATTAAGTATCAGACTAGTACCCCCACCTAAAAACAACTCAATTGTTGGCACTAAGTAGTTTTATGTAAAAAAATGTATGTGTAAAGAAACGTTGTCATTAATAAGGCCAAACTCATTGCTCAAGGGTAAAGATAATAGGAAGGCATCGACTTCGATGAAACCTATTCTCTTATAGCAATGATTGAATCAATCATAATGCTTTTAGCCTTTGCTTATTTCACATGAACAATATTTTTCAAATGGTTGTCAAAAACACTTTCTTGAAAGGATTTCCTAAAGAAGAAGTCTATGTCAAGCAACTACAATGAACCCTAATTTTGTTTTTCGACTTAGAAAGATTTCGTACAAACATAAGCAAGCTCCGAGAGCAAGGTATTATAAGTCAAGAGACTACCTTATCCCAATCCGTATTAAAGTAGGAAAAGTTGATTGCACCTTGTTTGTTAATTATGTTGGTTCTGATTTACTTCTAATACAAGTTTGTGTTGATGACATTGTGTCTGACTCTACTAATGTATTTTCGTGCAAAGAGTTGTATAAACTTATGCATGATGCATTTAGGATGAGTTGTGATGGAAATCATAAGTTCTTCTTATGCCTTCAAATCTCTCAACTTGGAAATAGGACTTTCTCCTCACAATAGAAGTTCGTTAAAGAGTTGTTGTAGTGGTTGAGGTTCACTACATGTTAACCTCCTCCTCTAGCTCCATCTTCTTTGTTGCATCCAGATGGAGGTAAACTCGTCAGCCTGTTGGGTTTTTTGAAAATCATAGGATAACAATTAGCGAGTGCTAAGCAACGGAGAAGAGAAAAGCAAACAAATGTGTAATATTTAAAAACTTGTTATCACGAAAAGTTTCATTCATTTTCATTAATTTAATTTCTATTCCTTTTAATTCAACGTCAGGGATTATTCCAGGGAATTACCTCACCACTATATTGTTTCCGATATTGTGGACACTTCGGGATTGGAGATTGCGTTTATCTGGTAAGCCGCATGTCGCCTCAACTAATCCTCCAATACTACCCTGACAATCAATTTCTTTTATTAATCAATGTCTCAAACCCTCAGTCTGGTAAACAAAGGAGCACACTACCCTCATGGAATCGGTTGCTTAAATCCTATCGGCTAACATTTAATCATATAACCTAGCAACATTAAATGCATGTTATCATGACCCAGCCACTGTCCAACCACCCATGCCTCCACATGGAACGATTACATCTTCCATCGTTCAACCTCAAGATATTGGCACCCAGTACCACATGTTGTAAATTATTTATTTCGTGCACACTTATCATAACATGACAACCGTTTACTACCTAGGTAGGGCCACACCAATGCAGATTCCTTCCGACAAACCTACAGGTTGCATGCCCGACCTGTATTTCTACTCTCAATCATCCTTAACGTGACATATGATCCTTTTCAAGATCCAACATAATACACATCAATTCTCATGATGCAATTCTTCTATTAATCCTTCAATTCGCATATTCCTCAATATTGAGTATAGATGCACATATATATTAATTCATATCTATAAGTACTCATATTTATGCTTATGTCAACCCCAAAACCCTTATCTTTCCAAGCCACTACATCAATTCGATTCTTAAACCTTATTTTAGTGGGAATGACAAAGCAGCTTTTTATATTTTTTCAAAAATAGCTAAACTTAGGGTTCTTCATAGTTAAGAACATAAAATCAGGAACTTCAATAATCTCATATGAAAATCCAACAGCAAAAGGAAGAATTTCGTTACCTTGAGGGCGAGGAGTCTACAAGCAATTTTGAAAGGAGTTCTATCGTCTCTATCTTCCATAACGATAGAGACTCCCTAACAATCTTCTCGGAAAATTGTATAAACTCTGAAAAAGAAAGATGTGACCTCAGAGAATGAGGGAAAGAAAGAGGACTCAGAAGGTCAATCCGACGTCCACTCGGGCTCGCCTAATTTCTATAGTCTACTCAACTAGTTTACCGCACAACTGAACCCAGTAAAGCACTACTTCTTTGAACTACCACTATTATATATCAGGGGCTCAAAACAAGATCAGCTCCCATTAGAATCGATATTGATACCCGCGAGCTCTCTCTCTCGTGTATGCAATGCTTTATGGTGTTTCGTTTTCATAAAGGATGATTTAAGGCTCTTGAAATGATCGAATTTCATTTTGTGTCAAAAACACTAAACACATGCCAAGAACGCGAAGAATGCATGAAGAACATGAAGAATGTGAAGAACACATGAAGAATGCGAAGAACATGTTTTCTCTCAAAATTTCGGCAGAGCTTCCCCTTATACGGGGATACATTTCTAGGAAAATTTCGACAGAGTTTCCCCTTACATTGGGACATATTTCTATAAAAATTTCAGTAGAGTTTCCCCTTATATCGGGATATATTTCTAGGAAATTTTCTGTAGAGTTTCCCCTTATATCGGGATAGATTTCAAAATAAAAATGAAAAGAGTTTCTTCTATACAATGAATCGAGAGGAAAACAACAGCGAAACTGAAAGAATATAATCAAACTGCAAGCGATGGAGAATCAGTAGACACCACACGTCTTAGGTGAGTGAAGGTATGACCAATCACAAGGTTCACTAACGTGCATAGCCGCCCACAGCTAAGTAGGGTATAACACAGATTTTTCCATCAAAACAACTAGAAAAGAGGAAAAGAAAGAATATAACAATAAGAAATGGAGAATCGGTAGACACCACGCATCTTAGGTTAGTGAAAGTGTGACGAATCACAGGGTTCACTGATGTGTATAGTTGCCCGTACCTGAGTAGGGTGTTGCACAGATTTTTGCTCGAACCATAACAGAAAACGAATCGGAACGAAGATGTATCAAAAACCAAACTGGAAAAAGAACATGAATCGAAAAGCTAGCTCACGAAGCAAACTATGAGAGGATCGTACATTCCTCCTCATCGTTCTCCTGGTAGCACCTCGCTAGCGCTCCTTCCTCACCTCCCACTCCTCCTCCCGACCTGTCGACCATAGACCTTGGGATGGCGGTGGTAGTATAAATCATAGAGAATGAATGGGTAGGGGGTATTTATAGGCTCCATAAAATCACAACCCATGGTTAGAAAACTATGGTTTAGACCTTAACCGCGGTTAGCGACCCATGCATTCGGTCCATGGTTTTTGCCAAAACTTATCTGAAACTTAGGGCTTAAGTTAGAACATTCCAGATAATTATAGATTCGCTAATTATGCTTAATTAACACTAATCATGATTGACATTTACTAATCACGATTTAACTTTCGTGGTTTACGCTTATGTTTTGCTAAATATTGATTAGTGTTCGCTAATGGTCATTAGTGGTTTTCAATTCGTCAATAGTTTTTTTAATCATGCTTATTTAGTCTTATTGACAGTCATTACATGTTAATGATATTTTAAACCACCTTACTTCTCTTTCTTTCGAAAATCATAACAAATCAAAATGAAGTCTTATACACATGAACCAAATTCTGTTGGTTTCCTGTTGATGAGACGAATGTTATTATATAGAATCTGAGAGATGCCAAATTCAAGGCTTTACAATTATAACAACCTTAAAGGAAGTCTCATCCTCGAGACTAGAAATGAGGGCATAACAACCTTGAAGAGGTTTGAAACCATAATAACCTTAAAGAGAATGAACATCATTTCATTTATAATAAAGATATGCACCGTACATAGTGTTATCATTCAAACAAGTACAGCTATTCTTATCTCATTTCTACCTCAGGTTCCCTTGTGGCATCTTCAAACTCTTGGTTGCGCCACAACACTTTAACTAGAGATACCTCTTTATTCCTCAACTTCTTGTTATCTGTGTCTTGTATTTGTATAGAATTTATAGGTATGTCCAGTCTGGCTGAACATGCAGATCATCGTAGTTTATCTTGTGCTCAGGATCCTTAATATACTTTATAAGATTTGATACATGAAAAACATCATGTATTACCGAAAGATGTGGAGGAAGTGCAAGTCTATATACGACTTTCCCAATCCGCTGAATAATTTTAAAGGGACCCACTAACCTGGGTGCCAACTTTCCACGTAAGCCAAACCTCTGAACTCCCTTCATAGGTGATTCTTTGAAAAATATAAAGTTACCTACCTCAAACTCAAGGTCACTTCGCTTGGTATCACTATAGCTTTTCTAGCGAGCAGTTATTAGTCTTTTTCGAGTAAGCTCTACAGCTTTCCATGTCTTCTAGAGTCTATCTGAATCGTAAAGGTTCTTTATCCCGACCTCTTGCCAACACAAAGGAGTAGTAAACCTATGTCCATATAGTGCTTCAAAAGTTGCCATGCCAATACTTGTATGGTAACTATTGTTGTAGGTGAATTCTGCAAGAGACAAATATTTCACCCATGATCCTTTCCATTCTAAGACACATGCTCGTAGCATATCCTCTAAAGTCTAAATCGTACGTTCTGATTGACCATCTGTTTGTGGATGATATGATGTGCTCAAGTATAGATGTGTGTCTAAGGCTTTCATGAAGTTCTCCCAATAGTGTGAGGTGAATCGTGAATCTCAATCGGAAATTACTTCCTTTGGGATACCATGGAGGCGGATTACATGTGTAATATATAACTCAGCCAGCTGATCCGGAGTGGAAGATAAGCATATTGGAATAAAGGTGGTACCTTGGTTAAACGACCTATTATAACCCATATACTATCTTTACCACCAGTCGTCCGAGGTAAGTCAATAACGAAGTCCATGGAAATGCTTTCCCATCTCCATTCAGGTATATGGAGGGGTTGTACCAATCCTGGTGGCTTTTGGTGTGAAGCTTTTACCTGTTAGCAAGTGAAACATGAATTAGTAAACTCAACAACATCTTTCTTCACTCTTGCCACCAAAAGTATGAATGAAGATCATTATACATCTTCATAATTCATGGATGAATAGATAATCTTGAGAAGTACACTTCGCGTAAGATATCTTTCCTCAATTTGGGTGTATCTGGTACACAACCTATATGATGGTTGTACAATATCACAGCTTGTATATGGAATCCCTCTATCTCATTCTGCTCACGTTGTTATCTTAAGTCTTTAAAGATTGGATCATCATCTTGTCCTTTCTTTATTCTATCCTAGATCTCTGGTTTGTATTAGTGAGGAATAGTTTTACTATTAACACTACTATAAAATGGTTCCCATTAACTTGACGTTGATAGTACACCCCATAAGTGGATAGCAGTCACCAACGCATGTGAAAAAATTCTTCTACTAGGGGCATCTGCTACGACGTTCCCCTTACCTAGGTGGTAGGACATGGTGCAATCATAGTCCTTCGATAGCTCTAGCCACCAACTCTATCTCATATTGAGCTCCTTCTGATGAAACAGATATTTCAATCTTTTATAGTCGGTGAAGATTTCAAAAGTAATATCATAGAGGTAGTGTCTCCATATCTTTAAAGCGAAAACTACGACAGCTAGTTTAAGGTTATGTGTCGGGTAGTTCCTCTCATGTGTCCTGAGTTGTCGCGATGCATATGCAACTACCTTACCATGTCGCATGAGAACTACGCCAAGTCCTTCTTTAGATGCATCAATGTACACTATAAACCCTTCACTCCCAGCAGGTAGAGTAAAGATAGGTGCAGATATTAGGCATTCTTTCAGTGTTTGAGAACTAGCTTCACATGTGTCGGACCATATGAACGGAACTTCCTTCAGAGTTAGCCTAGTCATTGACAATGCTATTCGTGAAAAGTCCTTCACAAATCTTCTATAATACAAAGCTAGACCTAGGAAAGGTCGTAATTTTGTGACAGTCTTCGGGAGTACCCAACTTATCACCGCACTAACCTCTGAGGATCGACTGATATACCTTTGTCAAAGATAACATGGCCTAAGAAGGATACTTCAGATCACCAAAAGTCACATTTTCTATATTTAGCATACAGTTTGTTCTTCCTTAGTGTTTCAAGTACCTGCCTTAGATGGTGTTCATGTTGGCATTTATCCTTAGAGTAAATAAGTACATCATCAATGAAGACGACTATAAAGTGATCTAGGAACTCCATGAATACTCGATTCATAAGATCCATGAAGGTCGCTGGGGCATTTGTCAGTCCAAAAGGCATAACTAAAAATTCATAATGCTCGTATGTAGTTCGAAAGGCAGTTTGGGAAATATATGTATCTTTAATTTTCAATTGATGGTATCCAGATCTTAAATCAATATTGGAATACTCAGTCGAACCCTGTAATTGGTCAAAGAGATCATCTATTCTTAGCAGAGGATACTTATTCTTTATTGTCCTCCTGTTTAGTTGTCTATAGTCAATGCACTACCATATCGACCATCATTCTTCCTTACAAACAAAACAGGTGCACCCCATGGTGAATTACTAGGACGAATGAAGCATTTGTCTAACAGTTCGTGTAAACGTACCTTTATCTCCCGTAGTTCCGTCGGTGCCATCCTATATGGAGGAATAGAGATATGCTGAGTATCAGGTGTGAGAGAGATTTCAAATTCAATCACTCGCTTAGGTGGTAATCCGGGTAATTCATCTGGAAATACAACAGGAAACTCGCACACTATAGGCACATTACCTATCATTCTATCTGACCCTGATGTAGTTGATACATAAGCTAAATAGCCATGACACCCTTGTTCTAACAGTTGTTGAGCCTTCAGAGTATAGATGTATTTGACATCATCATTGTATGTCTTTCCAATAAATTGGAACTCTATCGAGTTAGGAATGTGAGAATTTATCGTCATCTAGAAACAATCAAGGCATGCATGATGTCTTTCTAGCCAATCCATTCCTAGGATGAGATCAAAGTCATCTATTTCATTAAGTAAAAAGGAAACATGTATCTGATGTCCTGCTATTAGTAATACACAATCATCCAGGATTTCTCGGATTATAAATACATGTCCTCCTGGTCCCTTGATCAGATAGGACTGTTGTACTTCTATTGGTACCTTACCCAAAGTGGGTACTAACCTTCAAGCAATAAATGAATGTGAAGCACCCAAGTCAAACAAGGCATGTACTGAAAAACTATGAATAGTAACAGTACCTCGTACAACCGTACCTGAATTGTAGGCTTATTCTTTAGTGATTGCATTGAGCGGATCATTAGGAATTGACAAATTAGAGTCTGCAACGCTTTGTGGTGGTTGCGGCTGTGATGCCCCTAGGATCCGGGTACTCGACAACCCAATTACATGCATACGCATTCCACTGCAAATAGTTAACATTCGTAACAATAGGAGAAAAATAGCAACATGCACAGGAATTTAAAATTTTGCTTCTCATTTAACCTGTTCACATTCCATATTCCACTCATATATACCAATTCCATTACATTCCATTTATCATTTCTATGTGCACAAAAAAATATACAAGTAAGCATGAAATAGGTGTCCACAATTATACATTATGCCTTGTCTCTCAACAAAATACTATAAGTGAAGAAGGATAGTAAAACTACTACTAACAACTGTACTGCAAAAAGTGTCTTGAAGCTGCACACAATGATGGTGCCTCCAACTAGTCACTGCTGCGAACCTGCGGATAAACACGTAGGTACGTTATGAGCAAAGTTGCTCAATACGATTTAAACAACTTACAATAACAAGCAACGTATAATTTAAATGTGTGCAAAAGAGAAAGGAGCTCGATAACTGATCTCACCAGAATTATTTTTTTAATTATTATTATTAGATATGGATATAAGTAACCAAACTTCGTGGATAACAATGTATCCTAACTAAGTTCCCAATACATCCACTTAGTCTAACTTTATCATTGTACTTATGGTTCACATGTTAGTTCCCAACCCGCAAATCATCGCGACAACCCAGTTCTATTTATGCACAGAAGACTGATATCTCATTCCCAACTTCATTAACCACATTTCCCGTAACTCCACTCTTAGTGCTCCCACTCGGAATACCAACCAATGTGGCCTACATTGGCTCGTACACGAGTGTTAACTCTAAGTGGCAAGCAAAACACTAGCCGACCAACCATGACTACTTGGCCCGCGCTCGAGCACCGAGCTAAAGCACGCAAGTGCCGAGGCCAACACTGTCAGATTAGCACCTCGGTGTGCCAAGCAACATGTCCCCCAACCATCGCAGCTACAATAGCAGTTGAGATCGCGGTCATCTAAGCTTCTACCAGGAGCCCCAAGGGTGCATTCCCCTCCCTTGAAGACAAATACTCCTCCACTCGATCACCATGATATCTTACTTATATTATGGTATAAGTTGTCATATCTAAGTTTCTTTATGTTCTTAAAGTGCACCAATAAATGTGTGATTGTTATCCAATGATATCTATAGGTGATTCTCATCGAACAGATTTCCATGGATATTCTCAATACTTAGATTGCCGATGCTCTTCAATTATTAAAAGCAATTTGTGTGTCTACATTAAGATCTAGTACAAGTTGCAATTGAAAACTGATACTCAATCAGGGGACTGTTGAATGCAATCGATCGTCCATGAAGGTGCATCAGAATGATACTGATAAAAGAGAATAGGAGAATCTGGATGCTTAATTTGTGTTGAACATCAACAACATGAAAAAAAGCCATCCGAGTGTGACGATTGGTGGGATTTCAACTGCTAAAATATGTTGAATTATGTTAATGACACATTAGAAAGTGATCATAAAGAATACAAATAATAAGCCATTTCATCATTTTTAAGGAGCAATCAATAGACAATATTTATATCAGCATGCAGTTTACACTTCGCAATCACACATACTCTCATCAATCATACATATTAGGTTCCTTAGTCCAAACTTCCTTTACTTGTGCATTTCTCAAAATTAAGACTTTCATTTTGCTTAAATTGTATTTTGTGAAACACGGGAATTACAATAACAGTGATTCCAGTTTTTTTTCTTGACCAAAATGTTCGAATAGGATATCTTTCTTCATTTTATTCTGGAAAAGTAACTCATCCCAATAAGAAAAAGAACAAAATTTGCAATTGTGGTTCCAGCCTTGCTTATGCTAAATTCCCCATTAATAATATGACACACCATTACATTCTACAATATCTCATCCAAAAAAATCAGTGGATGGGTGGTGCGTTAATGGACCTGCATCCTTCACAATACACATGTTCTTAAGCAAGGTTTCCCATGACCAATTGATCATTACTACGTGTATATTAGTACAAGATATGTACAATTGGTATGTGCATTGCATAAGGTCTGTGCAACACACAAGCATCCATCTAATTTCTCCAGAAGCACCAATGTATATGTAGACCCATGTCCAGGTCTATCTTCATTTCCACGAGGTGGTGCCAAGCCAACCCCATTAATTGGGAGCAAACTTGCTGCTATTTTGATGACTAACCCGAAAAGATGCATGGCACTATGAACTATTCCAAGTGACTGGAAACATATCCCAGGATATAGATCAATGTGGATTTTTATGGAATATGGCCATCGATTGCCCCAAGCCATTTTGCCTTGCCATATCCAGAGGAAGGCACCCACAACTAACATCCAGTGAATATGCATAGTGGGAACAAATATTTAAACCATTACAAAAGTCAGCAATTAGTTAGGTCATACACAACCACGCCGCTGAAACAGGTTGAATAAGTCACTGGACATCATGTAGAACACATCTAAATGGGCATCCATGTCCTGGTGGAGAGAGCATTAGCACAATGGATGGACTAGGGATGACTTCCACAAGATTGGAATTGACCCTATTATAAAATATGAAGAATGCGGAAGCGATAGATAAACAGAGCATAAACACGAAAGATAAATATGGAACACCATGATTTAACGTGGAACCCTACTCCGAGAGGAGCGGGATGAAACCACGAGAGAAGCCCCTGAATTGGGCATTTCTTCTATTGAAGTTCTCAATGAGTACAGGGGGTGTGGGGCTCCTTATATAGCCCCACGGACAGACCCAATAGTGAGCGCTCCCCCATGTGGTACTAAACACATGGGTGGGCTCTTTTCTTTTCCAACACTCCCCCTCAAGTTGGTAGCTGGGATAGCTGCAACTTACAACAATAAAGAAAAATATACATCATTACATCTTCACTTGAAATCACCACAATAAACGTACGTATCCGCAACTAGTAGACAAACCCACTTGCTGACGGGTATATCAGGTCACCGGAACGTATCTCTGTCGTGCCTGGAAGGTTACCGGACTGTCTCTGTCGTGCATGCATGGTCACCGGATCTCTATCTCAGTCGTGCCTGCGGGTCACCGGACTTTGTCTCCGTCGTGCCTTGAAGAAAACAAATCCAGTGCGGAGTCGATGTCGAGGATAGAGACACCACGACGAAGATCGATGCACAGTGAATATGGCTTGATATTCTGTGAAATCCGGAGTGTTTGGTCTGTCAGTCAATGATGTAGGATGCATATGGCTTTTACTCCCCCTTTCTCCCAAACTTGTGAGCATAATGAAAATAATAGACAAGTTGGGAGAAGCAAACATGAATCACATTTTTTATGCGTACGACTTTTTCCTTGTACGCGATATTTTTCCTTTTTTTCGATTTTTTTTGTTAGTATATGCGTACGGCTTTTTCTTGTACGCGCCTCTTTTTCTTTCTCTTTTTTTTTCTTCCTCGGTTTTTCATCTCTTTTTTTTTATTTTCCCTTTTTTTTTGAAACAGCCCACTTGGGCCGAAGCAATCTGAACATGCCCCCATCGTTTTTTTAAAGAAGATCCCTGGGCCCAACACTAAATAACACGTCCCCCCTTTATATTATTTTTTTTGATATGTGAAGAGCCATCGGGGCCCTTGTTCCACAGCCCCTCCCTTTTTCTCTTTTTTTGCTTTTGTTTACTACCGGCCCACTTGGGCCAAATTTCTCAACCCCCATATTTTTTTTTGAAATACACGTTGCCTCCCCCCCTAGGGTTCTCATTGTGCGGTGTGTTTTTTTTCTTGAGACATTGCCGCCGCCGCTGCCAACTGGGAGATTCCCAGATCTGGATCTCGTTAGAGGATCACACGCCTCAGATCTGGAGCTCGTCTGGGAGAACAGACGCGCCGCACGACCTGGAGATACTTGGCAGGAGACCCGGGGAGGCGTCAGGACTCGTGCCTGTCTGCGCGGGATGGGGATGTGGCTTGAAGGCGCAGAAGCCTGGGGGCTGCCGCGGGAGGCTGTCATCGCCGGGGGAGAGGCGCCAAAGCCTCCATCGCCTGGGATCAGGCTGGAGGAGGCCACGCACGGGGAGGACTGATGCCTGGATTTGCCGTTGTTGGACTGCAAGGAGGAGGAGCCTTGTACTCTTGGCGTTCCGCCATGGATGTGTCGCCGGCTCGAGCGCTGCCTGATGGCCTTGCGCGAGGAGATGCGCGGGGGGGGGGGGGGGGGGGGGGGGCTACTGTTCGACGCGCAGGGGGGCATGGGCTTGTGCTTGCCGCCTCCGGAGGGCTTGAACATGATGAGGTGGCGAACTGGACGAGCTTCGAGGGTTTCTGATGCCGACGCGAGATGCGGCTTCCTCCTCCAGACGATGGTGGTAGATCTGCTATAAACTTGGAGGAGGAACGATGGCGGTAGATCTGTTGCTGCATGAGGTGCTCTGCCTTTGCCCGATGGTAGTAGATCCTGAGGAACGAGGCGACGACCCCGTCTGCTATAACTTTTAGAGAGAAAACGGGTGCGGAATCATTAGGGTTTCATAAACATCGAACTCAGAACATCACCCAAACCTTCTCGAATCTCGAATTATCTTTATAAAAAGATTTTCAAGAACTGAACACCATAATCGACTCTCGAACAAATGAAAAAAAAACTCCGCGAGAATCGAACCCACTCTGATACCATATTATAAAATATGAAGAATGTGGAAGCGATAGATAAACAGAGCATAAACACGAAAGATAAATATGGAACACCATGATTTAACGTGGAACCCTACTCCGAGAGGAGCAGGATGAAACCACGGGAGAAGCCCCTGAATTGGGCATTTCTTCTATTGAAGTTCTCAATGAGTACAGGGGGTGTGGGGCTCCTTATATAGCCCCACGGACAGACCCAATAGTGACCGCTCCCCCATGTGGTACTAAACACATGGGTGGGCTCTTTTCTTTTCCAACAGACCCAAAGAACCACATAACCACTGTGGGTGTTCACGAAACATATATTCAGCAAACTGCATATAAAATAAGATCAAATTCCACATTAATCTGTACAAAATCATTTAGATTTGAAAATAACTCATTCGGATATAGGATCGAAATCGTATGGAATCCGAAGCAAGAGGGAGGGATTGTCGTACCTTAAGAAGACCTGTTTCCTCAGAATCTTCACCCACAAAGAATGGGACGATCGATGCCCAGATGATGATGCAAAACAGTATACGGAGATACCATGGACCTTCTGTACGCGGGGGTGGTCTTGGATCGTCGATCCGAGACGCTCCGGTGAGCTCCTACGGAGCTCCGGCGAGGGAAAAGGGGAGGAGCAAGAGGTCTAGTCGAAGGAGAAGGGAGTTGGGGCGTTTTGGACGAGGGGAGGGTTGGGGTTTAAGTGTATAACACGGATTCGGATCCGAATATGACCCGGACACCTCCTCGCTAGAATAGCCATAACTTGAGCTCCCGAAGTCGGATTTTAGCGTTCTTGGACTCGTTAGAAAGCTATCAATGACCCCTATGCAATGGACTCATTATTCGAATTTTTTGGTCACTGTACAAGTACAGATTTTGTAATTAAGTCCAGACTCAGTCAAGATTTGTATTTTAGTCCATGTTCAGTATTCGGGATTTTCACATCATAAAAATCTCAAAAGAAGTCTCGTCCCTGAGAGTTAGGATGATCCTAGTTGATTTCATCACCCGAACCCCATTGTATTCAATTCTCCTAGAGAAATAAGCGCATAAAAATCTCAAAGAGAGCGAAACCCTTAAAAATCATAAAGGGAACTTGACTATTGTTTCAATTCCATACCTATGAACAGATAAGGGTACTTCTCCCTAATGTCTGCCTCAGTTTCCCATATCGCTTCCTTGATGCCTTGACATCACCACAGCACCTTGACTAAAGGGATCTCCTTCCGTCTCAGCCTCTTGACCGCGTGGTCCAAAATCTGTACCGGCTCTTTTGGGAAGGAGAGGTTTGGCTCCACCGCCATGTCCTCATAACTAATCACATGTCAGGGATCTTGGATGTACTTCCTGAGATTCGACATGTGGAACACATCATGGTTGCCCTAGAAGTGTGGCGAAAGGGCCACCCTATAGGTCACTTTCCCAACACGGGCCAAAATCTCGAAAGGTCCTACTAAACGCAGTGCTAGATTGCCCTTTGCACCAAAATGTTTTACGCCCCTCATCAGGGACACACGTAAGAACACGAAGTCTCCGACCTTTGATCGTGAGAGACGCTCAGTCACAAAGGATTGGCTAAAAGTTTCCCATTAGGACACGAATGCATGACAACATACCTGAAACTTGAGCTGTCTACGACGACGGTCGGTGTAACTCTTATGATGGCTCTGCGCAGTAAACAATTTCCTCCTAGCATTTTCCACTACTATGGAGGTCTCCTCAATGATATGCGGGGTGAACATGGTGTTGTCAACCACCTGCTGCCTACAGAAAGGTGTGGTGCAACGCCTCCCGTACAATGCCTCAAATGGTGGCATGCCTTTACTGGCATGGTAGCTATTGTTGTATGTATACTCAACTAGTGGGAGGTGATCCTTCCAAGATCCCTTCCACTCGACCGTGCATGCTCAGAGTAGATCCTCCAAGGTCTGAATAGTCCTCTCAGACTGCCCATCTGTCTGTGGATGGTAGGCTTAACTCATGCGCAGTTCGGTCCTCAAGGC
This sequence comes from Ottelia alismoides, assembly GCA_037367405.1. Classification (NCBI taxonomy): domain Eukaryota; kingdom Viridiplantae; phylum Streptophyta; class Magnoliopsida; order Alismatales; family Hydrocharitaceae; genus Ottelia; species Ottelia alismoides. Next base: position 120,116 of record JAZKJV010007528.1, on the reverse strand, counting down.
TCTCATGAATTCTCCTCAGTAGAGTGATGTGAAACGGAAATCTCTGTCTGACACTACTTCCTTGGGTATCCCAAGCAACCGAATGATGTGCTGAACATTTAACTTGGCTAGTTACACTGGTGTATATGTCATGTTGACCGGGATGAAATGGGTTGACTTGGTCAACGGTCAACGATGACCCATATCGCATCAAGCCCTCCAGGGGTGCGCAGCAATGATGTGACAAAATCCATGGAGATGCTCTCTCATTTCCATACCGGGATGGGAAGAGGCTGCAGTAAACCAGGAGGCCTCTGGTGTTCTACCTTCACCATCTGGCATGTAAAACATCTGCTAACGTGTTCAGCTATGTCCTTCTTCATGCATTCTCACCAAAAGTGTTGGCGGAGGTCCCTGTGCATCTTGGTGCCACCTGGATGTATGGAGAGTCTCGAGCTATGTGCCTCATCCAGGATCTCCCTCCTCAACTCCTCGTCATCTGGGACACACACACGGTCCCCCATCCATACGATGTATTAACAGACTCGAAATCCGTCAAATTCAACCTTCAAACATCTGTAGTACAAGCCGTGGATCCTCTGATCTGCCTGTTACCCTTAAACGATCCTATCCCAAAAGCTTCTATACTTGGCTGGCATTGTCACTGCATCGGATGTGCCCTCATATGGATGCCACTCACTAAGTGCAGTGAGCACGTCCCAAGTTTACAACAAGGCTGCCAAATCCTCAGTGTATGGTCGCCTACTCAAGGCATCTGCTATCACATTCCCCTTACCAGGATGGTAGGAGATGGTACACTCATAATCTCTTAGCAGTTCCATCCACCGCCTTTGCCTAATATTTAACTCCTTCTGATCAAAAATATATTTGAGGTTCTTGTGGTCTGTTAAGATCTCAAATGTCACCTCATATAAATACTGATGCCATATCTTTAATGCAAAGACTACGGCCGCCAACTACAAGATATGAGTGAGGTAGTTGCGTTCTTGGTTCTTCAACTGCTGTGAAGCATACGCCACAACCTATCCACACAGCATTAACACTGCACCCAAGCCCTCCTTGGAAGCATCCGTGTATATGGTAAAATCTAAGGTACCATAAGGAAGGGTGAGGATGGGCACAGAAGTCAATCTCTCCTTAACCGTTCGGAAGCTCAACTCACATTTATCGCTCCAAATAAATGGGACATCCTTCCGTGTCAACCGGGTGAGGGGTAGAGCCAACTGAGAGAACCCTCTAAAAAACCTCTTGTATTACCCGGCAAGGCCAAGGAAGCTGTGAATCTCCGTAAGCGTCTTAGGTCGCTCCCAAGATACCACTGCCTCTATCTTGACGGGATCAACTGACACCCCCACCCAAAAAACCACGTGGCAAAGAAAAGCCACCTCAGAAAGCCAAAACTCATACTTATTGTATTAGCATACAACTGGTGCTCTCGGAGCGTCTCTAGTATGGTGCGAAGATGCGACTGATGCTCATATTCATCATGAGAGTAGACTAGAACCTCGTCAATAAACACGATCACAAATCTGTCCAAATGAGGTCGGAAGACCCGGTTCATCAAATCCATGAATACGGCAGGTGTATTCGTAAGCCCAAATGGCATCACCAAGAACTCCTAGTGGCCATATCTAGTGCGGAATGCAGACTTCATTACATCGGCTTCCTTTATCCTCAACTGATGATATCCTGACCGCAGGTCAATCTTAGAGAACACTGTCGCTCCCTACAACTGGTCAAATAGATCATCTATCTTGGGAAGTCGGTAACGGTTCTTGACCGTCTTCTTCTTCAACTCCGATAATCTATGCATAGCCTTAGAGATCCATCCTTCTTCTTCACGAAGAGGATTGGTTCTCCCCATGGTGACGTACTGGAGCGGATGAATCCATTCTCCAACAGCTCCTGCAATTGCACCTTGAGCTCCTTGAGCTCAGCTGGTGCCAACCTGTATGGAGGGATAGAAATCGGTTGTGTATCTGGTAATAGCGTCATCTCAAACTCTACCTCTCGTACTGGTGGTAATCCAGGAAGTTCGTCTGGAAATACATCAGGAACTCACGCACAACTATGACATCCTCTATCATATGGTCATGTGCCACCGAGTCTATTATGTATGCGAGGTATCATAGAAAACCCTGGGTAAGAAAGTGGTGTGCCCTCGAGGTGGATATACACTCAATCTCTTCATCCGATGTGCGTCCATCGAACTGAAACAACGGCACTCCAAGTAAGTGGAAGACCACTGTTTTCCTAAAACAATCCAGGCACGCGTGGTGCCTCTCTAACCAGTCCATGCCCAGGATGATTTTAAAATCCTCTAATTGTATCAATAACAAGAATGCGGGCATCTCATGCCCACCTATCTGTACATCCACATCTTTCACTGTCTGGTGGATAATGAACAATTGGCCCCTTGGACCCTTGATGTAATACGGGAAAGCAACCTCCATCACTGACTTGTCCAGTGTGGGCACCATACGATGTGCAAGGAAGGAATGTATGGTCCTTGAGTCAAACAATGCATGTAAAGAAATCCCATGGGCTAAAATCATACCTCTGACGACCGATCCATAAGCATGAGCCTGTTCCTGTGACACTGCATGCAGCTGCCCTCATGGCGGGGCTCTAGATCCTGCAGCACTAACCATCAGCTGTTGGGCTCGCTGGAAGTTACGACCACCTCGGCGGAATCCTGATCTCTGAAACTTGTTGGAATACCCAGTCGATCTTCCACTCTGATGTTGTTTCTTGCATGAGCTACTCGTACGCAAAGGGCATTGGGCCTTGAAGTGGCTCGGTTGTCTACAAAGGTAACAAGTGCGATTGTCTGCCTATGATAAGATCCCACAAGAAACAGAATTGTCGCCCTCAAGTAGACGGCTCTGTGTTTGCGTAGGGGAGCAAGAAGGAACTGAACTGCATCCTGCCAAGACCTGTCCAAAGGTAGGCGTGAACCGGTTGTCAGGTGCTACTGTCCCTGTCGAGTGGTGGAAACGGTCTCTACGTGACTGAGAGAAGTCCCGCCGCACAACCATACTAAGCTGAGGTAGGGGCAACCGTGACTAACTCCTCTAAAAGCGGCATTGGGTCTTCTACCACTTTGTTGCTTTCTCCGTGACCTCCTTAGTGGAGGTGAAGTCCAAGGTAGATAGCCGCTCCTGTACCTCCTCGCGCTTTCCTCGGATGAACTTCTGCAAGTTCTCCTAGGGATAGGTTGTCGTAGCAGGGGAATGGCAAGAGAGCTCTGTGTATTGGATCAAGTACTCTTGGGCCGTCATTGACCCCTGTCTCAACTCAGTAAACTGCCTCCTCTGATATTCCACCCAATGGTCTGGGGTAGAACACTGCACGGAACTCATAAAATAAGGTCTCCCATGTGATGGGTCCTGTCAAGTGCTCCTTGGTGGCATTCTACCACCGCTCTGCATATCCGACCAGTGGGTACTCTGCAAATGACACCCATGTGTCCTAGGGTGCACGTATCATCTTCAAAGTTTTGCCAACCTGTGACGTCCATAGCTCGGCGTCGTCAGGGGAGGTGGTACCAAGGAACCGGGGTACCGCCACCCACTGGTAAGTGGCGTAAGTTCTCTGATGCTTCTAAAAGGCAGCTGCATCCTCTGGCTACTCAGGCTCCAAGGAAAATGACAAGTTGACACTTATCTCCCCATCATGAGGGTAACGGTAGGATGGGTCATCCTATAGCTGGAGCTGCTGCTCCATCGCCTCTTGGCGTTGTCGGATCCCCTGTACTGCCTATACAAGTAGAGCCAACTGCTGCACCACATCTGTATCTACGCGAGGCGGCATGGTTCTACAAAAAGGATCAAGGCATTAATACTTATTTTCTTAAGAGAGACATTATGTGATACATATGGACATGGATGCAATCATGTTGTTCTCCTGTGGATTCATGTTGGGTCAGAAGACCTTCACACTATCTATTATTCGAACACCAATTCAGAATGATATGTGTGGAACGAATGGAGTACCATTGCTCTGATACCAAGCTGTGATACCCCTAGGATCCGAGTACTCGACAAACCAATTCCATGCATACGCATTCCACTGTGAATACTTGACATTCGTAACAACAGGAGAAAAATAGCAATATGCACAAGAATTTAAAATTTTACTTCTCATTTAACATGTTCACATTCCATATTCCATTCATTGCATATAATAATTTCATTACAATACATTGATCATTTCCATATGCACAAAAAAATATACATGTAAGCATAAAATAGGTGTCCACAATTATACATCACATGCCGTGTCTCTCAACAAAATACTACAAGTGAAGAAGGATAGTAAAACTACTACTAACAACTATACTGCAAAAAAGTGTCGTGAAGCTGCACAAAAGGATGGTGCCTCCAACTAGTCACTGCTGCGAATCTGCGGATCCACATGTAGGTACGTTATGAGCAAAGTTGCTCAATACGATTTAAATAACTATACAATAACAAGCAACATATAATTTAAATGTGTACAAAAGAGAAAGGAACTGGATAACTAATCTAATAAGAATTACATTTTTAATTATTGTTATTAGATATGGATATAAGTAACCAAACTTCGTGTATAACAATACTTCTTAACTAAGTTCCCAACATGTCCACTTAGCCTCAGTTTATCATTGTACTTCTGGTTCACAAGTTAGTTCCCAACCCACAAATCATTGCGACAACCCAATCCTCCTTATGCACTTGAGACCGATATCTCAATCCCAACTTCATTAACCAAATTTCTCGGAACTCCCCTCTTAGCGCTCCCACTCGGAATACCAACCAATGTGGCCTACATTGGCCCGTACACGAGTGTTAGCTCTAAGTGACAAGCAAAACATTAGCCGACCATCCATGACTACTTGGCCCGCGCTCGAGCACCAGGCTAAAGCACGCAAGTGCCGAGGCCAACACCGTCAGATTAGCACCTCGGTGTGCCATGCAACATGTCCCCCAACCATCACAGCTACAATAACAGTTGGGATCACGGTCATCTAGGCTTCTACCCGAGGCCCCAAGGGTGCATGCCCATCCCTTGGAGACAACAACTCCTCCACTCGATTAACATGATATATTACTCATATTATGGTATAAGATGTCATATCTAAGTATCTTTATGTTCATGAAGTGCACCAATACATGTGTGATTGTTATCCAGTAATATCTATAGGTGATTCTCATCGAACGGATTTTCATGGAAAGTCTCAATACTTAGATTGCCGATGCCTTTCAATTATTAAAAGCAATTTGTGTGTCTACATTAAGATCTAGTACAAGTTGCAACTGAAAACTGATATTCAATCAGGGGACTACTGAATGCAATCGATCGTCCGGGAAGGTGCATCGGAATGATACCGATAAAAGAGAATAGGAGAAACTGGACGATTAATTTTAGTTGAACCTCAATAACTTGACAAAAAGCCATCCGAATGTGACAATTGGTGGGATTTCAGCTGCTAAAATATGTTGAATTATGCTAAAGACACGTTTAAAAGAGATCATAAAGAATACAAATAATAAGCCATTTCATCGTTTTTTTAGGAGCAATCAATCCACAATATTTATATCAGCATGCAGTATACACTTCGCAATCACACATACTCTCATCAACCATACATATTAGGCTCCTTAGTCCAACCTTCCTTTAATTGTGCATTTCTTAAAATTAAGACTTTCATTTTGGTTAAATTGTATTTTGTGAAACACAGACATTACAATAAGGGATAATTACATCCATAATCCTGAGTAATTTCGCAATAACATTCATAACCCTGCATAATCATGAATTACGCTCAGGACCTTGAATAAGTGTGTCGTCTTATACCCATAACCCTCCGTTAGTTTGTTCATTAACTCAACTAGATGGCTGAGTTAATCAATCCAATCTACAATCTGATGGCTGTCATTAATTAAAAGTAAAAAGAAAAGAAAGAAAATTCCCCCTTCCACCAGCCCTCCAACGCCACCATCTCTGCCATCTCTCCTCCCACTCCTGTTGCCACCACCACCGCCCTCTCTCCGGTCTCCAGGCTTGCAGTCGAGGGTGGAGGGTTTTTGCTGGCAGGGGGTTTTGCTGGAGTCGAATCAGAGAGGGGGTAGGGGGGTCGAGGGGTTGGGCGATAGGGGGATGGGCTTCAGTGGTGGGGGCGGTGTGCAGGCAACCGAGGAGGGGATAGGGGGGTCGAGGCGTTGGGCGATGGGTTTCGGTGGTGGGGATGTCGGGGAGGGAACTGGGGGGGGGGGGGGGGGTTTCACGGCGTTGGCGATGGCTTTTCTGGATGGGGATGTTTCGGTGGTGGTTGCGGAAACCAGGGAGGGGGTAGGGGTCGGGCCGTTGCGTCGGGGCGGCAGGGAGGCGACCAGGGGGGCTCGGGGCAGGGGGGAGTGGGTCTCGGGGCGGGGGGAAGCTCAGTAAGTGGGTCTCGTGGTGGGCGGTGCTCCTCCAGGGGGGACAGGGGAAGCTCGATGCATGGGGGGAGGGGGGGGGGGGAGGCGAAAGCAGGCGATCGGGAACGCGGAGGGGGAAGCTCTTTGGGACAGGGGAAGCTCGGGGGGGTGGGGGGTGGCGGTGGGGGGCTTGGGGACAGGGCAAGCTCAGGAGGGCGGTGGCAGTGGCAGGTGGGTCTCGCGAGTGGAGGCGGGGGGTGGCGGGTGGGTGCAGGGGAAGCTTCGCGCACGGGGGGGAGTGGGTCTCAGGGTGGCGGTACGCGGCAGGACAGGAAAGGAGGCACATATTGTAAATAAGAATAGATATTAGGGGTAGTTTTGTATTTTTTAACGAAAACCGTCAAACATAACGCCCATCCCAAACGGGACATGACACAGGGTTATGTTATGTAAGAGTTAAGCATTACGCATGGTTCCTCATGTAATTCGCGATTATGCAAGGTTATGAATGTTATTGCAAAATTACTCAAGGTTATGGGTGTAATTATCCCTTACAATAACAATGATTCCATTTTTTTCTGGAGCAAATGTTCGAATAGGATATCTTTCTTCATTTTATTCTGGAAAAGTAACTCATCGCAAATAAGAATAAGATCAAAATTTGGCATTGTTGTTCCAGCCTTGCTTATGCTGAATTCCCCATAAATAATATCACACATCATTACATTCTACAATATCTCATCCAAAAAAATCTATGGATGGGTGGTGCGTGAATCGACCTGCATCATTCACAATACACACGTTCTTAAGCAAGGTTGCCCATGATCAATTGATCATTATTACGTGTATATTAATACAATATCTGTACAATTAGTATGTGCATTGCATAAGGTCTGTGCAGCACCCAAGCGTCCATCTAATTTCTCGAGAAGCACCCACGTATATGTAGACCCAAGTCCAGGTCTATCTTCATTTTCACGTGGTGGTGGCAAGACAACCCCAATAATTGGGAGCAAACTTGCTCCTATTTTGATGACTAACCCGAAAAGATGCATGGCACTATGAACTATTCCAAATGATTGGAAACATATCCTAGGATATAGATCAATGTGGATTTTTATGGAATATGGCCATCGATTACCCAAAGCCATTTTGCCTGGCCATATCCATAGGAAGGCACCCACAACTAACATCCAGTGAATATGCACAGTGGGAACACATATTTAAATCATTACAAATGTCAGGACTTAGTTAGGTAATACACAACCACGCCGCTGAAAACAGGTTGAATAAGTCACTGGACATCATGCAGAACACATCTAAATGGGCATCCATGTCCTGGTGGAGAGAACATTATCACAATGGATGGACTAGGGATGACTTCCACCAGATTGGAATTGACCCAAAGAACCACATAGCCACTGTGGGTCTTCATGAAACATATATTCAACAAATTACATATAAAATAAGATCAAATTCCACATTAATCTGTACAAAATCATTTAGATTTGAAAATAACTCATTCGGATATAGGATCGAAATCGTATGGAATCCGCAGCAAGTGGGAGGGATTGCCGTACCTCAAGAAGACCTGATTCCTCGGAATCTTCACCCACGAAGAACAGCATGATCGGTGCGCTAATGATGATGTAAAATCGTATACGGAGATGCCTTGGACCTTCTGTATGCGGGGGTGGTCTCGGATCGTCGATCCGAGATGCTCCGGTGAGCTCTGGCGGAGCTCCGGCGAGGGAAAAGGGGAGGGGGAAGAGGTCTGGTCGAAGGGGAAGAGAGTTGGGGCGTTTTGGACGTGGGGAGGGTTGGGGTTTAAGGGTAAAATCCGGATTCCGATCCAGGTTTGGATCCGAATATGACCTGGACACCTCCTCGCTAAAATAGCCATAACTCGGGCTCCCAAAGTCGGATTTTAGAGTTCTTGGACTCGTTAGAAAGCTATCGACGAGTCCTATGCAGTGGACTCACTATTCGAATTTTTTGGTCACTGTACAAGTAATGATTTTGCAATTAAAACTAGACTCAGTCAAGATTTCCATTTTAGTCCATGTTTAGTATTCGGGATTTTCACAACGGCATAGGAGATGCTCATTGTGAGCCATGATCTCTACCACTGTTGTAAAAGTCGGCAGACTAGGCCGACTAGTCGGTCCGACTAGTCGAGTCGGGGGGTACCCGACTCGACTAGGCCAAATCGGCCAATAGTCGGTCAGACCCGATTAATCACCCGAATAGTCGGCCTAGTCGGCCGACTTTTGCATAGAGATTTCTCGGCTGACTTTTGCATAGAGATTTCGGATATATGTTTCGGCGCAAACCGTAAACTCGATTACCCGTTTAGATGTAGATGAGATTTAGGGTTTGTTGTTAGACAATAAGATGAGATACTTAAGGTTACATGCTAATAAGTATAACTCACAAATAAATTTAAAATATAAAAACTAAAAACACTAAAAATGATAAATAAAAATTATAATAAACTTCTATATACTTTTGTACTTTAAATTATAGTTTTTCATCTAGATATAAAATATCAACTAATTAATATACTATCCTGGATAATTTTACTTAAAACTTTGTGATTTAATTTCACGTTGGTTAACTTATATAAGATTAGAATTGTGTTTATTACGCATAAATGTTCGTTAACTTAGATACTACTTGTTGATTTGCATGATAGTAAGGTATCTTAGGTTATTTACCTTTATGGTTGTTGATTAGCTTTGTATTAATTTAGTTCTAACTTCAACTCGTGCTATGTACCAAACATTTTGTTCTTAACATTTTGTCCGTGCTATGAACCAAACATTTTGTTCTTAACTTGCTTCGTTTTTCTTCTGTTACTATAATTTTTTAAGCTCTCAAAAATATTAAAACTGCTAGTTATATGAATATAAATGAGAGTACATGTTATAAAACTTGATTTATATATTTAAAATAATAAAAAATTCAAAATCAACTAATGCGCGACTAAATCCGATTACTCTCCCGACTGCCGATTAATCCTTAGTCAGTGACCTGCCGACCGAGTACCGACTGCCGACTTCTGCAAGCTTGACCTCTACCCTGTCTCCCTCCGCATGTTGCTCCATTGCTCGGGGTGGATGTTATACTGTTAACTGGAGTTGGTTTAAACAATGAACCTCTCAACTGCGGACATTATTTCTAATGTGACCTTCTTGATGACAATGATAACATGCACGTATTCATGTCTGAGCTGAAGACCCAACCACAGAGGTAGTAGTTCCTGGTGTTGAGTTACAAGGGTATAGTGGAGGTCTAGAGAAACCCCCTCTTCCTGATAACTCATACCCCAGGTCTGTGGCGAGCTTATACTGGAAACAACTGGATGATAGCGACGATCTCTACGGTTATAATTTGCCTTGGGTTTGGATTGTCCACCATTAAAGTGGAAACTTCTTCTTTGGCGGATTTCATTTCTCTCCATCTCAATATGAGAGGCGATGTCCATTGCTTCATCTATGGTTGTAGCTCTAAAACCCACAAGCTTTTCTCTCAGATCTCCCTAAAGACCGCTAACAAATTTAGTAAGACACTCTTGTGGTTAAGCATCTAGAGGTGGGGAGTAACGTAGTAGCTCGGTAAAGTGGATATGCTAATCTCGTACGGTCTTAGAACCCTGGTTCAGATAAGGCAACTCTCTCCTCTTTAATTCTTCCTAATGGGAGGGACAAAAGTCAGCTCGGAACCTCTCTTCAAAGATATCCCATGGAACATGATCTGCTAATTTCTTGTAAATTGATCTCCACCATCGTCGTGCATAATCTGCTAGGGAGTAATCAACAAAGTGCACCCAAGTGCCAACTGGTGCATGTATAATCCTCAACGTCCTACTAACATCATCGAGCTATAATTCAGCCTCGGCAGGTGTCTTTAGAACTTTGAATCGGGGAATGTTTCCCTTTCGGTAATTGTCAAGTAATTTTTGATGTCTAAGAAGGGTCTTCTCCATTGCTCCTTCATCTGGGGTTAGAGCAGACTTAGTGGAAGGATAGTAACTCGATTCTTCCTCAGAAAAGTGGACAGAACCCTCAACTCTAGCATCTGAAGGATTGGATGCCTCAAGTCTTTGAGCTTGTGCATTGAGCCTCTCCAATAATGCTTGTTGCCTATGCCCCATGTATTGGTAGTATTGTCATCATAGCCGCTAATTGTCTAGGCATGTCTTGGTCTGCCATGATCTTGTGACGAATCAAGGCCAAAGGTCAGATCATATATGTCTTAGCATGATGTACATAAGGGACAATGACTTGTGAATGGTATTGCAGTCAATTATTAAGATCAAAGGATCTTAATAAAATCTTAGTTACGGAATAACACTCATAGTTGCCATTTATTAAATAAATTAATGTAGTAACCGAGCTCTGATACCAAACTATCACGACCCTGATTCCGGGTCGTCGGATCCTCCCATATCCGGATCTAGTTACTCAACAATAATTTATTTAGCAATCACAACTACCATTTAGAAATAGAGTGCAATTAAAAATACCCAGAAGAAAGTATTTCAACACTTTTCCATTCATAAAATATAGTTCACATGATACATTTTCCCACTATAACCATTTACATGTACATCAGCTAGAAGGAAATGCATAGAAAGATTACTAACTACCTTACAGAGTAAAGCTACTGTGGCTAGCTGGATGACTATGTTAGTTGATTTTATTATTAAAGTCCTTGTGTTGGTTCACCGACACTTGTTGGGTTTTCTATAAATCATAGGATAACAGTTAGTGAGTACTAAGCACCGAAGCAGAGAAAATCAAACAAATGTGTAATTTTTCAAAACTTGTTATCACGAAAATTTTCATTCATTTTCATTAGTTTAATTCCTATTCCTTTCAGTTCCACGTCAGGGATTAGTACAGGGAATTACCTCACCAATATATGGACTCCGATGTTGTGGACACTTCGGGATTGGAGATTGCGTTGATCTAGTAAGCGTATGCCGTCGTACGTCACCTCAACTAATCCTCCAATACTACACTGACAATTTCCTTTACTTTTATTAATCAGGATCTCAAACCCTCAGCCTGCAAAAAAATAAGCACACCATCCTCAAGGAATTGGTTGTTTAAAACCTCAGGCTAACATCTAATCACATACCCTACTGACTTTAAATACATGTTATCGTGACCCAACCACTATCCAACCACCCGTACCTCCACATGGGACAACTACATATTCTGTTGTTCAACCCGAAGATATTGGCACCCGGTACCACGCGTTGCGAATTATTTATTTCGTGCATACTTATCATGACAGGGCATCTACGTACCACCTTGGTAGGACCACGCCAATATGGGTTCCTTCCAATAAACCTACTGGTTGCATGCCCGACATGTAGTTCTACTCCCAGTCATCCTTAACATGACACTCGATCCTTTTCAGGATACAACATGATACACATCAGTTCCCATGATGTAATTCTTTCGTTTGGCCTTCATTTTGCATATTCCTCAATATTGAGTATAGATCCACATATATATTAATTCACATCTATATATACTCCAATTTATGCTTATGTTAACTCCCCAAACCCTATCTTTCCAAGCCACTGCATCAATTCGATTCTTAAACCTTATTTTAGTGGGAATCACCAAGTAAATTTTAATATCTTCTCAGAAGAAGCTAAACTTAGGGTTCTTAATAATGAAGAACATAAAAGCAGGAATTTCAATAATCTCATATGAAAATCCAACAACAAAAGGAAGAATTTCATTACCAATCGTGTTTCGTATTCATAAAGGATGATTTAAGGTTCCTTAAACGATCAAATTTCATTTTCGTATCAAAGACGTTAAAAATATGCCAAGAACGCGAAGAATGCATGAAGAGCATGAAGAACGCGAAGAACACATGAAGAACGCGAAGAATATGTTTTCTCTCAAATTTTCGGCAGAGATTCCCCTTATAAGGGGTGATATTTCTAGAAATATTTCAATAGAGTTTCCCCTTATATTGGGATATATTTCTATAAAATATTCGGCAGAGTTCCCCCTTATATCGGGACATATTTCTAGGAAAATTTCGGCAGAGTTTTCCCTTATATATGGATATATTTGAAAATAAAAATGAAAAGTGTTTTCTCTATAAAATCAATCGAGCGGAAAATAACATAGAAACTTAAAGAATTCAACCAAACTGCAAGCGATGGAGAATCGGTAGACACCACACGTCTTAGGTGAGTGAATGTATGACGAATCACAGAGTTCACTGACGTGCATAGCTGCCCATACATATGTAGGGTATTACATAGATTTCTCCATCAAAACACCTATAAAAGTGGAAAAGAAAGAATAGAACAATAAGCAATGAAGAATCGGTAGACACCATGCGTCTTAGGTGAGTGAAAGTGTGACGAATCACAGGGTTCATTGACGTGCATGGCTGTATGCACCTAAGTAGGGTGTTACACAAATTTCTCCTCGAACCATATCAGAAAATGAATCGCAAAGAAGATGAATAGAAAAACCAAACTGAAAAAAAATCATGAATCGAAAACCTAGCTCACGAAGTAAACTAAGAGAGGATCGTGCCATCCTCCTCCTCGTTCACCCGGCAGCACTTCGCTCGCGCTCCTTCTTCGCCTCCCACTCCTCCTCCTGAGCTCTCGACCCTGGCTCTTGGGGTGGTGGTGGTAATGGAAATCGTAGGGAATGAATGGGTGGGGGTATTTATGGGCTATAGAAAAGCGCTAACCATGGTTAGAAAACTATGGTTTAGAACTTTACCGTGGTTAGCGGCCCATGGTTTTGGCCAAAACTTATCCGAAATTGGGGCTTAAGTTAGAACACTCCATATGATTCTTGATTTGCTAATGACACTTAATTAATGCTAATCGTGATTAACTTTCACTAAACACGATTGAACATTCATGGTTTACGCTTTTCTTTTGCTAACTATTAATTATTGTTCGCTAATGGTCATTAACAGTTTTCAATCCATCATTAGTTTCTTTAATCATGCTTTATTAGTCTTAATGACAATCATTACGGGTTAATGACATTTTAAACCTCCTTACTTCTCTTTCTTCTGAAAATCATAACAAATAGAAACAAAGTCCAATTCGTACAAAACAAATTCCGTTGGTTTCCAGTTGATGAGCCAGATCTTATTATATAGGATCTGAGAGATGCCAAGTTCAAGGATTTACAATAGGAGAAAAGAAGTTAGCTGATATTTTCACAAAACCCTTGCCTACTACTAGATTTTAGCAAATTTGACGGAACTTACGATTGTGCACCTTAAAAGATGTTCTATAAAATTCATTTCTCTTAACGTTGCTTAAATGATTGATCCCTGTGAATAGCCTAATTGATCACAAAAGTCAGGATGATCGATCAATCTTGATTTACACCCAAATTTTTTTTATCAAATCACCTAATTCTTAATATCTTTAACTATCACCTGAACATTTGTGACACATGTACATCGTTGGATAACATAAAATATCTCCAAATTTAATTTTGATTTTGAAATTTGAATTTCATCTCCTTTCTTTAAGTATCTAAACTCTTCCACAACCACACTTCTTGATCCCCTTGCATCCCATCAAAGTTATAAAAGTTATTGTGTTTTTCATGTCCGTCAGAAATAAATGATTGTGAATGCACTTAATTATAGGTCCCTTTATTCAAATAGGGTTATGTACAGTGGTCCTCTTCAATACCATGAAGTTGAGAGAAGACAACTGACAATAAAACATTATATTCAAGAGTGTTCTCTAGTTTGTAAAAGAGAAGACAATCTTTCTCTAAAGATCGATTTCTGATTGACCTCATGATGTTGGTCCTCTGCATAGGAATAGAGATTCGAAGGTGTTGGAATAGTGAAGTCAAAGAGTTGACTTGATGAGGTTTTGATAAATTAAGAATTGAATCATATTGTTAGGATCGGGCATGCATTCTCTGACCAGAGGCAAATATACATCTATGTGTCTAAATACGCTCAATAGACAGAGCATTAGATTAAAGACCTAACCAAGTCCATATATGGGTGCATTGGTGTGCATATGACAACATATGAAATGTATGATCTCTCCAAGGGGTCATAGATGCTCATACTTGATGAATCAAGAGATAGAGCACACTCATGATATATTTGAGGTCAAATAGAATTCCTTGCATGATCATTTTATTTATGAAATAACACATGAATTAGAAATACTAACATATGCTTTTGAAAAGTGTATTACTAATACTGTGATCCAAATTGTTGATTGAGAAATATTACGATATGTTGTGGGTTTAATCTTATGATATGCCCAATAGTTTGAACTTCGGCTATATCAAGGTCTTCCAGTATGAAGTATTGTAGACTATTTGGAATATTCTAGGTTAATCTATTATAGTAGAATATTTACATTAACACTTCCATTCTAAGGGAGTGATGAAATCGACTGGATTTTAGTGACTCAATTGATGGAATGTTGTGAGGGATAATTGGATTATGCCTCATTTCATTATATTCAATTCAAATTTCTAATTTGAGTATGCATATGTTGGAAATAGAAATGGAGGTGAACTAATTTTTGCATCTCATTTCTAAGTGCCAAAAGGTTTGGACAATGATTAGAAATGGAGAGGGAAGCTGAGCTCACCACTTCAATCATTTGTTGAGATCATGGAGAGAGTAATGCATTTCGATGTGCTCCCACATAGTGTGTATCGTTTCAACTCAATCACAAATACAAAGTGTATAACATTTAACCAAAATGATTTAAATATCAATATTTGATAGTTATCCAAGTTTGACATCACTATACGTGGATACTATGATCTCATGGACATTTTTCCAAGTATCCGTATCAACTTTTGATAAGTCCTAATTGAACTAGATCTTGTACTTAATGATACCAATATTGTGATAGTAATTGTCATTATCATTGATATGTCTATCAGGGATAGTGAATAATATTCCCATTATTTGTATTTAATATATGAATATTGATTCAGAATAATTAAAAAGGAATATATATATATATATGAATATATTTCACATTAGAAATTGAATGTAAATTGGATTCATATTTTATTTTTGCCTTTATGAATAAGTTTTATAAGTTATGAGATAGTTCTCATAAAATACCAATAATGATTTTTATAATTAAAATTTCCTGAAGATAATGGATTAAAATTAAAAAAACAAGAAATAGGAGAACAAGGATGGCCAAGTTTAGGAATCCTTTGACGTCCACCTTAGGAGTCCTAATTGGTTTAGGCTCTCATATTTTCTATTTATTTGTGGGTTTAATTTGGATGGAGATTAAATGAGGCAATTTGTAGTCATGTTTCTTCAATGCTAAAGATTAGATCCTAGCCTTAGATTATTCATCTAAGGGACATAAAAGGGGATGCTCATATTAGTAGTAGGACTCCTTGGACGTCACCCCCTCATGTATAAAAGACAAGGCATGGCCTCTCACTTGAACACATGATAATTCCAATGCTCCAAAGTGCATTGAGATCTTAGAGACAAAAAGAGATGGTTGAGAACTCTCTTGGATGTCCCCTCTCTTCCATATACAACCCTATTCCTCCTCCATATTCCTCTCCACCTTCTACACTTTGGTTCATCTCTTCATGAGAGAAGAGAGCCTTTTTCTATAATTTTCTTGTACATGAAGAAGTATTTGATTTTGAGTGATGAAATCAGGAGATATATCATCTTCATCGATACTTGGCACGGACAACTTCAAGCAGAAGTTGATATATGAAATTCGTGAGAACCTACGCGGGTCGTCATCATGCCCGTGAGAGGAGAACTGTCGGATCAGAGTAAATTCGAGAGGTTTCTTTCTTTAGAAACTCATGATTCAAATGTGACCCTAATACATCTACTGTTATGTGAAATGATTTGAAGATTATTTCTGATACCATGTAGTTTTGAAATATTTTTTTTATTCTTGTATTAGAGTTCCTATCATGAACTCTACTTATTTCGAAATCATTTTCTATTTTTTGTATTTTCATTATACAATGTTATAAACTCCCTTTAATTTATTTTACAGCCAAGTTTACATGATTTGAGTTTCATATAGGTATGATGAATAACTAGTTGTAGTTTCCCTATCGTCAAGTATATTGATTTTGTGACTTCTTTGATATTTCGAATGTTTTAATATCATACAATGTTGCTTCTATTCTACCATAATTGGAATATGTTTTTTGGTAGAATATATCTATATGGCTTACACTCATGCCCTAAAGACTCACCAAAATTTTGTGTTATTCGAGACATGATTTAGGTGTCGGAAGTTATCATAAACTTCGTTACAGTCAAAGATAGTAGTAATTAATTATGAATTTTTTGCTACTACTATTGAGTCATAAAAAACTTCCTTCAACTTGTATTAGAGATAAGGTCTAGAGGATTTGGATGGCATCCAAGTCAGATGAACGATTGTCCACATTATCGCAATAATATGATACATTGTCTTGTGAGTTGTTTTAACAATTTGAATGATTCAACAACATTTAAAATTACTATTGCTCTTCCCTCTTTTAAAATTGTTTTTGGCATAATAATGGGGTACAAAAGTTCTCGAATCATTCCCAAAGGACACATCAACATTTGATAATATTCATGAGAAGATTTGGATGATTAAATTTATAGCAAACTCTGATTCAATCAAAAATTATATATAGAAAATATACTTTTTTGCAAGTTTTCTGAGTTATGTAACAAAATAAAATAATTATTAGTAAGTCATAAATCCGGTCACAACCAGTGCAAAAAAATTACACTT
Organism: Ottelia alismoides; assembly: GCA_037367405.1. NCBI lineage: Eukaryota > Viridiplantae > Streptophyta > Magnoliopsida > Alismatales > Hydrocharitaceae > Ottelia > Ottelia alismoides. Next base: position 102,926 of record JAZKJV010007528.1, on the reverse strand, counting down.
GATTCCACCGTACCACCTCGAAAAATTGTATTTCTACATAGGCAGAATTAGAGGAGGACTCGATTGTTTTAAATGACTTGTTTCTCTTATTTTGAGACTCAAAATATATGGAAATATATTTGATATATTTACATCAGGCATTGCACGTAATATTTTAGTAATATTTGGGGTCCTGATGGATGTTTAAAAGTGAAGTTAGATAGTGCTTTCTAATTTGAAGTGCGATGGTCGTGACTTACGAATTTGAATCCAAGATCTTTGTTTTATTTATAAGGATATAGAAATAAATTAGAAAGACTTTTTATTTCGTATTACCTTTGATCAATTATGCAATTGGTTGTTTGAAATGCAATTAGAAATTATGAATCATTTTGATCGCCTATGTCAATGTCTAGATTGTTGCATTTGGAAATTAAAAAGGTTTTAATTTACAAATTTCTGAGTGTTATTATATAGTATAATACATGATCGAAAGATCGACAAAATCCCCATAGTACATTATGTAATAATTGTTTTGTCTCGAATTAGAACGATGAAGGTGCTTGACATAAGTATGCATGACCTGGCTGGATCCATTTCAAGGAAGATGATGAATCCATGTTCATCCACCTTTATACTTTCATTTTAGGATTTAGTACCCTATCTAAATAGACGTAAATATCACTAACTTGCATGAACTAACATTCTTATATTGACCTATCAATAGTGTGTAAAAACTTATATTCAAACCCAAAAAAAGAATAAAGATAAGAAAACAAAAATGAGGGAAGTATGTTTCATATTAACTAACTCTAAACTCTGAAACTTATTCCATTACTGACTTGGTTGACTAGGAATAGAGTAGAGGGAGATAGGGCGATATACATAAAACTCTAAAATGTTAAGTATATAACTATTTTATTTAAAGTAGGGGGAGATAGGGCAATACTGCATAAATAACATATATTTATACTATTTTATTTAACATCATGCGCACCTCGAATAAACATGTGTTCAATAAGAAAATTATACATAAATGTATATAAAATAATAAAAATATTGGCAAACATTTATCATACACGTCACTCTATATACTCAATTGAAATGGATATAAAAAACTTCATTGATCTTTATCTTCTCCACATGAATTCCAATTGAACCAAAATCACCTCCATTGTATTTAAATTTTAATTATCTATCTAATGAAGGTGGTCTCTTATTAATTGGATGTAAGATGTAAAATACGGCTAGTTGGTGCACATTAATGCATGCATACATGTATTTTCAGCCATATTATTCCTTCTAAATATTTTTATCTCCTTGTAATTTTAAATAATTGTACATATTATATAACATATATTAAAAGTACAAATAAAATTTAGAAGCCCTTAAAAATGCCAAAAATAAATAATAAATGTTAATACGTAGGTATAATACACTTATATTGTAAAATACATATATTTATTTGTACGTATAAATAAATACATAAAAATCCAAAAAATATGTAGAAATATAATTAACAATGTTGTAAAAATTAAAAAATGAATATATATATATAAATAATTATACCTAATATCTGTGGTTGTAAAAATTTATAAAAAATAATAAATAGTTTAAAAAAAATAAAAATCTTTATATTTTAGATTTATCTAAATAAAATCATTTTCTATTTTAATTTTAATAACATTTTCTTTTATTGTATATTTTTTCATTTGTTATCTCATGTGGACCAATAAGGAGGGACTGTTCACCCACCAGTCAACAACGCCCCCTTCGTCTCTTCACCTATCAAATATTGTCCCCTCTTCTTTTCTTGAAGTTTTTATACTCTTTTCATTCCTTTTTTAGCCGTAACACCTTCTTCATTTATGTTAACCGGATCATAAGATACATATTTATAGTTTGGATTCGGATCTCCTCACCTGAATAAGAACCAAACCCTAATTTTTAACCTCTTCCATTCACTGCTATAATGTCATCTCCAACCATTTTTTTACTTGTCTTTTTGGGACGTAACCCCAAGAATCATGAAGTTGGAGATATATCTTCGTGATAGAAGGATAATCTCACAATTTTGCTACATGGAGAAGGTAGTCGATGACCTGTCCCCAGAGCTTGGAGCCTAGCTCTGGCGTTGGCATCTCCAGGTCACTCCACGCATGTTGAGGTTTAATTTTGGATACTTTTCATCGGCATTTTGTTCACATAATTAATTTCAGTCTCTATTTATGTATTTTCTTGTTTGTAAGCTTCGAATTTTCATACATTAGAGTACATTAGACCATTAGGTACTGACTTCTATTACCCGTTCAAACCACCTTATTCCGACCACACTTCACCTCCATGAGCTTCCCCTTCAACTTCTTCATCTTCCCCTTTGCCCAGATCACCTCGAACCTTCACAGATCGAGTTCCTAGCTCTACCGCCACCGCCCTTTGCTGGAGGGACATCACCCATCTTATCCTAGCCCCTAAATATCCTAATAAAGGGCAAGGATAATTCACCACAGTGTCCCCTTTGTGAGAGTGCCGGTTGGAGCTTTATAAACCCACTTCTCAGTTGTATTCAGTCCAACATGACTATATCCAGGTGATCGATCCATCATTGATCTCCAAGCCTCAATCTACGGGACCTGGACTTTGTTAGTACCATCTTGAGCTACGAAGGCCCTCTAGGAATTGATTGCATCCATCATCCTCTCCACAAGCCGTTGGATGCCGGAGAACCAGCTGGAGGAAGCTTGCATCAGCGGAGCATCTTCCCTGTTCATGTATACTAACACTCCACCTTTGAATCAAGAATAGAGCTCTAGTTTTGACGTGGAGTGTCTGACCTTGAAGCGCCACATCCATCAGGTCTATCTAGAGATCTGCCCTCAACCATCCATCGTCAAACCAGTATCTTCTCACCTCGACTGTTCAATCATAAATGAAAATGTTAGATCTCACATAAGAGTAGTAATTTTCACTTGACCCCTCCAGCATTATGGATATCCTATTTAGTCTTGTATATAATGTGTAGTGTTTTTTTTGTATTTATCACAAGTGTACCTATGCTTTTACATTTTTGTAATTCATTCTGTTTTTGAGCACATCACATGGTCGTTCATGCGAGGCTCATTTTTTGTGGATAATTTGCACTTTTTATCTTTAATATCTTGGACCAGTTACCAAATGCATTATAGTTTTTTTTGTAATTGCAATTGGGTCCTTGGTAGTTCTTTTTAATTGATATTTTAATTATAAATCTTGCATCGATACCCCAGGAGTTGTCATGTATATTACATAAAGCATGAGAACTTTTGGTAAATTGCACATTAGTACTTCCATGCGGGTATTAAAATTTTATTTAACTGTATTTAATTGGTTTTTTTGTTGCTTTGACACCTAGACTTTGTTTCATTGTTCTTAATTGCATGCCTAGTTTCTAAGATCTGCAAAATAATCCTTGCTTTTGATTTTTAATTGCTCTTACTTGATTTCATTATTTTAATTGCATTTCTTTATCTAAAAAGTTTGGGTAAATTATCTTAAATAACTAGACTTATAATTGATCAAAAATATTTTTTATAAGGTATATAAAACTATTTTCTACTTATAAAAATACAAGAACATGTCGTTTTTCACTATTTTAATTTGGAAACTCATAAGAAATAAAATACACGTCTAAAATTACCAAAAAATTTTGTTAGCTAGATATATTTGTATTCTACGACATATCCAAATTTTAAAAAAAAACACAAAACAAAAACCATAAAAATACAAAACACAAAAAAACTTATAAAAATAACATAAAATTATCTAAATATCCAAATACTATGATTTAAGTTCCTTGATTTTTTTATTACCTTCATTTTATATTAAAATGGAAATTATACCCTATTTGAATTATTAGTTATAATTTTAGCACATTTCAATATTCTAAATTTATAGTTTGAATTAATTTATGTATTACCAACTTTAATAAAACAAAAAATTTAAAAAACATGCAAAAAAATGTAAGAAAATAGTAGTTAAGCCCAAAACATTTCATTTTATTTATTTTGAATTTATTTATTATAGATGGAAAAAAATCTAAAATACCTTTTTATCTCTAGTTATATCACTCTTCTATAATACGTGTATTTATTCTAAAAAATAATTAAAAAAATATCAAATTTAAAACCCATAAAATATATAATAATTAAAAACCCACAAAAACAATTAAAAATCAAAATAAATAAAAGGGTAGAAGAACAAAAACCCAAAATGATAATTAATTAGCAATAACTAATTGGTAATTTTTGTCTCTACGCACGTTTTGCATTCTCAGTGGTTCGACACTATACAGACAATTCCACCTATACATTTTTATAGAGTTAAAATAAATTTTTAACTCACATCATATACAATACTTTGATTGATTTTATCACTTACATTATGGGTTTATTGTTGATTATTTGCTTTGATCGGTTACCACAGCGACTTGAGTGTATGACTTGGTAGATTACTTTACCGATTAGTGAAATTTCAACAAATGGTGTTGTTGATGGGAAGTACAACGGTCCGTGTAGAGTAGCTTATTGCCATATTTATCATTCTTGATTGTTTCTCTCTCTTTTTCTTTTATTTACTCGCTTCTATTTTGTATAACATGTTTCTTACAGATCTCTTGTTTGACTCTGTTGTGAGGGTCCATGGAGCGAGGGATGCAATCATTAAAGAGATGAGGCACCCACAAGAGTTGGAGGCTAGCTATTTTACTTAGCCAGTACAAGAGAGTTTCAGAGGAGAACAAGTGTATTGAGATGCAATAGCATTAGTTTCAATTTCTAATTAGTGATAGAAAGAGAGAGAGAGAGAGTATTTGAACATTCTAATAGACACTTAGACGTAGAATAATTTCGAGGTATGCTTGATGAATATGCATTTCATCATCATTGTTCCTTTATTTTAGCTTAAAATGACCTATAAAAAACTTGTAAATATCAATAAATCTCTTCTTTTACTAACCCTCATTCTTATGTAAATATTGTATATTTATCACTATTTTAACATTAATTAATTAAATAAATAAATAAAGCAAAAAAAAAGAAGACAAAAGAGTGTATATATGTAATAGATACATGCTAAAACTCTGACCCTATGATTCGGTGATGACTTGTCCTGATCGACAAGGAAAGTTGGGGGAGATAAGGCCTAAATCCAGAAAATCAATTTCCACTTATGTATATTTACCATTCGTATACTACTATATATTTTACTAAATTTATACAGTTTTTTATTTATCAGCAAAGTAACTCAAAATACAAATATTTTCTCTTTGAAACTTGTACATAAAATAATTAGAAAATAATAAAAATAATTGCAAGAAGAACCCTTGTACATTGTGTAAATAACAACACTTTGAAAAAGCTACAAAGCTCAAATTGTCAGATCAATGTCTTCTCCACCAAAACACAAAATTAACCAAACTCACTTTCATTGTATTCCAAATTAAATAATTTTAAAATAAAAGTGATTTCATTAAAAATGTAATTAAGGTGTGATATGCGTCTTTTTTGGATGTTATTGTATATTATACCTATGTATATTGTAAATATATTTATTCCCTTTGTATTTTTGTATATATTGTATTCTTAAATATTTGTATATATTCCATTTAACCTATTTAAAATACAACTGAAAATCACAAAATCAAAAATATACGAAAATAAAATCATGTACTTATTGTATATTTATAGCACTTTATATATTTTAAAATATTACTATTTATTTAACCTAATAAATTAATTCACAAAAATAAAATAAAAAAATCAATAAAATCCTTGTAAAATATTGTAAATTAATAAATTATTAAATTACATCTATATTTGTTTAAATAATGTTTTAAAAATCATTGTGTTATAAATATATGTATATATATTTATAGATACTATGCTTTATTTATTTATACCTATGTACATATTTTACTTAATTCATTAGAATTCACCAAAAAAATAAGCTAATTTAATTATTAACATTTTTTATTTTCAAATATTTTTTATTTGAATTAATTTTCCATTTTATTTTGAATTAATTTCGTTTTTACTTCTTTTATCATTTTGTGTATTTTGTCATGTAGTAGGGCTAGCGCTGATTGGTTAAGCCAACGTCTGTTGACCTGAGTCAATTCCCAATTCAATGCTTGCCGCAACCTTTTTCACGTGCCAGCTGTCATTCTCCCATTTTCATGCATGCTCTATTGATCAACTCCTTCCACTTTCTTCTCCGAATATCAAGAGCAATTGACAACCTCCCTCGCCAAATCATTGAATCCATCAATCATGCCTCAGTTCGTCCACATTTTGAATTCAAAAACTCATTGGACCTCTAAACATATTTATAATCCCATCCACAATCTTCCCCAGTTGATCTGTTTCCATACCTTTTGCGCCTAAAGTTTATTTCTTGAGACGAAGAAAGGTGACAACGACCTTCTCCCACAGCTGGGAGCGCATGGAAGTGCCTAGGATTCGTGATCCTGCTACTCGTCAGATCTTTGCCGACACAGTTGACGAATCTGCATTTCATCATGTTTATTAATTTTTGTAGCTTAAAATCCCTTATAAAATACATGTATATATTAATAAATCCATATTCTTACTAACTTGTATTTGTGTGTAAATATAAATATTTATTATTATTTTAACCTAAAATAAATAAATAACTAAACAAAAGAAAATAAAGAAAATAAAAGACTGTATATATGCAATAGATACAGGCTGACCCGAACCCCGAGCGAATGTCAAGAGTTGACACGATCGACGCAGAATAAAGTAGAGGGAGATAGGTTCTTTAATCAGAAAATCAAAAGAAACTGTAAATACTTTTCATTTATTTTGTATATAGTTGTATAAACCTACACTATTTTATTTGTCCATAAATTGACCTAGAATTAATTATTTTTCTAATGGAAGTTGTAAATAAAAATGTTTTCAAAATAATAAAATACTTGCAAAGTAAAATAAAGTATATGATGAAAGTTACCACATTCGGAAAAAGCCAGTAAGCGATAATGGAAAGACCAATTACGGCTCCATGTGAACTCAAATTGAATCAAACTAACATCTATCATATTCTAAATTAAGTTATATTTAAAATGGTAGTAAAGTTTCATAAATTGAGTTATGGTTTGCAATACAGTTTTCATGGGTGGTTTTTATAATTTTACCACTTATTTCTTGTGTTTATTTATTCATATTTATTTTTTATACATAATGTATTTTAAATAATTGGAAATATTTTCCAATAATTATTTTAAATTTAAAATAAAATTAAAAATATATAAAACAGAAAATTAACATAATTTCATTATTTAACTGTGCGTATAATGTACCATATGTATATATTATATGTATATAACTAGTTTCCTTAAATAACCACTGCAAAAAAATTAAATAAATAATGTTTATTATTTAATTAAGAAAATGGTTAAAATTATTTTACTTATATAATTGTGTAAATAATATACAATATGTATATAATTTATTAATTCCTTAATTAACCCACCATTAAGGTGGCTCTTTAAGTTATTTGTATTTATTATTATTTTAATTAAGTTATTTAGAGAAATTATTTTATTTGATAATTTAATTAATTTAGTTCCACCATTAACATCTTTCCCATTATTCCATCTCCACTAATTCACTTTTATGAAGTTATTCTTTTTTCTATTTAGTTGGCTCCTCCTCCATCATTTCAATTTTATTAATCTTTTGGTGAGAGGACCTAATCTCGGTGAGAAATCTTGTGGTAGAAAGGTGCCCAACCTTCGTGTTGTCCAATGCCAGCGAGGCGATCTTCGTCAAGGCCGTTATGACATTTATCTGCTCCTATTGTGAAATCCACACTCTATTAGTTCTCGATTTTTCATCTACAAAATTTTAGGTTTAATTTTAGTTTTAATTTCATAGTCATTTTTTTTAGGTCTTTAATCGTGGTTAATCATCCTAGGCGTTCTATCACGTCTCAACCAATGCGATTTTACATCCATATCATCATTGCTATATCTACATTTCCATTCTACCTCATGGAACCAAGCACCTCCAACCACACACATAGGTCGGAGATCCTGATCCATTCGTCCACCTCGTTGCATCTGCATCCACACACATTTTCATTGTTTGATTATTTGTTGACCAAGCTGTCATGCTTGAGTCGGTTTTTGCATCTTATTTCATTGTAGGTACAAGACCCTCAAAATAAAATTTATAAACAAAAAATTTTCTTTCGCTATTCAAAAAAAAATAGGGACGGTAAACTCACTGCCCTGTCCAGCAGCCATTCCCATCGCTCACGCCCCTCGTGACTGCGTCTCCTCGCCATCGCCCCTCATGCGTGGCCACCTCCTCTGGTCGATGGCTATCGCCCTCGCGTGAGCCACCGTCCGCTGATCACCAACGCCTATAGCGATCTTCACATCCACTGATGCACCAACAACCGCGAGACGGAAGGGTGTGTGTCGCCCTCCGCGCGAACACAAATCCGCAGCCGCCGCCTTTGCCATCGCCGCCATCTCTTGAATCCCTCCACAGATGTAGAACCGCCCCGCCTAGAGCCCCTCCACCATCCACCACTGTTGCCTTCGTGCGTCGAAGAAGAAACCCATGTTAGGATAACCTCCATCTTCGCTCGCCGTCGAGCCTTTTCACCACCGCTGAGTCACCACAAACGAGAGAGCCACCGCAGCAATAACAGACCTTCACCGCTCCTCCATCGCCAGTAAGCCTCCCTCTTGCATCGCCACCCCCTCCGCCGACCTCAGGAGCTCGCAACGCAACCATCATCGTTGTCGCCTCCCTTGATTGGGAATGAAGAAGGAAAGGGGAGCCCCCCTTGATTTCGAGAAGAACGAAGGTGAACCCTATTTTGGTGGAGTCTCAATCCTAGCCCTATATGCAAGGGCCTAAAATGTGCCACATCATCCTCATTTATTTTATTTGGGTAAGTTGCATCCACCCCTTTGATGACTGGAATCCGACGAGGGTCAAATTGTAGTGTCGTTGAGGCGACCGCTCACTGAACACCAGTTGATCAACTATTAACCCACATTAAAGAATAAATCAATTACGTCCCAAAATTGTGAATTAACTTTATTAACTCTACCATAAAAATGCATAGTAACTAAGCATGTAGAGGTCGAACCACAGAGAGCAATAAAATTGGGTAGCCTAAGGGAATCCACGTGCATCAGAGTCATCCTTGTATGCATCCTAATTATGTGGGTAATTAATATTAGTACATTATGTTATTATTTATTATTTATTTTATTTTAATTTTCTATTTTGATTTTTAATTTTCTGATTTTATATTTTCTTTATATATATATATATTTAATTTTCTTTTTTCAATATTGGAATATATAAGTTATATAATAAAAGAGGTGCTATAATATTTATAAAAATATGTAGAAATACTCAGAAATTCAGAAATAGAATATTTTTGGTCTTTTTATGATTTTCTACTGTTTTTGTGATTTTTGGGGGTTTTTCAAAATGTTTTTGGTATTTTTAAAAGGCAGAATTAGGAAAATAGTGAATCAATGTTTTGGATGAAGGTAAAATGGGATTGAAAAATATCAAACAACCACAAAATTTTTCCAAACTAATTTTAAAATAAAGGTATAAACATAGGGAACCTAAAGAAGTTGAGTTTGCATTTTTTGGAGTTTTCTATAATTTTATAAATTTTTATCAAGTTTTTAAGGGTTTTCTTATTTCTAAGGATTTGTTTTGAATTTTTTAGTGATTTTTGGACTGACACTAAAATAGGATAAAAGACACAATAGGTGATTTTTTTGGAATTTTTCTAGGTGTTTTACTATTTTTTTGGTATTTTCTATGCTAGACAATAGCTAAAATGCATGTTTTTTATTTTTAATGAATATTAAAATGCAACAAAATGCAATGCAAAAATATGGCGTGATAATATTATGCAACATAAGCTTAAATAAATTTTTATGGAATTTTTTGGTGATTTAAATATGCATGTAATAATTAGAGAGAACTAAAAGTAATTATAAGCCTGGCAGGGGCATTTTCACATATAAAAATAACTACAGGGCATATAGAACAAAACGCCACAAATATAACACATGGTCTGCAATTTTAAGGACTAAAATGAAATACAAAACCCGCCAGGGACCCCCGCGCAAAATGACCACCATGTGGGACTACACGTGACCCGCACCCACAGGGACCAAAATGTAATATCAACAAGGTTTAGGGTCCTGGTTGCAATTTTTCAGAAATAATACACTTGAAATTTTATTTTATGGACTGAAGATATATTTACAAACTCATAGGGAGTCTTGTGTAATTTAACCACCTCATGTGGGACGACACGTGAGGTGACGTGGAATGGTCATAAGTGTAATATGAAAAACATACAGGGTGTTACATGCAAAATGTCCACAATAAAATGAACTTCGACTTTTATTTACATGACTAAATAATAAATACAAAAACACTGGGTTAAATAAGAAATTTACCCCTTATTTAGGCGCTAACGGACGGCGATGAAAATTCCACTTGACATGTGTTGCGCATCCGTCAGCTGATACCGGTTCGCAGATGAAGGCTTGAGATTAGATCCTCCTCGCTGATCGGACGGTGATGGCGACGCTTCATCTAACGACTCTGATGGAATCTGGGGCGTCCCTCCGGATCAGACGACGATGAAGTGGTCCGGAATAAGAGGGGAAGCACTCGCGCTAGGCGAGCTTCGATCTTGGAGCGTGGGCTCCTCCGGGCTTCTCCCTCGCGTCTGAGGTGTTCTTGTCGTAGCTGGAGGCGTCCCGCATCTGCTGGGGGTCTTGGCATGGATCCTGGAGGTCCAAGGAGGTCAGGAGAGGTCGATGAAGGTCGGGACCTCCAAGAGCCTCTTCCTGGATCAAATCGAGTCCCAAGGGGCTCGGTTCTTTGTGGTACCTGCACATGAAGAACCAGGGGACCGAGGGCTAACTCCTCGACCCTGGGTTTTGAAGCTTGGATGCAAGATGAAGTGAAGCGGAGGAGCTCCGACGAACGGCAGAGGTGGAGCTCCGATTCGCGAGGACAGAGGGTCCTCGGTTGAACAAATGGGACCGAGAGATGGAGAAGGTGATGGGGAATGAAATGGGATGTATATGGGCGTTAGAACTGGTCAGAAACAGCATGAAGAAGTCGCCGGAGCTCCGCTCCGGTGAACTTCGATTTGGCTAAATTACGCTACACTACTGATCTAAAGACTAAACTAAGGACGGAATTGAAATGCTGGAATCGAAAACTACCTAAAGAACATAAAAGGCACAACTCTTATAACTGGGGGCCTCCAGGGAGCAGGACTGACGCCGGAGCTCCGCCGCGACAAAATTACCCCAACTCCGGCCGATGCAAGCTGCTGGATCTCTCCTCCTGTCACAAGGATGCTTCCACGAAGCAAATCAAGGTCTTTGGGTGGATTAAAATTAGCCAAATTTGAGGAGGGGGGGTGGAACTTCTTATTTATAAACATGGGAATGCACCCTTATTGACCGGCATTTATTGAGTAATCGATTGAGCATCATGTTGTTCTAAGATATCGGCGGGCATCAGTGATCATAAGGGATGATTTCTTGCGAAGAACGCGAGCGCGATCGATGGACGAGATGGCCGTGAAAAAGGGAAGAAAATCGGGGAAAAGACGGTTCTGAAGCGCCAGGTCCCGGATGGGACAGTTGACCGGGCGGTCAACAAAGGCTGCGCCCTCATTGGTCCACCTCGGACGCTAGAGGACAAAATAGGGGACCTTATTCTAAAATGAATTATTTAACATAATAGATGATTTTATTAAAATTTGCTTATAAAATAAAAAATGTGTATTAATTCATGTAGTATTTATTTATGATTTTTATTTAATTTTTTTATATATTTTATTATGGTTTTATTTTAATAATGTATTTATGCATGTATTTACATGGATTTTGTGTATTTTATTTTTATTTTGTACATTTTAGTTTATTATTTTATTTTTCTTATTTTATAAATTTATAACTTATTTTTATGAGTGTAGATATATTTTTGTTTAATTTTTGTGAGTTTATTTACATTTTTAAATAAATAGGTGTATGTTGTTTGTAGGTGTACTTATAGGTATTTTTACTAGATATTATATATACTTTATTTATGTAATGTATTTCTTTAGTTTTTATTTTGGATTTGTATTTTTAATAAATTATATGTAATATTTACAATATGATAAAAATATAGATGAATAAAGAATAAAAGAATAAAAATTCCTTTTTATTTATATACATATATATAACATAGGTATTTTGTCTATGTATTTCATAGACTTATTTTATTTTACAAATTCTTTTTGGTTTTCTTTTAATTTCAATATGTACATGTATTGTATACATTATTTGCAAAATTATAAAAATATAAATTTGTGAAAATAATGAACACTGAATAAATTGAATATTTTAATCTGGCAGACTGTTCAATGAAGGCCAAAAACCTAACTTTCACAGATGAACTCCAAATATTATGGAACCAATTTTCTTAATTAGTTCTTGGAAAGCTATATACAATTAAAGGTGATTTTGGGTTTTTATTTGCAAGATATGGGTCTGTAAGGTTGAGATCTGGCTTTTTATTCTGTGTATAAACTGTACATTGTATATCATTTTTGTACAAACTCAATTTTGTAATTTTATTCACATTATTGTCTACAACTTTCATGTACAAAGTTTCTCTATTTGATGAATGATGAATTATATACAAAATAGGTGTCAAAAATGCATAAATAGATGAATAAATAAATGAGGTATTTATTGTACTCTTGGCCCTTATCTCCCCCTACTTTATTCCTCGTCGACCAATTCCATGCTGACCTTGGTCTCGGGGTTCGGGTCATAAAATATTTGCAATATTTTATTCCTTTTTCTTTTCTTCTCTTTATTCTTTATTTTTGGCAATAAAAACCTTATTCTATGTACAATGAATGCAACAAATAATGAATGCTTTTATAGACAAATTAATGCTATTTACATGCATTTGCTGGGGGTTTTAAGGCTAAAATGATAGAATAAAGGTGATGAAATGGAGATTCATCACCCCCCTATACTTGCATTTGCTAGTCCCTAGTAAATACTTATGCAATAAGTTCAAAAAGTATAAGGAATCAGAAGAAAAGAAAAAGTGAATGGAAGAAGGATAGAGTGAATACAGTTGCTTTCAGTGCAATATATGTCCTTACAAAATCAAATTTGGAGCTTCTGCTAGACCTCGGGTGTGGATGTGTGTTGAACCTAGTCGGGACCATCTTTAAAACACAACAGCCTTCGAGATTCACAGAACTCGGTTCAACCCACCTCAATAGCCTGGTCAGAACTGGTCTACATCATACGCAAACCCTTATGATTATGAAGCTGACTTGTACAGTGTAAGTGATGGTGGCTCTTCCCAGCTGAAATGACAAAGAGACTAGCTTCTCCAGAATGACAATCCAATGATTCCCCAATCCAACAACTCTTTCCTCGAGGAGCGGGGTATTCCCTTCTAAGTTCATGTGGTAACCAACTCAAGAGGAGGGGGTGAAGAGAAGAATGGACGGTAGCCAGTGTAGCCACCTATCCTATTATGCAAGACCAGTGTAGTCAAGTCATCCAGCTGCAGGCTCACATATTTGACTTTGGAACTCAAGCTTGCTTATTGGCTTTACAACATATGTACAAACTTTGCCGGCATTTTATTTTTGTACAGACCTGACCATTTTTTTTGACATACTATTCACAGCAGCATTTACATAAGGAGTTTTTCCTCTTGAGCCAGTAGACTGTCCCTCCTTTGAAGTTTTATTGCAACCCACACTCTCTTGTCGTTAGACCTCATGGCTACTAGACCAGGTTGGGGTGCACTTCCCTCCCTAGACGAGGACGAATGTTTCCACCCGTGTGCGTTTCAGACTGGCAAATCCAACCCCTCACCACTCCAACTGAGTTAAGCCAAGTGAAAGGTGCAAGTGTCCAAGTTAGGTCACGGTCGACAAGAGTCATGCCTGTGTTTCGAAAAGTTCTAGTTAGTCCACTGAGGTGACTTGAACCTAGCCCTGATTTCTCAATGAATTAAGTCTGAATGTACCTGAAGTGCCTTAAACCTAGTTCCCATAAGGTTCCAGTGCAATTAGGTGCGGTAAGGTCCAACCAAGCTCCAATTTTAGACTTTATTGGACTGGTTCAATCATCAAGCTCACTCTAAAAAGAATATGGATGGTATGCTCATGCTATGCACAATGAATGATGCAATTTTTCACAAAGAATTCACAAAAATCTAAGAATCTTTTTACACAAAGAATTTTTGCAGATAAAAAGCTATACAAAAAGTATATACAATTATTTATACGGGCGTGCTGTTTTATTTACACAATTTTTAAAGACTTTACAGGTTTTAATGAAGTAATTTATTCAGATTATCTTTTTATACAGAAAGAATTTTATGTATTTTATTTACGATTTACATGTATTTGTAATGATGCTTTTATTTCTCAGATTTATTTTGAAAAGATTTTTGCAAACTATAGTACACGATAATTTTTACAAGCATTTACACACATTTGAAAACTATTTTTTCAAAAATTTTTCACACTATATATATTTTCCACAATAGTTTTTACAAACATTTTTCAAAACATTTGCACATAGGTTTTGAAATCCTTTATTCCAAACAAAGAAAACATTTTTCAAACAAAGCAACTTTACACAGGTTGAAAACATGTCACTGCAAATTTTCCAAACGGTTCACACTATTTTTCAAATCATGTTGTAAACGTATTTAACCTGATTTATTAATCAGTATATACAAAGAAAAACTGTATTTTATGTACAACATGGTTTAGGCTCTTATAAGTTTTATTTGGGATTATTGCATATTTTTGTATGAGAGATTTTTGTGCAGACTCCTCAGACATATTCGAGAATCATTTTCAAAAGATTTTGAAGACTATAGTCCAAAATAATTTTACAAACATGTACACGCATTTGGAAATGATTTTTACAAAGGTTTTTCACATAGAATTGGTAGATTTTTCAAAACAATCTGACAACCAAAATTTTCAATCATTTGTAAACTAATTTTCACACATTTTTATTTCACTCAAAGAAAATAAATTTTACAACCGAAACTTATTTACAAAGGTTGAATACTTATAGACACTATTTTTCAAGCAATTTTTCACAAGATTTTCTCAAAGAGACATTCTACACAAACGTTTTTCTTGACTTAATAATCCGTATAATTACAAAGAGTCTGAGGAGCTCACAATCATCTTTCATTATTATAGAACTACTTTTTACATTACTTTTTAGCATGAAGTGATGTTTTATTTTCCAGTATGAGTTATGGCTTATAGTATATACACGGTATATACGACCCCCCTATACTTAGCTTGAGCTATGTCCTCATATATCGAAGAGGGAAAAGAGAAGACATAACTCGTACTAAGTATAAACAAGTCTAAAGAATATATGAATAAGGAATGAACGAATGAGAAGTTGAACGTCCCCCCTATACTTAGGATCAAGTAATCCTAAGTATAGCAGACTATACATAAAGCGGGGAGGGTCAAGGGTGGGAATACACAGATCGTACTCAGATTGTCTCCCCCTATACTTAGGGTAAGATACTCCTAAGTATATACAAGAAGAGGAGACAATAGAGAGGATCAAAGACTAAAAGAACTCGAGGTGCATACCCCCCATATACGTAGGACAAAGCGCGTCCTATGTATAGAAGACTGACAACAAGGGGCAACACTTCTTGATAGAAAAATGAAGATAGAAAAGAAAAGAAGAAAAGAAGAAAAGAAGAAAATCAGATAAACCGTTTTTGTGGTGTAACGTCTGAATCTTCTGATGCTGCCGATGTTGTGGATATATCATCATGGTGCGCGAGCTGAATGAAGTCGACAACGGCCAAGAATGTATCTGGTTCTAGGTAAGGCTTCAGGAGTTGACGGTTGACGACGAATAGCTGTGCGTCAGGAGACAATTCTGATATAGCAATACTTCCATTTTCACGCACTTCACAAACTCAAAATGGCTCTGTCCACTTACTCTTTAATTTGCCTGGGAAGATCCGTAACTTTGCATCAAATAACCACACCTTCTGTCCAACATCAAAGGTCTTTCATCTGATATGCCAGTCATGCCAGCGTTTCACCTTCTCCTTGTACATCAATGTATTATCGTATGCATATTTTCAGAATTCCAAGAGTCTGTTCAGATCATCCTTTCTTTTCTGACCACTTTTTCGTGAGTCCAAATTGCACATGTTAATTGCCCATAAAGACTTGTGAATTAATTCAACGGGCAGATGGCACGACTTTCCATATACAAGATGATAGGGCGACATGCCCAAAGGAGACTTGTAGGCGGTTCTGTATGCCCATAGGACCGAGTCCAAGAGTTGGGACCAGTCTTTTCTATTTGGCCTGACAAGTTTCTGCAGGATAGTCTTGATTTCTCTGTTTGATAATTCCACCATGCCATTGGTCTGAGGATGGTAAGGAGACGCGACTCGATGATCGATGCCATACTCCTTTGTTAATTTATTGACCTCTTTATTAATAAAATGGCTACCCCTGTCTGATATGAGAATTTTCGATATCCCGAACCGCGAAATGATGTTCTTCTTCAAGAACTGACACACTGTTCGGTTGTCGGCAGCTCGAGCGGGAATAGCTTCAACCCAACGACTCATGTAATCGACAACAAGAAGGATGTGCTCAAAACCTTGACTGTAAGGGAAACGTCCCATGAAGTCAATGCCTCATGCATCGAAAACATCTGCTATCTGAATGATTTTCAGGGGCATCGAATCTTTTGCAGTGAGTGTACCCTTCAATCTTTGACAGTCAATACATTGTTTGACAAATTCTGCTGCATCCTTAAATAATGTGGGTCACAAGAAGCCACACTGCTGTACTTTTGCTGCCGTACGGTCTCCAGAGTGATGTCCACCAGATTCAAGCGAATGATAATGCTCGAGGACACTAGAATGCTCCTCCTGAGGGATGCACTTGCGCCAAATGCAATCCGCTCCTTCCCTGAATAAAAGAGGATCTTCCCATTAATAGAAGCGGGTGGTCGACATTAATTTGTTCTTTTGATTCTTCGTCCAATCCGATGGTATTACCCCCGAGGCGAGGTAGTTGACTATATCAGCATACCAAGGGAGAGAGTCCACTGCCAAGATAGACTCGTCAGGAAAGGTTTCCGTAATGGGTGCACTTCTCAGAGGAGGCTCAGGCTGCTCAATTCTGGAGAGATGGTCTGCTTCCACATTCTGAACTCCAAGCTTGTCCTTGATTTCCAAATCAAATTCCTGGAGGAGAAGGATCCATCGAATCAGTCTCGGCTTGGCATCCTTCTTCTGCTGGAGGTACCTGATAGCAGAGTGGTCGGTAAAAATGGTGATTTTTGATCCAAGCAAATATGATCTGAACTTCTCAAGGGTGAAAACCACACCTAGCAACTCTTTCTCTGTCACTGTGTAATTTCTCTGTGCCTCATCTAATGTTCTGCTGGAGTAGTGAATGGCATAGGGTGCTTTCTATTTCCTCTGTCCAAGGACAACCCCGACTGCAAAGTCTAATGCATCGATCATGATCTCAAATGGAAGAAACCAGTCCGACGGCTGTAGGACTGGAGCCTGAGTGATAAGCTCCTTCAGCTGATTGAAAGCAAGGAGAACCTGCTGATCTACGTTGAACTCGATTTCCTTGCAGAGCAGTTATGTCAAAGGTCGGGCAATGCGGCTAAAGTCTTTGATGAATCGTCTATAAAATCCCACATGCCCCAAGAATGACCTTACATTTTTCACTAACTGAGGTGGCTCTAGATTAGCAATAACATCCACCTTTGCCGGGTCGACATCCATGCCACGTTTGGAAACGACGTGACCCAGCACAATGCCTTTGGTAACCATGAAGTGGCTCTTTTCCCATAAAAGCACTAGATTAACTTCACGACACTTCTGAAGCACTCTGTCTAGGTGCTCAAGACAAGAATCAAAACTATCACCATAGACAGAGAAGTCGTCCATGAACACCTCGAGAAAACTGCCTACCATCTCGGCGAAGACTGCTAGCATGCATCTTTGGAAGGATGCAGGTGCATTGCATAATCCAAAGGGCATTCTCCTGAAGGCGTAGGTGCCGAGGGCAAGTGAAGGTAGTCTTCTATTGATCTTCAGGGGCGATAGCCACTTGGTTGTACCCGGAATACCCATCCAAAAAGCAGAAGAACTCCTTGCCTGCTAGTCTCTCCAAAACATGATCAATGAATGGCAAGGGGAAGTGTTCCTTCTTAGTTGCTGCATTAAGACGGCGGTAGTCAACACACACCCGCCAGGATGTTGGTACCCAAGTGGATATTTCCTCTCCTTTGTCATTGGTAACCACGGTAAGCCCAGATTTCTTTGGAACTACATGTAGTGGGCTTACCCATTTTGAGTCGGAGATGGGATAGATAAAGCCTGCATCACACCATTTCATTATCTCTTTCATGATGACATCCCGGAGGTTAGGGTTCAACCTTCTTTGGAATTCGCAGGACGGCTTGGCATCTTCTTCCAGATAGATGTGGTGTGAACACAAAGCTGGATTTATCCTTCGGAGATCTGATACGCACCAACCAAGTGCCTTGCGGTTCTTTTCTAGAACCTCGTGAAGGCGAGATTCCTGATCCGGATTCAGCCTGCTGCTGATGATGACCGGATATATTTGTTCTTCACCCGCAAGGAAAGCATACTTCAGGCCTGCAGGAAGTGGCTTGAGTTCTGGTTTTGACCTGTCCAACTTGTTGGTTACTTCCGACACTGTGCGGGTGGTAGGATGCATTTCTTTGAGGAAACTACCAACCTCAGCGTTCTGTTGAGATCCTGATGAAGTGTCGAACGGTTCTGCGCTAGGCTCATTGTGTTCGGACTAGAGTGAATACTCGGGATCGAAAAGATGTGCATGCATCTTAGATTTTGTCTCCCAAGAATCATCGGAGCATAAGGTAACTGTGCTTTCCAAGTCCTCCTCGAGAGTGAGGATTTCTCGAGTCCATGAATCATTCAATGACAGGGATGAGTCTCTGATCTCTGCAACAAAGTCACAGTCTGCTTCTGATGCTGCATGGCTCTCATCAGTTGTGGCATTCGGCTCTCTGATCACGTTTAGAGTGATCTGCTTGTTGTTCGAGCTGAAAGTAATCTTGCCAGACCAGTAATCAACCACGACACCTGAGTTACGTAGGAACGATCGGCCAAGGATGATGGGGGTCTGGAGCAGAGGTGCTGGTGAGTCCATATCAAGGACTACAAAATCAGCTGGAAATTGCATCTCCTGTACCTTAACTACAATGTCTTCCAACAGACACCGGGGCCGCTTGATGGATTGGTCAGCGAACTGAAGGATCATTCTGGTCTGCTTGAGCAGACCCAGCCCAAATTCTTGCATTATTGATGATGGCAAAAGGTTGAAGGAAGACCCACTGTCGAGGAGAGTGCGCTCGAAAACTTGATCGAAAATCTCACAACTGATAAGAGGTGCTCCTGTTTCTAGTTTCTTCTGTGGGAGGTTGCTGATAGCTGCAAAAGTGGCCATGGAGAGCACGTGCCTTTCTACATCTTTGCGTCTATTCTCCAGTGCTGGGCGACGCTTGCTCGTACACGCTTCTTTCAATCCTTTCTTGACAGCTGGCATGTATTCCATGGCCTTCAGTAAGGGCATCTCAACAGTTAGATTGTCTAGTATTTCCACAACTCCAGGATCAGACAAAGCACTTTTTCTTTTTGCAATTTTTTTGGATTTTTGTATTGCATGAGGGAAAGGAATATGTACATCTCTATCAGGAAAAACAGAGTTCTTATTTACATCAAAACCATCGCCCATAGAATGTTGTACCTCCGAATTACAAAAAGGAGTACAAACTGTATCCTGACATTCTGGTACTGAGGGGCTAGCAAAAAGTATAGCGTCTGCTCCGTCGGCTGGCGAGGGATCGGCTGCTGCTGGCGGCTCCTCCAAGGCTGTCCCGTCTTCGCTTTGGCTACAGACTTCTTTTTGTTGTTTTTGATTTTGCTGATTTTTTGTATTTTTTGCTGGGGATGCTGGCACTGCACGACGGCTGGAATGACTTCTCCTTTTTCTTCCTCCTCACCCGTCCCTGTGGCTGGCATGACTGATGCGGAAGATGACGATCCACCTGTTTCTTTATCCACCCCATTCTTGATAGCAGGCGGAGGAAAGGCCCTACCGCTCCCGAGAGTAACAACATTAGAATAAACAGTAATATCATTTTCAGACACGGACAGGACATCACATTCTACCTGCTTCTTTTTGAAGTTATTGGGGTTGGCCTCGACCTGGGTTGGGATAGTGGTTCTAGTGGCGGTCAGGTCGTCGAGCCTCTTGGTCATATCCGCTAGCCCTTTGACGAGTTGGGCCAGACAATCCATGGTTGGGTTCACAGGGGGTACCTCAGTGGGTTCAGCGTGCAGACCACGTTGTTGTTGCATGTGTGGGTGCTGAGGTTGTTGATGGTGGTGTTGAGGTGGTGTAGGAAGTTGAAGCTGGTGATAAGAGGGGGGAGGATACTGCTGATACTAATGAAATGGAGCAGCCGCATACTGATGAAACGACTATGGATGGCGGTATTGCGGCTGCTGGTATGGCTGATTCTGCCTCCATTGATTTGCATACTGGGGAGGCTGATGAAACTGTTGCGGTGGTTGAGAGGACTGTCCAAAGCGACCACCCTAAGGTTGGTGGTATTGCCGGTTGGCAAGTGGTTGACCCTGAGGTTGTCCCATAGAACGGGTCGGCTGTGCATCGCTACTCCATACGCTGTCCACTTCCTGAATCAGGGGTGGTGGTGGGAAGACTGGATCGGATCCTGAAAGAAACTCCGGTTGGTACACGACCATATGCTGCTGCGGCTGGCCCTGGTCGGGCGCATGCACGTAGTATACGTGCTGGACTGCCGGTGGCTGCTGGCTCAGCTGAGGCTGATGCTGTGGTTGGTACTCGTCCTTCTTCTCAACTGGAGCTTCTGATGGTGCTGCCAGTTGAACAGAGTTTATGGTGCCCACCAACAATTCAAGATGCTTGGTGATCTGATCAAGCTTGTCAAGATTTTGGGTCCTCTTCTCGATCACAGCGAGTTTCTCAAGGTCTTGTGATCGCTTCTCAATGATATCAACTTTAGAGAGATGGCCCCAGATGATACTGAGGTTGGAGCTCTCATCTCTCTCTGCTTCTCTGGACGCTGCCATGTATACTTGTTTCTGAAGGATCTGGGGCTGCTTCTGGTAGGCTTTTGATGAAGAGAGGGCGGCCACTCCTTCACCCATTTCTTCGAATATCTGCCAGACCACGTATCCATCCTTGTTGATGTACGAACCCCTACATGCCGCATCAACGAGCCTTTGGCTTTCGATGTTCAGGCCCCCAAAGAAGTGTTGGACCAGACTGGTCTTCGGTATCTCATGGTGGGGGCATTTCTCCTGCATATAAGTGAATCTCTCCCATGCTTCATGTATGGACTCGTGGGGTCCTTGGGAGAAGTTACTAATTCGGGCTCGCATTTGGTTAAGTCAACCGAGAGTATAGTATTTATGGAGGAAATCTGATTTCAATTCCTCCCAGTTCGTCACAACCTTCCCCATATGGTTGACCTAGTATAGGGCCTTGTCTTGTAAGCTGAAGGGGAACGCCATAATCTTGACAAAGTCCAAAGGGACATTGGGATAGTGAGTAGTGCGGCAAATGCGTGAGAACTGTGCAAGTGGATGTACGGCTCTTCACTGGTGTTTCCATGCAATGCTGGGAGAAGAGCAAGGAACAAGGGTTTCAGCTCAAAGTGAGCGTGCACGGTGGAATGAGGATCCACTCGGTCATCTTGCTGTCTCCAGGATTGTACGTCTCTTTTAGTGTAGCCTTGGGTCTCCCACCTTCTGGCTCATCATCGTCAGGTGGACCACCACCTCCTCCACCTCCACCTGCTCTTCTGCCTCCTCCTCCCTCGTCTCGGTTCATCACATCGTTCAACATATCCTGAAAAGCTGTCTGCATTAGGGCTTGCTCTGTCAGCTGCTGTTGGATGGCCTGGATAGACGTCAGCAGTTGTGCATTAACCTGATTCTGATCTGGCATCTGTCCCTCTGGTTGGGGTGGCTGCTGACCCTTACCCTTTCCTTGAGGAGCCATATCAGGGTCTGAATCCGACAAAATGAATTCTGGAGTAGTCTCCAGGGCTTGGTCTGTCTTCTATCTGCAGTATGAGAAAGTCCCAATCAGACCATTTGCAATTTTGTTCAGCTGTCACGATGAAGCTGGAATTCAAGTCGACCCCAGCATGTTGTGAACAGAAAAGGATGTGGACTGTAATTGACTTCCGTTCACAACGGCGAAGACGGGACAAAAGTGATCCCAGTTTATTGGGTGGCCAAGAGAAAGGTAGAAAACGAGGAGTCTGGAGATCGATCCGCAAAGTCCGGATCGGGATCTCGGGAATCGCCTCGAATTTATTGACAGAGTTGAGTCCATAGAATCGATGTGGTTGTCGGCGAGGTCCCAACGGAAACCATCCATGGATCAAATTCGTGAAGCACAAGAGAGGATCAGATGTTAGAAGAAGGATACGATGGTCAACGAGGAATAAAAAGGAGTGCAAAACAGTAGAAAGGCTCGATTGAGCGGGGTGGTCAAAGGAGAATGACACAACAAAATTTGCGCAGAGGCGCGTGACTCGATCTTTGAACCTTAATCTAGATACATACAAATGCAATACAAAATTGGGTTCACCAACGCACACCATGTGAAGCCGTAAAGGTTCGGCTATTTATTATCTTTTCAGTTTTAGCGTTGTTATTTCAGGCAAATCTTTTAACAAGTGCTTAGCACGCTAACCCTATAGGAGAGAGTTTACTGGCAAAAAAGAATCCCTTACTTGTCCTCCTCCTTTGTAACTTGTAGTCTGTACTTTTTGAGGCCCTTGTAACCCTTCCTGGATTCCTACTCAGCCAAAGAAATAGAGAGAGGAAGCCGATAGGTGAAACCAATACTTTGGTTCTCGCTCGCAACGGAATCACCCGTGAGCGTGTAAGAACCTACTCGGACGCAAACCGATGAGACAGACACCCCCGTCAAGGCGTGGCCTATGCTCAATACTTCAGACCATGTCGTTGTTCCACACAAGGCGGGAACACCATTGCTGACAAGGCCCTACTCGGTCACGTACGATATAAGCACCATTACTTCGGAGATACAGGCGATATACAAGGCAGTTGCAGACATGGATTTTGGCTCTATTCCTTATGGGACGTGCCTCGCTCATGGGAGTAGGGTTTTGGTTCCCCTCCAAAGGTACCTGAAAACAATGAGGGCTTTATGAACCCGGTACAATGATAGTCCATTACAGATTTTAATTAAGGTCAAAGTTTATTTAGCAGTCCCCTTGTTTTAGCTTTTTGTTTTCACTTTTTTGAGTCTGTTTTCATAGCAGTGCCTAACGTTTTGTAGATTTTCATTTAAGTCCTAGGTGCTCAAAATCAGAGGAAGTTAACGGAAAAGCCGAGCAAGTGGTTCCATGATGGAAATCTCACCATTGAACCGAATGATGCATGCTGAGTTAGAAGACTTATAGTGCATCCCATCTCTCTCCATGCGGTATGCAAAACAGAATTTTTAAACCTATCTACATGTCGGTATGCAAGGCACAAAATCGCCCTAAACGTTAGCTACTATTAGCGTGAAGAACCATAAGTCGCTCATTCATCTTTAGCCTAAAAATTCCGGTCTTGGCTCACCTCTCCACTACTCAACACACTTGAGTTAGGAGATAGCGCTTTATGGGGCTTGCTGCGGCACAAGGGCTAAGAGACAAATGAACGGCTTGTTTAAGTTTGACTAGATCCATACGAAGTATACTATAGGAACATGCATTTTTATTAATGTTTGGACCTAGCTACCGAGTCAAGCAACCTATATCTAGGGGCTTTAAGCACACAAAACAAAGTAAAATAAAGGTGGAAAGCTCAAAACTTCAGGAAACAAAGAAAAGAAAGCGATGGAAAACTCGAAAAAACGGGATGAGGCCCCCATATGAACAAACACCCGGGCACTGGCCCTTGTTGTGAAGAGTAGAGTCCAAATTATATCACATGCCAAAATTTCTCTCTCTTACCATAAATTACAAAAATAATCCTAATTGCTTGAAGCATATCTATATCCCATCTCCTTACATCCTTGGTTCTCTCTCCAGCTGGTCGTGAAGTGAAGACCAACCTCCTCCAAGCTCGACTGCCTTGGCTCCCTAAGAAACCATCCTCGCATGGCGGGCCCTTGCAACAAAGTCACAAAGAGATTGAATTAGTATAAGCTCAATAATATAATAAAGCAGATAGGAATTAATCACAACAAATAAATAAATCAAGCATGGTGATCAATTGCAAAAGAAACAACTGCTTACAAAATCAATGATGAACGAATTTCCAAATAAGAATGACAAAATATGATAGGCTACGCTCATAGCTCCCCGGCAATGGCGCCATCTGATGACTGGCATCCTGCAAGGGTCAAAATGTAGTGTCGCTGAGGTGACCGCTCACAGAACACCAGTTGATCAGCTATTAACCCACATTAAAGAATAAATTAATTACGTCCCAAAATTGTGAATTAACTTTATTAACTCTATCATAAAAATGCATAGTGACTAAGCATGTAGAGGTCGAACCACGGAGAGCAATAAAATTGGGTAGCCTAAGGGAATCTATATGCATCAGAGTCATCCTTGTATGCATCCTAATTATGTGGGTAATTAATATTAGTATATTATTTTATTATTTATTATTTATTTTATTTTTTATTTTAATTTTCTATTTTGCTTTTCATTTTCTGATTTTATATATTTAATTTTCTTTTTTCAATATTGGAATATATAAGTTATATAATAAAAGAGGTGCTACAATATTTATAAAAATATGTAGAAATACTCAAAAATTCAGAAATAAGATATTTTTGGTCTTTTATGATTTTCTACTGTTTTTGTGATTTTTGGGGGGTTTTCAAAATGTTTTTGGTATTTTTAAAAGGTAGAATTAGGAAACAGTGAATTAATGTTCTGGCTGAAGGTAAAATGGGTTGAAAAATATCAAACAACCACAAAATTTTCCCAAACTAACTTTAAAACAAAGGTATTAACATAGGGAACCTACAGAAGTTGAGTTTGCATTTTTTGGAGTTTTCTATAATTTTATAGATTTTTATGAAGCTTTTAAGGTTTTTCTTATTTTTAAGGTTTTTGTTTTGAATTTTTTTAGTGATTTTTGGACAGACACTAAAGTAGGATAAAAGACACAGTAGGTGATTTTTTTTTGGATTTTTTCTAGGTGTTTTACTATTTTTTTGGTATTTTCTAAGCTAGACAGTAGCTAAAATGCATGTTTTTGATTTTTAATAAATATTAAAATGCAACAAAATGCAATGCAAAAATATGGCGTGATAATATGATGCAACAGAAGCATAAATAAATTTTTATGGAATTTTTGGTGATTTAATTATGCATGTAATAATTAGAGAGAACAAAAAGAAATTATAAGCCTGGCAGGGGCATTTTTGCAAATAAAATATCTATAGGGCACATAGTGCAAAAACACCACAAATATAACACGTGGTCTGCAATTTTAAGGACTAAAATGAAATACAAAACCCGCCAGGGACCCCCGCGCAAAATGACCACCATGTGGGACTACACGTGACCCGCACCCACATGCACCAAAATGTAATATCAACAAGGTTTAGGGACCTGGTTGCAATTTTTCACAGAAATAATACAATTGAAATTTTATTTTATGGACTGAAGATATATATATACAAACTCACAGTGGGTCTTGTGTAATTTAACCACCTCACGTGGGACGACACGTGAGGTGACGTGGACTCGTCCTAAGTGTAATATGAAAAACATACAGGGTGATACATGCAAAATGTCCACAATAAAATGAACTTCGACTTTTATTTACATGACTAAACAATAAATACAAAAACACTGGGGTTAAATAAGAAATTTACCCCTTATTTAGGCGCTAACGGACGGTGATGAAGATTCCACTTGACACGTGTCGTGCATCCGTCGGCTGATACCGGTTCGCAGATGAAGGCTTGAGATTAGATCCTCCTCCCTGATCGGACGGTGATGGCGACGCTTCATCTGACGGCTCTGATATAATCTGGGGCATCCCTCCTAATTGGACGGCGATGAAGAGGTCTGGAAGAACAGGGGAAGAACTCGCGCCAGGCGAGCTTCGATCTTGGAGTGTGGGCTCCTCCGGGCTTCTCCCTCGCGTCTGTGGTGTTCTGGTCGTAGCTGGAGGCGTCCTGCATATGCTGGTGGCCTTGGCATAGCTCCTGGAGGTCCAAGGAGGTCAAGCGAGGTCGATGATGGTCGGGACCTCCAGGAGCCTCTTCCTGGATCAAATCGAGTGCCAAGGGGCTCGGTTCTTTGTAGTACCTGTACAGGAAGAACTAGGGGACCGAGGGCTAACTCATCGACCCTGGGTTTTGAAGCTTGGATGCAAGATGAAGTGAAGCGGAGGAGCTCCGACGAACGGAAGTGGGGGAGCTCCGATTCGCGAGGACAGAGGGTCCTCGGTTGAACAAATGGGATCGAGAGATGGAGAAGGTGATGGGGAACGAAATGGGGTGTATATGGGCATTAGAACTGGTCAGAAACAACGTGAAGAAGTCGCAGGAGCGAAGCTCCGGCGAACTTCGATTTGGCTAAATTACGCAACGCAACTGATCTAAAGACTAAACTAAGGACGGAATTGAAATGTTGGAATCGAAAACTACCTAAAGAACATTAAAGGCACAACTCTTATACCTGGGGGCCTCCAGGGAGCAGGACGGACGCCGGAGTTCCATTGTGACAAAATTACCCCTCCTCCGGCCAATGCAAGCTGCTGGATCTCTCCTCCTGTCACAAGGATGCTTCCAGGAAGCAAATCAAGGCCTTTGGGTGGATTAAAATTGGCCAAAGTTTAGGAGGGGGTGGAGCTTCTTATTTAAAAACATGGGAATGCACCCTTATTGACCGGCGTTTATTGAGTAATCCATTCAGCATCATGTTGTTCTAAGATATTGGCGGGCATCAGTGATCATCAGGGATGATTTCTTGCGAAGAACGCGAGCACGATCGATGGAAGAGATGGCCGTGAAAAAGGGAAGAAAATCGAGGAAAAGACGGCTCTGAAGTGCCAGGTCCCGGATGGGACAGTTGACCGGGCGGTCAACAAAGGCCGCGTCCTCATTGGTCCACCTCGGACGCTAGAGGACAAAATAGGGGACCTTATTCTAAAATGAATTATTTAACATAATAGATGATTTTATTAAAATTTGCTTATAAAAACAAAATGTGTATTAATTCATGTAGTATTTATTTATGATTTTTATTTAATTTTTTTGATATATTTTATTATGGTTTTATTTTAATAATGTATTTATGCATGTATTTACATGTATTTTGTGTATTTTTTTTATTTTGTACATTTTAGTTTATTATTTTATTTTCTTTTTTTATAAATTTATAACTTATTTTTATGAGTGTAGATATATTTTTGTTTAATTTTTATGAGTTTATTTACATTTTTAAATAAATAGGTGTACGTTGTATGTAGGTGTATTTATAGGTATTTTACCTATATATTATATATACTTTATTTATGTAATGTATTTCTTTGGTTTTTATTTTGGATTTGTATTTTTAATAAATTATATGTAATATTTACATTATTATAAAAATATAGATGAATAAAGAATAAAAGAATAAAAATTCCTTTTTATTTTTATACATATAGATAACATAGGTATTTTGTCTTTGTATTTCATAGACTTATTTCATTTTACAAATTCTTTTTGGTTTTCTTTTGATTTCAATATGTACAGGTATTGTATACATTATTTGCAAAATTCTAAAAATATAAATTTGCAATAATAATGAACACTGAATAAATTGAATATTTTAATCAGGCAGACTGTTCAATGAAGGCCAAAAACCTAACTTTCATAGAAGAACTCCAAAAATTATGGAACCAATTTTATTAATTAGTTCTTGGAAAGCTATATACAATTAAAGGTGATTTTGGGTGATTTTGGGTTTTTATTTGCAAGATATGGGTCTGTGAAGTTGAGATTCTGGCTTTTTATTCTGTGTATAAACTTTACAATGTGTATCATTTTTGTACAAACTCAATTTTGTAATTTTATTCACATTATTGTCTATAACTTTCATGTACAAAGTTTTTCTATTTGATGAATGATGAATTATATACAAAATAGCTGTCAAAAATGCATAAATAGATGAATAAAAAAATGAGGTATTTATTGTACTCTTGGCCCTTATCTCCCCCTACTTTATTCCTCGTCGACCAATTCCATGTTGGCCTTGGTCTCGGAGTTCGGGTCATAAAATATTTGCAATATTTTATTCCTTTTTCTTTTCTTCTCTTTATTCTTTATTTTTGGCATTAAAAACCTTATTCTATGTACAATGAATGCAACAAATAATGAATGCTTTTATAGACAAATTAATGCTATTTACATGCATTTGCTGGGGTTTTTAAGGCCAAAATGATAGAATAAAGGTGATGAAATGGAGATTCATCACCCCCCAGATTTCTCAACATTTGAAAACGACCCCTACCAGAGCCTATTACATGCAGAAGCACACCGAACATGGGTAAATTTTGACTCACCCCTTTTATTTTATGTTATTTTATGCAAAAAATGAAAAAAATACATTTTAGTCCATGTATTAAAGAATTTAGGTTGCATGCTTTTATAATTTAAATAATGTTGTTTTTGCTCAATAAATTCTCCAAATTAAGATTAAGTTTTTGTCACTTGTCTCTTCATATAACAATAACAATAAAGCCTTTGCCCACAATTAAATAAGTTCAATTACATGGATTCTTCGCCTTCATTTAGATCTATCTTGAGTCAATCTCGGGCTTATATCCACAAAAACTAAGATTCCTTCATATAGTCTTGTTCAAACACTTCTTGGGTCATCCTCGTGTTGGACATGCGAGCCCACGACGAGCCATTATGCAATAAATGTTATTGCAAATATAATTCCTTAATCTGAAATGAAGAATATATAATTTTCATAATAGGTCCCATAGTACAACTAGGGTTATGTACCATGGCCATCTTGATGATCATACATATGTTGATTCAATTATTAAATCATAGAGGTTGGTGCTTAGATGAAAGAGATGATCTCCAACCTGAGAAGGAGATGGCAATCCTTTTTCTAAAGGCTGATATCTGACCGACCTCTTGATGCAGGTCCTCTGCATAGGAATAGAGATTCGGAGGTGTCAGATTAGTTAGGTCAAAGAGTTGACTTAATGAGATCGAGATAACCAAAGTCCTATATTGTATGCTATCATGATATAGGCACGCATCCTCTGACTGAAAATAGATGTGTTACTATATGTCTGAGTATGTACATTAGATAGACCAATAGGTTGATGACCTAATCAAGGTCTATACACCGGCGCGCTGGTGTGCATATAAGGGCATATGAGTAATACGATCTCTCAAAGGGATCATACATGTTCATTACTGAACCGAAAGACATGAACTCACTCATGAGATATTGGGAAGAATCGAATTCCATGCGCACAGTCATCTCGCTTTGGAAGCTTGACTGAATTTGTAGGTTTGATATATACTTTTGGAAAGTATATGATCAAGACCTAGGTATGATAAATGCTTTTGGAAAGTATATGATCGATACCAACTCCCAATGATCAAAATGAGAAACTTACTGATAAAACCCTGATGTAGACAATATAAAGTTGATCTAATACTTCAGGTTTATTTTGAATCTTCCAGTATGTAGGACGTACAGGTATTGGGAATATCTGAGGGTGATGTGATCATAAACGATTGTATAACCATGATGCTTCCATTCCTAGGGAGTGATGAAACGGGTATGGATTTTAGTGACTCCTCTCAGTAGAGAAGTAATCTGATCTTTATCCAAATGTTGGACATTAATCTGAATGTGATTCCGATACAATGAGAAGATTAGATTTGCGGTCTTTATTTAATCAAGCATCTATGAGAGGCCCGAGATCTGGATTTGAGATGTTATCTCAATATCCAAGACACTATACATGCAACAATATAATCGCCATGTACTTATCTCCAAGTATTCGCGGAGAAAGCGCATTATCCTTGAAAGAGTTCATGGATAATTCTATTGTTGATATATGTATCCGAGCATTTAGAAAATGGATAATTAAATGTGATTTAATTATCATGAATAATATGAATTTGATTCATATTATAAAGAGAGTTATCTTAGATAATTAAATGTGATTTGATTATCAATGATGTGAATAATGTGAATGTGATTCATATTATTTGGGCATATGAGAATAAGTTATCCAATATAATTGAATAGGATTCAATTATTGTGGATAAGAATAATGTTTATAGTAATATCCAATTATTCATAATATATTATAAATGTGATTTATAATGTATTAGAGAGAGCTAATTATAATTTATATTTGTTGATTAATTATTAATGTGTATTGGATACACATTATCTAATTAATTGAAAATGTAAATTATATTTTATTTTGGGTTGTGAATGTGATTACCAATTTTCCAATGTCAAGATTGCAATATTCCCAAAATTAATTGTGAATTATTTTTGGTGAATAAATTCCAACAAAAGTTGTTGAAAATAAATGATGGGAGAGATTTCCATGGAGATATGCAACTCATGAAATCTCATGAGATTGCCTCCATGAGAAATTAAGTGGGCGGCACCCAATTCCTAATTGGAATGGGTGGCCGTCCACATGGAAAGTATATGGAGATGTGATCTCCATATACATTCTCTCCTTATTTGATTGGTGTAATTTAGGATTGATTTGTATTTGATTTTGTCAAATATATTTTAATCTAAATTAGATCATAAGTTGTTGGTTTTTACGAACAACAATCTTGACCATTGGATTGACATAAATCAATCTTATCCATTGATTTTATATGTCCCATGGATTGAGATCCATGGATCCCAAAACCCTATAAATAGAGAGGCATACCATGCTCTCTCTTTACACATGCAATATTGGAGCAAACTCTCTCTCTCTCTCTCTCTCTCTCTCTCTTTCTCTCTACACGCCATCTCTCTTCCTCTCATGACCGTCCACCATGGATGACCTAGAGAGAAGTCTCCATCACCGCAGTATCGTCGTTATGCTTCCCGATGGTCTGCTCATGGATCTCCGTCTCCTTCGGTGTGCCTCGCTCGTGACGAAGACGTCAGATCTCGTGTGTCGAGATCAGGAGATCCGACGCTTGGATCATCAACATGGATTGCGAGAAGCACGCGGTTCATCCCCACGCTCGCAAGCGTCTCCTACGTCGGATCGGACTTGAGATAGGAGGTCTCTTCGTTTAGAGACTCGATCGCAACCACGCTTCAAGAGGTAATCCTATTACTTGTTTGTGGTTTAAACGAAATGATCCGAGAAGTGTTCTTGGAACATGTGGTTTCGTCATATGAAAATTTTTAAATTCCGCTGCATTGAGCAACTAGTGCGACTAGTCATCGTATTCGATATGAATGACGCTCACGCTTCCGTGATGCGATTGAGGATCTAACAATATCCTTCACCTTGCCCTCTCTTAGCCGACTCAACATCCCAACACTCGCATCTCCTAGCTGGTGCATCTACTGACCTTCTTTACATATGACGAAACCATCTTAAGAGATTTTCTCGCATCTTATCCTCAATTGGAGCTACAACAACTTTCATTCTGATTGCATCATCCTGAATCCAATCTTTACGTGTGTGTCCACACATCCACCTTAGCATTTTCGTTTCTGCTACATCCATTCTCTGCACATGTCTATGGTTCACAGGCCAACATTCAGATTCATAGAGCATAGTAGGTCTCACAACTGCTTTATAAAATTTTTGTTTAATTTTTAAAGGAATTTTCTTATCACATAGAATAGCAGAGGCTCCTCTCCACTTTAGCCAGCCTACATTTATTCTATTAGTAACATCTCTATCAATTTCACCATCATGTTTCAAAATAGATCCCAGATATCTAAAAGAATTTCTCTTCTGAATGTTATTGTTACTAATCTTCACCTCGATTCCTTCACCATTGCTTCCATCATAGGTGCACTCCATATATTCTGTCTTAGCCCTACTTATACGAAATCCTTTAGTCTCTAATGCATGTCTCCAAACCTCAAGCTTCTCATTAACTCCATCTCCAATCTCGTCAATCAACACAATATCATCAGCAAATAACATACACCAAGTAACTCATCCTGAATGTGACTTGTTAACTTATCCATAATCAAAGTAAAAAGAAATTGACTCAAAGCTGAATCATGATGTAAACCAATGTTGATGTCAAAATAGTCAGTATTCCCAGACAAGGTCCTTACACAAGATAAAGCCCTATCATACATATGCTTTGTGTGGTTAATGTGTAGGACAGGTACTTGTCTCTTCTCGAAAACTCTCCACAATAACTCTCGTGGGACAGAATCATAAGCCGTCTCCAAATAAATAAAGATCATGTAGACGTTCTTCCTTTTAACTCTATAAATCTCCATTGTTATCCTCAACAAATGGATGGCTTCAATAGTTTAGCGACCTGGCATGAATCCGTATTGGTTTTCTTTTATTCTGGAAACTTGCCTCAACCTTTTTTCGATTACACATTCCCAAATTCTTATAGTGAGACTCGTCAGCTTGATACCTCTATAATTTGAACAATTTTGAATGTCTCCATTATTCTTATAAAGAGGCACCACGATACTTCTCCTACGATCTTCAGGCATTTTCTTGCATCACCAAATAACATTGAGTA
The DNA here is from genome assembly GCA_037367405.1 of Ottelia alismoides. Taxonomy (NCBI): domain Eukaryota; kingdom Viridiplantae; phylum Streptophyta; class Magnoliopsida; order Alismatales; family Hydrocharitaceae; genus Ottelia; species Ottelia alismoides. The sequence continues at coordinate 70,001 of JAZKJV010007528.1, read as the reverse complement.
GATTCGTAAGACAAGTTAAACTGCGCTCACCTAAAACTCCTCATACCTCTACAGGGATGTCATCCGGTCCTACACCTTTTCCAGGAATCATAACCTTCAAAGCCTCCTCTACTTCCTTTCTTTGTATTCGTCTATAGCTTGCTGATTCAGGTAACTTTCACTACTAGCTTGATCACCCAAAGTGATCTCTCTATTTTCTTCCCCAATGAAAAGTTTATGGAAGTAATGCTCCCATATAGCCTCTATATCGTTATGAGTAACAAGCCTGTGACCTTCCTCGTCCTTAATGCATCTCACTTGAGAAAGGTCTTTGGTCTTTCTTTCTTTTGCTTAGGCCAACCTGAATATATCCTTCTAGCCCTCCGTAGAGTCGAGATTTTTATACTAAATTTGATAAGCTTTTGACTTAGATTCGCTTACAGCCTTCTTTGCTTCCTTCTTTGCTATTTTATAGTTTGTGATAGCTTCCTCTATTCTCTCCTAAGACAAAGCTTTAAAGCATGCTAATTTAATTTTTATCTTCTCTTGCACCCCTTCATTCCACCACCAAGCCTCCTTTTGACCTGGAGCTCCTCCCATTGACTCGCCTAGCATCTCTTTGGCTACCTTTCGGAACAAGATGCTACTACCTCACGATCCTAAACTGAGATTGTATTCAGAATTTCTTCTTCAAGCACCAACTTTAGCAAAATAATCCGTTCCCTAAATCATTTCCCTTAACCACACAATCCTTCAAATCCTTATTAAAAACCACTCCAACACCGTTTCTGCAATTATCTTTACCTGAATACTAAAGTTTAAAGCCCATCTTCTGGATCTCCCTTTCATTCTTTCCATCCCATTTAGTCTCTTGAAGGCATAGCATATGAATCTTCCTTCTTTCCATCGTATACACTATCTCCATAATTTTTCCAATTAAAGTGCCAATATTCCAACTATCAATCTGCAACATCCTTTGCAATCTCTTTTTGACTAACTTTCTTACTCACATGCGTCCATTATGCATGAATCCTTGCATTTTGTATCTTACATCCGGGCAGTGATGCAGCGGAACTAGCTTATTACCCACATGCATTCCTCATGCGAGAACCCTTGGAAATTTTTAACTCATCAAGGCTACAATGAAGCGGCCCTTGCCAATTTTTCATTGCATTCGGGAAAAGAAACGCATCGCAAGTAGGGAATGCCCCAATGAAATCTATATGTTTACTTAAATCCATGTTGAAAAGATCAGATTGTCATTAGGCCACTTCCTAACTAGTAATTTATTAAAAAATACTATTTAGGATGTTTTCTCCAACTGTTTTACACTGCTTGTCAGCTACCTAACGCAACCCTCTACCCGGGCTTGGGACCGGCCATGGTTGAGTTACTTGTCTCTTTATAGTGTAACTTTTTTATTCTTTTTATTTTTTTGTATTATTAAAAAAATAAAAAATTGCTTTTTTAACTATTTGAAATTAAAAATATCATAAAATTTTGAATATTGTGTCAATAATTCAAAATAGTAGAATAGTTTTCTTTAAGTGTATTTTATTTTTGTACAAATTTCTTGCATTAACTATGCACAGTTCCGCTTCTTCATCGTACATCGTGAATCAAGGTAAATACCCCTGCTGCATCCACCATCTTCGAAGTACATCTAGAATCAAGGATCACAATTTGGAGTTCCTCCTAGAGATGTGTACTTTCAAACCTGTAGATTGCATATCAACCCTTTTCGACCATCATGGAGGCATCATATCATTAGAGGATCATAGCAAGAAGCTGATTTGAGTGGAGGTCAATCCTATTTTGGTCGATCGAAGCTCGGTTCCACTTCCGTTCTTCTGAGTTCCTCCGACGCCCTCCAAGGCAGCACGATCAAGAACGCTTGACCTAGTTTGAATCTCGAGCGTCGGTTTTTCCCTGAAATCAAGTCGTGGATTTCACCTCGAGATCATATCAGATCCGTTCACACTCACCGGAATGTCATCCATGCAATCAAATCTACAATGCATATCAGCCATACGATGCCTCACATGCAATGGTAGAAAAATACCACATTAGCCCCTACTCGTTTTCAATTAGCAAATAAGTCCATTTGGGACACGTGTCATTATGTTTGTTGAACATTTACAGTTTGTTCCTCGGTATTTCTTTTAATTGCATTTATGTCTATTTTCAACTGAAGAACATGCGTAACACGTGATTTTTTAAAAAAAGTTGCCATAAAAATCTGCATGTTTATATGTTATCATATGACTCGTAGAACAAAAATAATTGCATAAATATCTGTACCAACGTGACTTACGTGTGCAGGCACACATATTTCTTGTGTAATTTGTACTATTAACCCCATTTTCTTTATTGTAGTATTCATTTGGTCACATAAATATTTTCTTTGCATTTTGGTCCATGTGCATATGCATACTATTTTGCATGTGAATCTAGCTTAAAAAATAGGAAAACCCCATAAAATACATTAACCACCCTTTTATTCACATTATTTTTTGCATTTTAATCATTTTTTGTTATCTTTAATAGATCATAAACAAAAAATAGCTCTTGTTTGCATTAAAAAATCGGAAAAAATATAAAAACTTTAAAACAAATCAAAATAAATAACTACTTATTTTTTTAAATTTTGTTTTATTTTCAGTACCATTTTCATGTTAATACTCATCATAAAAACAAAAAAATAACAAAACATCAAAAATACTAAAAAATTCATTTGAAGTCATAAAAAACTAAAAAAAATCATAAAATTACTTTCTGGAAAATATAAAATTTATCTTTATATCATGCATTTTTCATTGATTTTTTATTTTATTTCCTATTTTTAAACCCAAGAACATTTGTATTGTTTTCTATTTCTCATTTTCCTATTTTTAAGTTATTCAAAAATCTAAAATTTCTTAAATTTTCATAAAACATCAGAAAAATATAAAACACAAAATAATTCTATTTGAATTTTCTGCATCTTTATGATCTATTTATAAAAATATAAAAAGTTGTTTTTCTTCTTTTTCTTTTACTTCTTTTTCTTTATTTTTATTTTCTTATATTTTAAAAATTTATAAAAATATGCAAAATATGAAAATTCATGAAAAAATTATAAAATCGGTAAAGCATAAAGAAAATTTAAAATAAAAATTCATAACAAAATAAAAAGAATAATTTCACAAAAACCATGAGTAGTGTGCATAGAGTTCATCCTTTCATTGATTTTTCATTGATTTTGTAACCCTTAGAATTTTTGTAGCCTCCATGAGTTCGATCTTGTACGCAATATAATTAAATAAAATAAGAAATTATATCGTTTGCTAACATTAATTACTTTATTTTATTGGCTTAAGAGCTTCATTAGAATAAATCTTTGTTGAGGGACATTTGGGGTGGTTGCATCGAAAGTTGAATAATTCTCATAAATTGAATCCCAGAATTTCCTTGCTAAACAAATGGTTTCATAATCCTTATTCATTTATTTTAGCTTAAAATCCCTTATAAAAGGCTTGTAAATATCAATAAATCTCTTCTTTTACTAACCCCATTCTTGTGTAAATATTGTATATTTATCACTTTTTTAACCCAAAGTAAAAAAATAAATAATGGAAAAATAGGGAAAACAAAAGGGTGTATATGTGTAACAGATACGAGAAGATTTTGACCCTGAAATTAGGTCAAGATTTGACTTGATCAACATGGAATGAAGCAGGGGGAGATAGGTCATAAATTCGAAAAATCAAGAAAATTAATCTTAACTTGTGTTCAACTAGTGAATCCGAGGGTCGTATTGTGTTTGTTTGTTAGTGTAGAAAGTGGTTGATCTCAATGAGATCTACGAGTTTCATGGTGAATGAAAAACCAAAATAAGTCATATATACATAAATATATTTCTGAAAAAAAAATATTAGTTAGGAAAAACTTCTTTTCACTTCTTATTTTTGCATATTTATTTATAATTACATTGAAAAAAGATATAAATAATAATTATCTATTTTTTTGGAGTTTAATATAACAAGTAAATAAAAGAAATGAATGCAATAGAATAATGTTAATTATATACAATAATTAGCATTAGTTATGTACAACAGGTCACTTGTTAATAATAGTTAATTAATGTTAGTTTTTATTGAATTGTCTAGGATAAAAGGATAAGATATAAGAATTGTAATGATAAATAAGAGATTCATCACCCCCCTATACTTAAACCATTCCCATCCTCGAGCATTTAAAAATTAATTGAGATGGATTAATCCAATACTATGCATATGAAGTTTCAAGAATTAAGTCATTATAAATTTTTGGTTTTAGTAATCCTAATTTCTAGGCTAAATTAAAATCTAGTCAAAAGGAATCTAACTTCTTGAATTATCAGACTCTTTGTATATACATATAATATAAGGATATGACATTTAGTGGGCATTGCATTCATGAGAGTCGAGTTGAAATTTCACCCAAAGTCCCAGTCTAAAAGACTCAACTCAAGACCCAATCCTCAACACTAGGGAATAAACCAGTTCTTGCACTCTCCACCATGTCATTAGTTATAATACTTTGAAAATGAAGATGGAAGGCCAATTGATGGAGGGCATAGGATTGTATAATATCTTCTCTGCCTCGCATGGGAACAATGATTCTCTCAAGTGTCTTATTACTCAAAACATATATTTTTGGTGTTGATCAGTGTGTTTGTCAAGATAGAGCCGAGTCGTCTTCACTTGTTTTCCTAGGAACGCATCGGGGTGTGACTGTTTTGAGTATCTGAGAGGCCTTCGACACACAGACTTATATCACTTATGATGCAAATCCCTTTTTTGGTGCTAGAACGACTCATAAAAGCCTAAAAGATTGGTCCAAGTGGATACTTTGAAAGGTTGGGACCTCTCGTATTTGGTGGTACCTCTTTGATTTTGACTTTGTAGTGTGAGAGCTTTTCATTTCTCTTTCTTTTAATTTTTGGCTAGCTCCACTGCTTTTTCCAAGTTGGCCCACATTGATCAACAATTTTTTTAATAGATTTCATCACACCATGACACAGGTATATATCAAGATATTATCATAAGAATGCTTTATTCTCAAACCGACTTAATGCACTGACACTTAAGTTTCATGAAGCCTTCATTGATGTTATCCAATCCTTGAGTATCATAAGATCGAGTCAAGACTCATATGTCAAATCCCAGTTCCTCAAGTGAAACCTCAACTTATCCCATCATCATTACAGTTGTGCAAGTGATGTGCATGTCAAATTCTTCAACGTAGAGAATAAGTGTGCAATATAACACCTATATTTTTCAAACTAAGGAAGAGTGGATTATTATGTCTTAAAGCCTAATGACTAAGGTTGGCTAACTAAGTCCCTTAAAACCCCATAAACCAAAGTTTCTATATTCCCAAGTCTTGAGCGATAGTGAAAAAGTATCAGGGATACACCTAAAGGATATGGGATAATCCTCAAGCGCAACACGGAAGCGTGAGCATCGTATCGAATACGATGAAGAACAACTACTTGGACTAGTTGTTCTATGCAGCGGAATTTAAAAAATTTTCAGATGATGAAACCACATGATCCAAGAACAATTCCTGGATCATTTCATAAAAAACCACATCAAGTATATAGGAATACCTCTTGTAGCGTGCTTGATCGAGTCTCTATGAAGAGAGACCTCCTGTCTCAAGTCTGATCTTCGGAGAAAACGCTTGCGAGCGTGGGGATGAGTCACGTGATCCTCGCAATCTAAGAAGTTGATCCAAGCACGGTGAACTCCTGATCTCGTCACACTAGATCAAACACCTTCTTTGTGAGCGAAGTACTCCAAAGAAGATGGAGAACCGAGAAACGTCGAGGCGACAATGCGGTGGTGAGGCGACGACGATACTTCTCCTCTAGGGTATGATGGACGACAACCAATGGAGAAGAGAGAAGAGATGACGTGTGGAATGAGAGAAGAGAGCTTGTTGTATCTAAATTGCATAATGAAAGAGAGCAAGGGGTGCCTCTCTATTTATATGGTTTTGGGAGTACATGGGTCACAATCCATGGGACTCACATAATCAATGGATGAGATTGATTTGTGCTTCTTTCAATGGTCAAGATTGTTGTTGGTAAAAAACCAACAACTAATAATCTAATTTAGATTAAATATATTTCATAAATCAAATCTGATTCAATCCCAAATCAAATCAACCAAACATGGAGTTAATTGGTTGGAGAATCCACCCTCCATATATGGAGTGGACAACCACCAATTTCCTTATGGAAATTTTAGCCGTCCACCCTTCCAATATGGAAGGGTGGGATCTCCACAAATCTTGAGATCTCTTGTAATCTCTATGTAATCTCCATGATATTTACAACAACTCTTGTTGTAAAATATTCTACAAAAATAATTCATAATTATTTTGAAAATGTTGCAATCTTGGCGTTGAAGATTTGTGAATCATATTCACAATCCAAAATAAAATGTGATTTGCATTTTCAATTAATTATACAATGTGAATCCAATTCACACACATAATTAATTAACAAATATAAATCATAATAAGCTCTCTCTAGTACATTATAAATCACGTTTATAATATGTTATAAATAATTGGATATTGCTATCAACATTATTCTTATCCACAATAATTATATCTCATTTAATTATATTGGATAAATATCCACATGCATCAAGATAATTAAATCACATTTAATTATCTATCTCTCAATGCTTAGATATAATTTAACTATGTAATCATTCTTGAACCCTTTCAAGAATAATGCGCTTTCTCCACCGATACTTGGAGATAAGGACAGAGTGATTGTATTGTTCCACGTATAGTGACTTTGATATTGAGATCACATCTGAAATCCAGATCTCGGGCCTCCCATAGATGCTTGACTAAATCAAGACCGTAAATCTAATATTCTCATTGCATGTGAATCACATTCTGATCAATGTCCAATATTTGGACAAAGATCATATTACTTCTCTACAGAGAGGAGTCACTAAAATCCAGACCTGTTTCATCACTCCCTAGGAATAAAAGCATCATGGTTATACAATCGTTTATGATCATGTCACCCTCAGATATTAGCAATACTTGTACATCCTGCATATTGGAAGATCTAGAATAAACCCGAAGTATAATATCAATTTTATACTGTCTACTTCAGGGATTTATCATTAAGTTTCTCATTTGATCATTGGGAGTCGGTATCGATCATATACTTTCCAAAAGCATATATCATACCTAGGTCTTGCTCATACTTTCCAAAAGTATATATATCAAACTACAAATTCAGTCAAGCTTCCAAAGCGAGATGACCATGCACAGAATTTGATTCTTCCCGATATCTCATGAGTGAGCTCATGTCTTCCGGTTTTGTAATGAACCTGTATGATCCCTTTGAGAGATCGTATTACTCATATGCCCTTGTATGCACACCAGCATGCTGGTGTATAGATCTTGAGTAGGTCATCAACCTATTGGTCTGCCAAATGTACATAGTCAGACATATAGTAACACATCTGTCTCCGGTCAGAGGATGCGTGCCTATATCGTAACAACATATGTCATAGGACTTTGGTTATCTTGATCTCGTTAAGTCAACTCTTTGACCAAACTAATATGACACCTCCAAATCTCTATTCCCATGCAGAGGACCTGCATCAAGAGGTCGGTCAGATATCAACCTTAATGAAAAAGATTTGCCATCTCCTACTCAGGCTGGAGATCATCTCTCAACAATCATTTGACGGTGCTTGATGAGTCCTTCCTCAATAACTCTTTATATGTTCATCAAAGCACCAGCCTCTATGATTCAATATTTGAATCAACAACTGTGTGATCATCAAGATGGCCATGGTACATAACCCTAATTGTACTAAGGGACCTATTATGTTAATTATTTATTCTTCATTTCAAATCAGGGAATGATATTTGCAATAACAATTATTGCATAATGGCTCGCCGTGGGCTCGCATGTCCAACAATCTCCCATTAGCCCAAAGAGCCATTAATGGGCTAATCATTTAAACCCACACTCATGTGACAATCATAGGCTATTTAGAAAAATAGCTAGGTAAGCTGATTAGTCACTCTATTCCCAAGAGACTACACTAAGTCCTTTTAGGGCACATGCATATCTCCTAGTAACATTGTTCGCATCCAATGCGAATGTTGCATCTTAGGAAATCAATACTCAATATATTAGTCATAGTGTCCTTGACACTACACATCAATAATTATTATAACCTGTATGTAATTTCTATTATCCTTATCAGAATACCCTTATTCCTGGAGATCTCTATTTCCTATGGTTTTTGTAGTTAAGACCTTTTAGATCTCCATCTATAAAGTCTTAATTTCTCGAAGATAAGATTTAGAGATCACTATCTCTAAAGGCTTGTCATCTTTGAAGATATTGTTATTACTGCAATCAAGTGTTCAATCTCCATGGTAGGATTAGAAACAGTTTACTACTCCCACTGCATGGTAGACATCTGGCTTTCGTACACATCTAGCATACTTTCAGCTTCTCGTAACGGATGCACAAAGGGAAATAAGTTTTAGCATCCACTTCCTCAACTCTTTGAGGTGTTATCCCTTTAGATAGGTCAATACCTTATCTAGAGGGAAAGAAGCCTTTCTTGGAATTTTCCAGAAAATGGAAATGTTCAAGGTGTACCATTAATGTGACGGTCCCAATACCCTCTTCTCTTTGCTTCTGAACAACTTCAGAACTAAGATGTAAGAGGTATCCTTGAGATCATATCTTGATGTATGGAACAACCGGATTATAAAACACTTGTTATTATCTTCCTTATATCATTCCAAATGATTAGGATATTATCTTCATTTAGCACGATGAACACAATGGCACTCCCACTAAGCTTCATACGGTTCATCAAGATTCTATTTGAAATCATAACATTTAAAATTTCATCAAATTTTATGTTCCAACTACAAGAAGCTTATTTGAATTCAAAGATGGAGTTCTTTAGCTTGCACACCTTGCTTTCCTCAACCATGAAGCCCTGGGTCTAGTTCATGTGAATATCCTCAGAGAGGTATTCATAGAGAATTGCAATATTGACTTCCATCTTGAAGATGTCAAAGTCTAGTTGTGTAGCTATGGCTAGCAATATTCTGATAAGTTAAGTCATGGTCACTAATGAGCATGTCTCATCGCAAGCGATGTCTTCTCTTCAATGTGTAGCTCATGGCTACAAACCTTGCTTTGAAGGTCTCTACCTTCTCATCAGGTTCCCTCTTTCTATTAAATATACATTTACATCTTAATGGGTCTTACCCATATAGGTGGATCCTTGAGGGTCCATATATAACATTTGTATATGATGTTTATTTTAGACTTTATTGTAACATCCATCTTTCCTTGTCATGATCTTCAGAAGCTTTATCATATGAAGTTAGATCATGTTAGATTTCACTAATACGTGGAATCCATCCTCAAACTTATCTGAAGAGGTATTAATGTTTCATCTTTAATTGTCCTTGTAGTTTCCTATTTCAGGAGCTTAGTTATCTTCTCGAGATTAAATGAGTTCCTTTACTTCATTTTCATCTTGATTCTCAAGAGTCTCATCATCATCTAAGAATCATATTCTCAGAGATGTGATCCTTTAAGAATCTCAAGGTCATAAAGTAGGTATCCAATATCATCCTTTATTTTCCTAATGAAGTAGCACTCTTTACTGCTAGATTCCAGCTTATATGTTTTAAATCTTATTAAGGATATATACTGTAGTCTCTACTACATATATTCCCGAAAACTAATAGGTAATTATGCTAAAATTCATCATTGATCAAATCATGTCACACATGATAAAAAAAATTATCTCCCTACAACCTTATTGAGTTTAGGTACATTAGAAGGATTGAGATAGGAATTATATTCATATCTCCATAAGGTATTTCATGAATTCATCTAATAGGTACTGACTACCTAGATTAGATCAAATTCACTTTCATCTTCCTTCAAACTTTGGTTTTAAACCAAAATTGTGAAATCTTTGAATATTTCAAATGTTTCTAAGGTGAAGGGAAGAAGTCTCATATCATAAATAATCATCAATGGATATCACATATCCATAATGTTTATTATGATATAGATGATCCACATACCTCAATATGTATGCGATCTTGAATACCTCGACATCTTACATCATTCTCTGATAAGGGTGCATTGGACATTTTCTACTTTTGAACAAAATATTCACAAGTATGTAAGATTTGAACCTTTAGACAATCTAAAGTTTCATCTCTTACTAGTCTATTGATCTCATCAAGAGACAAATGTCCAAGGCTTGATGCCAGATCATTATCAAATGATCTTCATTCTCTTATTGATCTTTTAAAGTTTAATTTTAGTATTAGAAATGTTAATGAACCGTTCATTAATTTTCTAATTTAGTAGAGTCAACTAGATGTTAGACTTCTATCTGAAATATATCCATCACAATTACTTATGACAGGTCTATTCCAGAATTCATGTTTATTTCCAACATTTAGAAATAAACTTATGAGTGTATTCTAAAATCCAGGTCACAGAGACATTCTCTAAGACTAAGGGCTCCCACTAAAAATATGAAGTCTATTGATCCGGTGGAAATTGTTGCAACAATTACATCAATTCCAACATGGATGACCATTAAACCTTAAAATCAAATTTCTAACATTCTAATGCATATGCAACCAATTGCGTGTATCATTAGAAGATTGAGATATAATTATTAGACTTTATCTTATCAAATAAGAAATCAATTTCAATGATTATATGTAGATTATTCTGATGTACTATCTGATTCCTTCTCTATGGATTCTTGATTGATTTGATAGTCATACTATCAACACATCAACTTATTGCACTGTTGGCATTCATCCAACTCTTTGGATGTCACATGGAAGTCATAAAAGTACAATCAATTCTTTGACTTTCCTTCTTACTTGGGTCCAACCCATGCTTCCACTCCGCTCTCTTCATCTGTAAATAAATATTGCTTAAGACAAAGGATCTCTTATGTTGAATTCAAAAGATTTCAATATAAGAGTACTTCAACATTCATACATATTTCATTCAATTCATACAATATGAATATTATGAAGCTTCATGAATGACTAGAGTATAGATAGTAAAATGATGACACTCATCATATCTACATACATCTGAACTCTTAAAGAATTAGGTTCAGGTAGGTATTCAAACATTTTGAATACATCATCTCTTATAGAGCTACCATTCTACATGATGTAGTGAACCATATCATTCATGATTAAATGTCGAGGGCACATATGTTTGCCAGAACATCTTCTTAGATTTTTATAAGGATTGATTGACAATTGCGATCATCATCGACATGTCTCTTCCAAAGTACATTTGATGAGATCAAGACTATAGAGACATACAAAACCTCGGGTTGTAGTCCTATTGTCTATTTAATTTTCATTCCTCATTATTATGAGGAAACTTGCACATTGCAACCACATACAATATGTGTACAACTGCAAGTACAATATCTTAATTTTGGATTCAATCCATGATATTTTACTGGTTATTATTGAGTATAACATTGAGTGGGTTTAATGAAGGATTATATGAAATAAGAAATCTGCACAAGTGTATATGTTATATATATATATACATATTTTACTTTGATTTAGGATTTTTTATATCAAAGTTGTCCTGCCTTGTCAACTTTGAAAGTTCATTCCCTTAATCACTTTCAATGGAAGAGATATACTTACCATTATATCTCGAGCATGATCTGGGATCTCCTTCTTTATCTTAGTTACATCCCTGAAGCGGGAACACATTCAGCCTTGCATGTCCAACTTGCATCTCCCAATTCGGTCTTTAAAACCCAGGTCCACCACCCCTAAGGTGATGTTGACCTATCATTAATTGAACCAACCGTCAACATGAATACAACTCGATATGCGCAATCCAATATCACCCCAATAATATGAGGACCCGATAATAGAGTAACTACGCATACGTCCTTACTCTTTCAAGAATCGAAGAGCTCGATCCAGATGCGCTTGCATACAGGAGCTATTATTTCGACAAGCGTCTCCTACATACAATCCCTGACGACGGAACCCTCCTCCTTGAAGGGAGACCATGGATGTCACTTATGTGATCCTGCATATCATTTTTAAATTTTAATAAATCATCTTGAATCATATTCATTATGATTAATTCATCCAAGGAAAATAACATCTCTATTCATAATAGAGTATTTTAATTTTAATTGGATTCTAATTAATCTAGTCATATTAAATTAATGATCCAATTAATATCCAACAAACAATCTTTATTGTTACTTCAATTATAGTATTATCTCAAATACGTATTATTCCAAATTTTAATAATTAGAAAAATACACTGTTTTCTCTCCTCCATTATCAAGTCCCTACCCACTGTCATGGCCAGTATCGGCGGAAGTGGGATAAACCGCACACGGTGCAACCTGCTACCCCAACGCTCCCCGACTAGACACCATATCCCCTTCGGAAAAAATAATGCCAAATTGATCATTGTGTACTTGAGATGATAATTAGTTTTTCAACCGAAGTTATACCATATATAATAATAATAAAAACATTTTTGATTAACATTATAATGAGATTTGCTAAACAAATCCCAAATCCTATTCAAGAAATATGTTTATTGGAAAGTGGGTTGTGTAACCAATTGTGATCTAGATCATATCTAATCAGTTATTGGTTAAGGCAATGTAATTTAAGGAAATAATTATCATTAAATATTTCTCAAATATTTTCCATAATTATTCCAGGAAATTAATAATTAATTTCACTAATTGACAATCACATGGTTCTTGATTAGGAATGTAATTTCAGCAGTGACACCTACTTACTAAAATTAACATATCTCAATCAAATCAAATCCAAATTACGCTAAATCAGTTTCCAAAGATTGCTAATTTGATTTATGACAGAACCTAAGTGATATTTCACTCATTTCTAGGAGCATGAAATGAACTCATTAATCATGTTAAGATTCACAGTTCCCGTAACTGTGAATACATGTTTATTCAGAAGGCCATATCTCGAACAAACGGAATACAAATTATGTAAACTCAGATCCTATGGTTTCCTTATTTAATGGGGAATAAAATACAAATTAATTCCTGTTTAACCATTTTAAACATGGCCGAATTTATTCACTAAACAAAGGTACGAAAATGAAATGCGATAAAAACTTTCGCAACCTTAACGAACCCAAGTCGTCCTAGGTTTACGGATTGTATTCAAAAACTTCGACCTAAGGCTATGATACCACTTGAAGGATATGGTATAATACTCAAGCGCATCATGGAAGCATGTGCATCGTATCGAATACGATGAAGAACAACTAGTTGGACTAGTTGTTCTATGCAGCGGAATTTAAAAAATTTTCGTATGATGAAACCACATGATCCAAGAACAATTCTCGGATCGTTTCATCTAAAATCACATCAAATATATAGGAATACCTCTTGTAGCGTGGTTGATCGAGTCTCTACGTAAAGAGACCTTTTGTCTCAAGTCCGTTCTTCGGAGAAGACGCATGCGAGCGCGGGGATGAGTCGCGTGATCCTCACAGTCCAAGAATTTGATCCAAGCACGATGAACTCCTGATCTCGTCACACGAGATTAAACACCTTCTTCGTGAGTGAAGTTACTCCAAATAAGATGGATAATCAAGAAAAGTTGAGGCGGCAGTGCGGTGGCGAGGCAACAATGATACTTCTCCTCTAGGGTTTGGTGGACAACCACCAATGGAGAAGAGAGAAGAGATGGTGTGTGGAATGTGAGAAGAGAGCTTGTTGTATCTCAATTGCATAATCAAAGAGAGAAAGTGGTGCCTATCTATTTATAGGATTTTTGGAGTCCATGGATCACAATCCATGGGACTCACAAAATCAATGGATGAGATTGATTTGTGCTTCTTTCATTGGTCAAGATTGTTGTTGGTAAAAAACCAACAACTAATAATTTAGTTTAGATTACTATATTTGATTAATCAAATATGATTCAATACCAAATCAAATCAATCAAACATGGAGTTAATTGGTTGGAGAATCCACCCTCCATATATGGAGTGGACGGCCACAAAATCTCCTTAGGGAAATTTTGGACATCCACCCTTCCAATATGGAAGGGTGGGATCTCCACCAATCTGAAATCTCTTGTAATCTATTGGTAATCTCCATGATATTTACAACAACTCTTGTTGTAAATTATTCTACAAAAATAATTCATAATTATTTTAAGAATATTTCAATCTTGCCATTGAAGATTAGTGAATCTTATTCACAACCCAAAATAAAATGTGATTTACATTTTCAATTAATTATACAATGTGAATCCAATTCACACCAATAATTAATTAACAAATAGATCATAATAAGTTCTCTCTAATACATTATAAATCACATTTATAATATATTATAAATAATTTGATATTGCAATCCGCATTATTCTTATCCACAATAATCAAAACTCATTTAATTATATTGGATAAATATCCATGTGCATCAAGATAATTAAATCACATTTAGTTATCAATCTCTCAATGCTTACATATAATTTAACTATGGAACCATTCTTGAACACTTTCAAGAATAATGCACTTCTCTGCAGATACTTGGAGATAAGGAAAGGACGATTGTATTGTTCCACGTATAGTGACTTGGATATTGAGATCACATCTCAAATCCAGATCTCGGGCCTCCCGTAGATGGTTTATTAAATCAAGACCATAAATATAATCTTCTCAATGCATCTGAATCACATTCTGATCAATGTCCAATATTTGGACCAAGATCAGCTTACTTCTTTACATAGAGGAGTCACTAAAATCCGAACCCATTTCATCACTCCCTAAGAATGGAAGCGTCATGGTTATATAATCGTTTATGATCACATCACCCTCAGGTATTCCCAATACCTGTACATCCTGCATACTAGAAGACCTAGAATAAACCCGAAGCATAAAATCAATTTTATATATTGTCTACTTCAGGGATTTATCACTAAGTTTCTCATTTGATCATTGGGAGTCAATATCGATCATATACTTTCCAAAAGCATATATCATACCTAGGTATTGATCATATACTTTCCAAAAGTATATATATCAAACCTACAAATTCAGTCAAGCTTCCAAAGCGAGACGACCGTGCGCGGAATTTGATTCCTCACTTTATCTCATGACTGAGCTTATGTCTTCCAGTTCAGTAACGAACATGTATGATCCCTTTGAGAGATCGTAATACTCGTATGCCCTTGTATGCACACCAGCGCATCGGTATATAGACCTTGAGTAGGTCATCAACCAATTGGTCTGCCAAATGTACATACTAAGACATATAGTAACACATATATCTCCGGTCAGAGGATGTGTGCCTATATCGTGACAACATATGTCATAGGACTTTGATTATCTCGATCTTGTTAAGTCAACTCTTTGACCTAACTAATCTGACACCTCCGAATCTCTATTCCCATGCAGAGGACCAGCATCAAGAGGTCGGTCAGATATAATCCTAAATAAAAAAGGATTGCCATCTCCTACTCAGGCTGGACATCATCTCTCAACAATCATTTGACGTTGCTTGATGAGTCCTCAATCTAACACCTTAGATGTTCATCCAAGCACCAGCCTCTATGATTCAATATTTGAATAAACAGTTGTATGATCATCAAGATGGCCATGGTACATAACCCTAATTGTACTAAGGGACCTATTATGCAAATTATCTGTTCTTCATTTCAGATCAGGGAATGATATTCGCAATAACATTTATTGCAAAATGGCTCGTCGTGGGCTCGCATGTTCAACAACACCAACTCAATTGTTTAATGATATTTGTGTTTTTTTTTCAATTTTTGTGGATTTTTAAATATGTATAGAATTATTTAGAAACACAAATTTATTCTCATTTTCACCTTTATTTTTGAAAAGAATATTGAAAAGATTTTCCAAACCATGTCACATATATATTGATTTTAAAACATTTTTCAAACGATTTTCAAAACAAGTAAAATCCCAATTTTCAAACGAAGGTCAAACTTTTTTTGAATTAATGTCACGTAGTCAGAAAATATTTCAAAGCATTTACAATTATTTTTACACGAAATAGTTCACATCACTTTACCCTGGTCCCAAAAAGTTTGAAAATTTTCAAAATACGAGCTACGGCTAAGGAATATATGAAATATACAATATATTCCCCATATACTTAGCTTTTGCTATGTCCTCATAGCACAAAGTGATATGACGCCATAGCTCATGGTGAAATATAGAAGATATAAATGAACTTACTTTTATCTCTCCCCTATACTTAGGTTAATAATAACCTATGTATAAGAAAAAGACCAAGAGCATGGATCGATAAGTGAAGAATAGAGAAGGACGGGGGGTCTAGTAACCCCTATACTTAGGCTGAGAAGCACCAAAGTATAGAGGTAGGCAATGAAGAGGGGAGGGACCCGTGGGGAAAATCAGATGTAACATGGTTCACTTATACTTAGTATGGAGAGGAGCCGAAGTATAAGGATATGGAATTAAGGATGGGGAGAAAATACACTAGTTAGGGTTAAGTGAAATGAATTTACAATATGGACGAATGTTTAGAGATGAACATTGAGTCTAGGGTTTACTGAAGTGTTTGGGAGAATACATAATCAAGGCCCAACCAGTCAAGCAAACACCCTTGATTTCACCAACTCACAAATGAAGACTTTAATAAGGAGATCCTTTATGGAATGGGTGATCCCAACTTGCAACAAATGGTTGGAAAGTTGCTGCAAATTTCATAAATTGGAGAATACGAGAGAAACTGGACTACATTCAACCCCATCCACTCTAAGAGATGAAATTCTTAAGGATAGGCAAGTTGCATGTTCATGTCTAGTTATATGACAATCTTGGATTGAGTATGGAGTGGAATACTAAGCAAGACCACCTATACCCTTATTGATCTTACCTACATTTTTTAGATCTAAAATTCATATTATGAAGATGAGGACGTTATGATAATGATGATCCTATGCTTCATGAGAGAGGAGGTAGGACAACCGCACAAATTGTATTACAAATGGAGGCATATGTTTAAGATTGCAAGATCTAATCAAGTTGACATCTCACCCAGCTAGAGTGTTGGGAATTTGGGGAGAAGAAGAGGGCTTCACCAAATTTAAATCAAAATCAAGTGGAGGAAATGATGATAGTGGTGGTAATGATGCAATTCAAGAGGCTTCCAGCGGAATGGCATTCTGGTAAAGAACACACTAGTTGGCGAGGACACAAATTCAAAAGGCTACAAACAAGTGTGGGTCATTTTAATTTGACAGTATTATTGGTAGTCATCCAAATATACTTTTGTTACACATGGTTTAATGATGGGTTTTGGGAACTATCCCAGGGATGCAACCTCACCTTTAAATATGCAAAAACATCCTATGTATAATGTCAGGGTTTGCTCTTCCATAATCCAAGGTGAATTTTACTCCGTTTTATTAAGGGTGACTTGCATTATTAGTCCCAATTTTAATAACATCCAATCCTAATTCCATTTAAAATCCTAGGTTATAAATCAAGAGCGGGATGTAGAGAAAAGCCAATGCAACGAGGAGGAATAATGCATGCTCAAGAGAAGTACTTATAGTGCCTCCAGTACTCTCCATTCTAGTACGAGAATGAAATTAAATTTATCACTAAATGCATGCAATGTGAGAAAAGAAGCATCCCAAATATAATACTATTAGTGGCAAGAAGTAAATCATAGTTTGCTAAATACGTCGATGTTTATGTGCATCTCAATGAATTTATGAAGATGGGGAGAACCTTGTAGATGCATAATAGTGTATCTTACCTAGGATCAATAACACATGATATGAAGTTGTTAAAAAAAGCTCAGAGAGCCGTGTGCCTAACCCTGTATCGAACAGTCATGTAGAGTCCCACCCGGGTAGGGGTAAAGAAGACTCCACACCATATGAATGTCCAAGTCCATTAATAAACACGCAAGCCCTTGAATCAGAATCACTAGAAATGCAATTATTACAAATATATAAAAAAATAAAATGAACCAAAAATATTAATTAAATCTCTTTATTCTTTAGAAGATGCTTATGTTGCTCTTCACAGCAGAAGCTCCTGACTCATGCCTCTGTATCTCCTGAGCATCGTCGGTCTACATGGGTCCTGCCACAAAATCCATGCATTAGATATACAAAAGAAATTTGATGAACAATAAAACAATGCAATCACAACGCAAATAGACATACCTAATTATAAAAAATAATCAACTTAATTAAATATCAAAATCTATGAAATCAAAAAGATGAGTCGTGTCCTGGGCAACGACTCCGTCTAATGAACCACCTTTTACATTACTAAATAATAAATAATTATAGTATAGGAGATGGAAAGCGATCTACCAAAACCACAAGTGATGGATATTGTGGAGTAAATTTTTTTGGTAAGTGTACCAAGGTTGAACATAGGGATAGAGCTACCTAATATGATTAATCAGATAATAATACCTAAATTAAGTGACTAATTATCTATTTAAGTCAACAATGCACAAATAATGCAAACATCAGACAAAAATAGAATGAGTGATCAAGATGCACTTTTTATTTTTGTTTTACGAAATTTAAATGAAATAATAAAGTGCAACAAAAATATGTTGCAATGCAAATAGATATTTACAAGCACAAGTACACCCCTAAATCTATTAATTAATTGAGCAAACAAGGGTGATTAATTTCAAGATCATATGATGTATTCAATTAAGGCAAATGACATTTAAATGAATAAGAAGAAGACACAATATATGTCAAATTTGACATTCCATACTAAGTGTCAAACTAAGAAACCACTGATGTCGTTAGATATAGCATTAAAAAATCAACATAATGAAACTGATATCATTGAAATAGGAGTTGACATGCTCAAGTTATAAGTAAAAAGGTACATGGGCATAAATACAAATGAAAACATAAAAATAAAAAGATAAAGTTTTACAAACAGGCCCTGGGAGGGCATAAATGCAATATTAAAATCCAGGAGGGGCTTTCCTATAAATTTCAAAGCTTAGAGACCTATTTGTAATTTGAAGAAATGTACGAGCTATAACTCAAATTTGCCCAGCCCCTTACATGCTAGGCATGTGGAGAAATCTTTGGTGGAGGGTCAGTCCAGTGTAGGTGCCTCGGGCCACATGGTGACCCAAGGATACTTAGGGTGAGGCTTAGGCCCTCCGAGCCTCCACAGTGTGGAGTGGGCAACATGATGTGTATTCAGTAGTTGGATTGGCACCGAGAGGGTGCCATCTAACCACAACTGTAACTCCAGGTGGCTCCTCCATTAATTGACGTCAGCGCAAATGGGTCTCCAACAGGGTTGTTTGAGCTCCACCGTATTCCTACATGATTGTTTTTGCCTTAGGAAGAATCTTGATAATTTGGCAATGAAGCCCTAGGATTGAAGGAGGCACAGAGCCATCTGGAAGAGGTTGGAGAAGCTGGACATGTGAGCCCAAGGCAAGCCATTAGGCAATAAATGTTATTGTAATTCACTCTTTGATCTGAAATGAAGAAAAACTAATTTGCATAATAGGTCCCTTAGTACAAATAGGGTTATGCACCATGGCCATCTTTACAATCATACAACTATTGATTCAATGGTTAAATCATAGAGGTTGGTGCTTGGATGATATCTAAAGAGTTAGATTGAGCAGTCATCAAGAAGTGCCATGATTCTTGAGAATGATCTCCATCCTGAGAAGGAGACGACAATCTTTTCTCTAAAGGTTGATATATGATCGACCACTTGATGCAGGTCCTATGCATAAGAATAGAGATTCACATGTGTCACAAAAGTTTAGTCAAAGAGTTGACTTAACAAGATCGAGATAATGACGACCTTTGTTGTATGTTGTCACGATATAGGCATGCATCCTCTAACTAGAGACAGATGTATTGCTATATGTTTGAGTATGAACATTTGTCAATCCAATAGGTTGATGTCCTTATCAAGGTATATACACCAGTGAGCTGGTGTGCATACAATGGCATATGAGTAATATGATCTCTTAAAGTGATCATACAGGTCCACTACTGGATCGAAAGACATGAGCTCACTCATGTGGCATAGGGACCAATTAAATTCCATACATGGTCGTCTTGCTTTTGATGCATGAGAAGAATATGTAGGTATGATATATGCTTTTGGAAATCATATGATCAATACTAACTCCCAGTAACCGAATGAGAAACTTGATGATAAATCCCTGAAGAAGATAGTGCAAAGTTGATAATTTTTTCATGTTTATTCTATGTCTTCTAGTATGTAGGATGTACAAATATTAGAAATACTTGAGGGTGATGTGATCATAAATGATTCTATAACCTTGACACCTCCATTCAGAGTGAGTCATGAAACAGGTTTGGATTTTCATGTCTCCTTTCCGTAGAGGAGTAATCTAATCTTAGCTCAAATATTGGAGATTGATCTGAATGTGATTCAGATGCAATGTGTAGATTAGATCTATGGCCTTGATTTAATCAAGCATCTATGAGAGGTCCCTAAGATATGGTGTTGTGATATGATCTCAATATCCAAGTCATTATATGTGGAACGTACATTCGCCCTATCTTCTCTCCAAGTATCCCCAGATAAAGCACATTATTCTTGAAAAGTATAATTCCATTGATGAATTACGTATCTCAACATTGAGAAATTGATAATTAAATACAATTTAATAATCATGAATAATGTGAATGTGATTTATATTATATAGTTGCACGAGAATGATGATCCAAGATAATTATATGTGATTTACTTAGAAAGGATACGAATAATGTGGATAGCACTATCCATGTTGTATATACTATAAATGTGATTTATAGTATATTAGATAGGGATTACCGAAAAAAGTATCTGCAAATTAATTGTTAATGTGAATTGAAATAATATTGGAAATTGTTTGGAAATACAATTTACAATTTATATTATATGTGTGAGTATTTTTTACAATTATTTAATGGCACGATGCAATATTTACAAAATAAATTTGGAATTATATTTTGTGATTTTTTACTAAAAAGTTCTTGTAAATATATGAAGGACTATGTGAGATTTTATCTCACATAATAAGATGGCCAACACCTTCCATTTATGGAGGTTGGAGGGCTACCCTTAGACTCATCCAAAGGGTAGCCACCCCCACTATTTTAGGAAGGTGGGTGGCCTCCTTCCCAATAATCCTATCCTAATTGACTTTGTTAAATTAAATTATGTTGGTTAATAAAAATATTTTAATCTAAATTAGTTTTTGTTGTATTTCTATAAAACAACATCAAGACTATTGAATAGAAACTCAAATCAATATCAACCATTGTTTTTGTGTTTCACATAGATTGTGATCCATGGACTCCCAAAATACTATAAAAGAAGAGACAACCCTAGCTCTTCTTTTTACAACACTTGGAAAGTCTCTCTCTCTCTCTCATTCTCATCACATGCCCTCCCTCCCTGTCTCTTAAGTGTGGTAGTCAACCCCTTGTGCTAGAGAGAATCCTCATTATCGTTATGTCATCATGCTACCACTTCGACTACTTGTGGATCTCCACTTTCTTCGGGGCTCCTTTCTCTTGAAGAAGACATTCAATTTCATGAGAAATAATTAGGATATTCGAGGCTCAGATAATCATTTTGGATTGTGAGAACCACGTATCTCATTAAGGCACTCACAAGGTTCTCCTCCCTCAAGTCAAACTTTAGACAGTTGGTCTATTCATTTAGAGAGCATAATTGCAACCACACTTCAAAAGGTATTCATATATATATTTTATGGTTTAGATGAAATAATCCGATAAGTATTTTTGCATCATGTGTTTTCATCTCTTTAAATATTTTTTATTACGCTGCACCAAACAACTAGTGCGACTAGTAGCTCCCAATCGCATGCGATGCGAACTTCATGCTTTCATGATGCAATTATGGCTCTTCCCATAGCATTTGAGTTGTATCATAGCATTGCTCGAGGCCTTGTATATGATTCGAAACCCTAGGCGATCAAGGTTCATGTTTTGGATGCACGAGAATCAATGTTTTTGCATTGGATGCAAGACTCGAATCATTTTTTAGCTAAAATAAAAATACTATTTACAATCTTTGGGCGTGTTTTTTTTGTTATTAAAATGAATTTAGAATGTCTAATTATGTCCCAAAAATAGTAACTTAATATTGGCACCAAAGGTACATGAAAATGATTCAAAGAGTTCCCACTATGAAAATTATTTTGCATGTATCACATAAATGTAAGAGAAATAATTCTACTTATTCTTATCCCATCATGAGACATGAAATAAACACTTGTATTAAGTAAATAATCAAACAAGCAAATTGCTTAAATTTATTTTGCATGATTCCTACTCTATTTGCAAAAAATAATTCCATATTTAGTGGAGATGGGTCGGAAGATGATTAGATTATCAAATCTCTTTGTCTAATGTGTTTATAATTCGACGGAAATAATGGAAATTATGAATTTTCCTTGATCAACTATATTTCCTAATAATTAAGAAAATAACAGATTAATCATCATAGGCTATTGAGTTTATGTTTCATGAAAACCATAGTTTATCCTACAATAGTTGTAGGACAATCTTTACATGCAAAGCATTGATACTTGAATGGGTTTGGTGATTTGTTTAGCAAATCTTCTTATAATAATAATCGAAGTAGTTTTGATAATATTATATGGTATAACTTCGGTTGAAAGGCTGGATATCATATCATATACAACATAATCAAATCACATCATCATGACCTGAAGCAGATAAGGTGTCTAGTCGGGGATTGTTGGGGTAGAAGGTTGCTCCATGAGAGGTCCATCCCACATCTTGTGCATACTGGCCATGACATCGGGTAAGCAAAGGATAATACTTGAAATGATCTTATTGTAATTTTCTAATTATTATAATTAGGATAATATCTATTTTGAGATTATGCCATCCTTCAAGTAAGAATCAAGATTATTTGTTGGTTGATTGATTGGATTGATAATTGATTTAATATGAATAAATTAATTATATCCAACTAAAATAAACACTCTATTTTGAGTAGAGATGTTCTTCCCTTAGAATAATTTATTATGTGAATATGGTTCATGATATTTAATTAAAATTTGAACGTGATATGGAGGATCACATAAGTGACATCCATGGTCTCCCATCAAGATGAAGGGTTCCATCACCATGGATTGTATGTAGGAGACGCCTGTTAAGTGACATATTCTGCATATAAGCACACATTGATCGGGCTCTTTGCTTCTCGAAAGAGTAAGACCGTATGCATAGTGACCCCAATATCGAGTCCTCATATTATTGGGACGAAATTTGATTGCGCATAGAGAGTGTTATTCTTATTGACGATTGATTCAATCAACAACGAGTCAACATTCTCCTTAGGGGTGGTTGGTGTTAAAGACCATATTGAGAAAGGCAAATTGAATTTGCAAGGTGGAATGAGTTCCTCCTTCTTTTTATCTGAATTACAATATCTCATATTATTGGGATGCAACAAAGGTAAGAAAGGAGATCCAAGATCTTGCTTGAGATATATAGTAAGTATGTCTCTTACTTTGAAAGTGAAGAAGGGAATGAACATTTAGAGTAGACAATTCCAGACAACTTTGATATAAAACCCTTAATCAAAGTCAAATATGTATTTATGCGAATATTTCTTATTTCAGATAACCTGACATTAAACTCACTTAAGACTTTACTCAATAATAACCACTGAATTATCATGGATTGGATAAATAATCAAGATGTAGTACTTGCAGTTGGACAAAAATGTATGTAGTTGTTGTTGGTCATGTGAACCTAGGGCAAGTCATTATCCAATAAATGTTATTGCAAATATCATTTCTTGATCTGAAATGAAGGATAACTAATTTGCATAATAGGTCCTTTAGTACAATTAGGGTTATGTACCATGGTCTTCTTTATGATCATACAATCAATTCTTGAATAATAGAGGTTGGTGCTTGGATGAATATCTAAATAGTTAGATTGAGGACTCATAAAGCACCGTTAAATGATTGTTAAGAGATGATATCCAGCCTGAGAAGGAGATGGCTATCCTTTTTATAAGGGCTGATATCTAACCGATCCCTTGATGTAGGTCCTCTGTATAAGAATAGAGATTCAGAGGTGTTAGATAAGTTAGGTCAAGTAGTTGACATGACGAGATCGAGATAACCAAAGTCCTGTGTCGTATACTTTCACGATATAGGCACGCATCCTCTGATCAGAGACATATGTGTTACTATATGTATGAGTATGTACATTTGACAGACCAATAGGTTTATGACCTAACCAAGGACTATACACCAATGCATTGGTGTGCATGAAAGGGCATATGAGTAATACGACTTCTCAAAGGGATTATATAGGTTCATTTCTGAATCGGAAGACATGAGCTCACTCATGAGATATTGCGGAGAATCAAAATCCGTGCACGATCGTCTCGCTTTGGAAGCTTGACAAAATTTGTAGGTTTTATATATGCCTTTAGAAAGTATTTGATAAACACCTGGGTATGATATATGCTTTTGGAAAGCATATGATCGATACCAACTCCCAATAGTCAAATGAGAAACTTAATGATAAATCCTTGAAGTAGACAATGTAAAATTGATCTAATACTTAGGTATATTCTGGGTCTTCCAGTATGCAGGATGTACATGTGTTAGGAATACCAGAGGGTGATGTCATCATAAATGATTGTATAACCATGATGCTTCCATTCCAATGGAGTGATGAAACGGGTCTAGATTTTAGTGACTCCTCTCAGTAGAGAAGTGATATGATCTTTGTCCAAAATGCTGGACAATGATCTGAATGTGATTCAGATGCAATGCGAAGATTAGATCTATGGCCTTGATTTAATCACTCATCTATGGGAGGTCTATAAGATCTGGATTTAAGATGTGATCTCAATATCTAGGTCACTTTACGTGGAACAATCAAATCTCCCTGTCCTTATCTTTATGTATCCACGGAGAAAGCACATTATCCTTGAAAGAGTTCAAGGATAATTTCACTCTTGATATATGTATCCGAGCATTGAGAATATGATAATTGAATGTGATTCAATTATCATGAATAATATGAATTTAGTTCATATTATATGGAGAGTTATCTAAGATAAATAAATGTGATTTGATTATCATTGATGTAAATATTGTGAATGTGATTCATATTATTTAGGCACATGAGAATAGAGATCCAAGACGATTAAATATGATTTAATTATCATGGATTGAATAATGTGGATAGCACTATCCATATTAGTGGTATATATTATAAATATGATTTATAATATATAAGAAAGAGCTATTTGTAACATACATTTGTTAATTAAATGTTGATGTGAATTGGATTCACATTGGACAATTTATTGAGAATGTAATTTACATTATATTTCGGGTTGTAAATGTGATTTACAAATATTTCAATGGCAAGATTACAATATTTAAATAATAATTATTAATTATTTTTGTAGAATAATTTACAACATGTGTTGTTGTAAATCTTTGAGATTTCTATGGAATATATTAATCTCATGAGATTACATGAGATTGCCACCAACTCCCATATTATGGAAGGAGGCAATCTTCATTCCATAATCACCATGCTTGATTGATTTAATTAGGGATTAAGTTATATTGATTTTTCAATATATATTTAACTAAATTAGAATATTTGTTGTTGTAAATTTACAATAAAATCATGTTCATAGAAATAAATACAAATCAATGTGAACCATTAGATTTGTGTTGTCAATGTATTGAGATACATGGATCCCAAAATATTATAAATAGAAGGGTAGCCCTAGCCTATTATTTTATACACACAAGCTGGAAATGATAACAACTGAAGGATATGGTAAAATCCTCAAGCGCATCACGGAAGCGTGAGCATCGTATCGAATACGACAAAGAACGACTAGTCGAACTAGTTATTCTATGCAACGGAATTTCAAATTTTTTCATGCGATGAAACCACATGATCCAAGAACGATTCTTGGATCATTTCATTTATAACTACATCAAGTATAAAGGAATACCACTTGAAGCGTGGTTGATCGAGTCTCTACGAGAAGAGACCTCCTATCTCAAGTCCTATCGTCGGAGAAGACGCATGGGAGCGTGGGGATGAGTTGCGTGATCCACGCAATCCAACAAGTTGATCCAAGCACGATGAACTCTTGATCTCATCATACAAGATCGAACACCTTCTTCGCGAGCGTAGCACTCCAAAGAGGATGGAGAACCGAAGAACGTCGAGGCGGCAGTGCGGTGGCGAAGCGACAACAAAGCTCTCCTCTTGGGTTTGGTGGATGGTCACCAAGGAGAGAAGATGAGAAGAGGCTTGACTTGTGGGAAGGGAAGAGAGAGATGTGTTTCTATTGCATAACCCTAGATAGCATGGTATGCCTCTCTATTTATAGGGTTTTGGGATACATGGATCACAATCCGTGGGACATAAAATCAATGGATGGGATTGATTTATGTTTAATCCAATGGTCATGATTGTTGTTGGTAAAAAGACAACAACTAATAATTTAATTTAGATTAAATATATTTGATAAATCAAATACAATTAAATCAAATAAATAAGGAGATAATCATCATGGAGATTACATCTCCCCATGGAATATGGTGGATGACCACCAATTCCATATAGGACTTGGTAGCCGTCTACTTATTTCCATGTGGAGGCAATCTCATGAAATCTCATGAGATTGCATATCTCCATGAAAGTCTCCATTATTTATTCCAACAACATTTGGTGGGATTTATTCTACAAAAAAAATTCATAATTAATTTCGAGAATATTGCAATCTTTTCATTGGACATTTGTGAATCATATTCACAACCCAAAAAAAAATATAATTTACATTTTCAATTAATTATAAAATGTGAATCCAATTCACATCAATAACTTATTAACAAATATAATTTATAATTAGCTCTCTCTAATAAATTAGAATTCACATTTATAATATATTATGAATAATTGGATATTGCTATCCACATTATTCTTATCCACAACAATTAAATCACATTTAATTATATTGGATAATTTCCACATGCATCAAGATAATTAAATTACATTTAATTATCATTCTCTTAATGCTTAGATATAATTCAACTATGGAATTATTCTTGAAACCTTTCAAGAATAATGCGATTTCTCCGTAGATACTTAGAGATAAGGACATGGCGATTGTATTGTTCCACGTATAGTGTTTTGGATATTGATATCACATCTCAAATCCAGATCTCATGGACCTCCCACAGATGCTTGATTAAATCAAGTCCGTAGACCTAATCTTCTCATTGCATCTGAATCTCATTCATATAAATGTCCAATACATGGACTTAGATTAGGTCACTTCTCTACAGGGAGGAGTCACTAAAATCCAAACATGTTTCATGACTCCCTCGAAATGGAATCGTCATGGTTATACAATCATTTATGATAATATCACCCTCAGGTATTCCCAACACCTATAGATCCTGCATACTGGAAGACCTATGATCATCCTGAAAATATAGATCAATTTTACACTGTCATCTTCAGGGTTTGATCATCAAGTTTCTCAATCTTTCTCATTGGGAATTGAAATAGATCATATGCTTCCCAAAGCATATGTCTTACCTTCAAATTCATGTCATTCTTCCAAAGCATGACGACCATGCATGGAATTTGATCAGTCCCAATACCTCATGAGTGAGCTCATGTCTCCTGGTTCACATGTGAACCTGTATGATCCCTTTGAGAGATCGTATTACTCATATGTCCTTACATGCACACCAGCTCGTCGTTGTATAGACCTTGATTAGGTCATCAACCTATTGGTCTGCCAAATGTACATACTCAGGCATGTAGTAACACATCTGTCTCTGGTCAGAGGATGTATGCCTATGCTGTGACAGTATTCAACATAGGTCTTTGGTTATCTCGATCTCTCTAAGTCAACCCATCGACTCAACTAATCTGACACCTCCGAATCACCATTCCTATGCAGAGGACCTGCATCAAGAGGTCAGTCAGATATCAACCAAATGAGAAAGGATTGCCATCTCCTACTCAGGCTGGAGATCATCACTTAACAATCATTTGATGATGCTTGATGAGTCCTCTATCTAACTCCTTAGATTTTCATCCAAGCATCAGATGTATGATTATCATGTTGGTCATGGTACATAACCCATATTGTACGGAGGGACCTTATATTGCATTCATTCATTCAATCTCATAAAGGGAGTGAAAAACAATCAATAACTTTTATTGATAAATCATTTATTACAATAATATTTATTGTAGGAATGGTTCGCCTCAGGCTCACATTGCAAATAATCTCCCACTAGCCCTCAGAACCATTCATGAACAATCCATAAACCCATACTCATTACATGCTGGTCGAAAACCTTCTGTGTCAGAGGTTTGGTAAGGCGATCAACAACGTTGTTGGTGGAGGCCACCTTGTTGATGATGATATAACCACGCTTTTGAATCTCCTGAATGATGTGGTATTTCCTTTCCACGTGCTTGCTCTTTTGATGCCATCTAGGTTCCTTCGCCTGGGCAATGGCTCCTGTGTTATGGCAGAGTAACGGGATGGGAGTATCATGGGAAACTACGCCAAGCTCCAGTATGAACTTGTGCAACCACACCGCCTCATTTGCAGCATCTGATGCAGCAATGTACTTGGCTTCTGTTGCAGTGTCCTGATTCTTGCTTCTCCAGCTCACAGCACCACCGTTCAACAGGAATACAAACACTGATGATGACTTCCGATCTTCAATATCCAATTGGAAGTCAGAAATAGTATATCCCAAGACTTGGAGATCACCATCTCCATAGACCAAGATGTAATTTTGCATCCATCTTAGTTATTTGAATATGTTCTTTACTGCATTCCAATGTTGCTCTCCATAGCAGGATTGGTAACGACTTAACACTCGCACTGCATGGTAGATATCTGACCTAGTACACATCATGGCATACATTAAGCTTCCAACAACTGATGCATAAGGGCATCCATCCATGGCTTTCTTTTCGTCAATAGTTTGAGGAGCCATCACTTTAGACAGGTGGATACCATGCCTTAAGGGAAGGAAACCTTTCTTAGAACTATCCATACGAAATCGTTCAAGAATCTTCTTAATGTATCCGTATTGTGATAATCCCAATATCCTATTTTCTCGGTTTCTGAACAACTTCAGACATAAGATGTAAGAGTCTTCTCCAAGATCTTTCATCTCAAAGGTATGGGATAGCCAATTTTTCACACTGGTCATCATCCCTATATCAATCCCAAGGATAAGGATGACATCTATGTAAAGCATGATGAACACAATGGCACTCCCACTAAGCTTCTTGTACACACAATATCTATCAGGATTCTGCATAAAATCATAACTCTTTATGGTTTCATCAAATCTGATGTTCTAGTTATGAGAAGCTTGATTGAGCCCATAGATGGGTTTCTTCAGCCTGCATACTTTGCCATCCTCAGTTATGAAGCCTTGGGACTACTCCATATAGGTATCCTCCTCGAGGTATCCATTGACGAAAGCCGTCTTGACGTCCATCTGCCAGATGTCGTAGTCAAGATATGCAACTATAGCTAGCAAAGTCTTGATGGATTTAAGCATAGCCACAGGAGAGAATGTCTCATCGTAGTCGATGCCTTCTCTCTGTGTGTAGCCCTTGGCTACGAGCCGTTCCTTGAAAGTCTCTACTTTCCCATTAGGTCCCCTCTTTCTCTTGAAGATCCGTTTACCACCAATGGGTTTTACCCCTTTAGGCGGATCCTCTAGGGTCCGTACACCATTCTTATGCATGGAGTCAATTTTTGACTTCATTGCTATCATCCATCTATCCATGTCATGATCCACGAGTGCTTCATCAAATTAAGTAGGGTCATTGTCAGTCTCACTTGACACATGGAATACATACCTTTCAGGTGGTGCAACCACCCTCAAACTCCTTCGAAGAGGTATGGGTGTTTCATCTTTATTTATCTCTTTAGTTTCTGGTTCAGGAAGCTCAGAATCCTCAGGGGATTCAATGAGTTCCTCTACTTCATTTTTATCTTGACCTTTAAGGAAATCGTTCTCCAGAAATTTCACATCTCTAGAAACAAAAAACTTTTGGGTCTCAGGGTCGTAGAGCTGGTATCCAATACCATCTTTAACATACCCAATGAAGTAACACTCACGAGTACGAGATTCTAGCTTACTTGCATCCACGTTCTTCACATGGACCATGCAACCCCAAATCCTCAAGTGACTAACACTAGGTTTGGTTCCATACCAGAGCTCATGAGGAGTCTTTGGTACATGTTTGCTAGGAATCGTATTCAGGATATATATTGTAGTCTCTACTGCATATCCCCAGAAACTAAGTGGTAAATGTGCTTTTCTCATCATTGAACGGACCATATCCATGATGGTCCTATTGCGTCATTCAGCAACACCATTAAGTTGGGGAGTTCCAGGAGGAGTGAGATTGGAGACAATTACATTCTCTTTAAGTTATTCCTTGAGATCATCTAAGAGGTACTCGCCACTTCGATCAGATCGAATCCGTTTAATCTTCCTATCGGTTTGGTTCTCAACCAAAGCCTTGAATTATTTGAAATTTTCAAAGGTTTCAGATTTATGATGTAATAGGAAGATAAACCTGTATCACGAATGGTCATCAATAAACGTCAAATAATATCGATATCCATTTTGAGTCGCGGTACTGAAGGGACCACATACATCGGTATGTATTAGGTCAATAATACCTTCGCATATTGTAATCTTGTTACAGCAAGGCATCCTAGTCATTTTAACTCGAATACAATGTTCACAGGCAGGCAAAGATTGAACCTGTAGAAAATCTAAAGGTCCATCCTTTATCAATTTGTTGATCCTATCAACAGATAAATGACTAAGCCTTTGATGCCAAATCATATTGAATGATTTTTATTCTCCCTGGATCTTTTAGGGTTTTTATTAGTGATTGTAACATTCATGACATGCTCATTAATGCACAATTCATAGAGTCCACCACAAGTCAAAATACCATCCGCAATATATTTATCATAATGATTTATGACTAATTTATTACAGAAAAGGAATGAATATCCACTTCTAACAAGCTTAGATACAGATATCAAATTCTTTCTAACTTCAGGTACATAAAGACACTCTTTAAGTACTAGGATTCTACCACTAGATAATGATAGTCGACAGGTCCCGACGGCGACTGCTGCAACACTTGCATCTGATCCCATCTGGATGACTATCTCCCCTTCTTCCAGATTTCTAGTTTCTTGAAACAAATGCAATAAATTGCATACATGAACAGAATCACCAGAATCAACAACCTAACTTTTTTCTCTTCCAACGAGAAAACTAGTTTCAACGATGAAAGTAGATTTCATACATGATGGGGCTTTACCTTTGTCGACCGACTTCAGGTATTCCGGGCAGTTACGCCTCCAGTGCTCCGGCTTCTTGCAGTGGTAACAGACATCGGTTTTCTTCGACGCTATCAGTGTGGATGCATTGGAATATGTGTCAACGCCTTGACTCTTCTTCTTTCTCTTATGGGTCGGGCCCTTCCGAGAACCTTGCTTCTGACCGCGCTTCCCTTTGACCTATGCAACCATAGCACTGCCAACAGGACCATCTTTCTTCCTTACGTCTTCTCCAGACTTTAATGCAGCAAGAAGTCCAGCGTTCATCAAGTCCAACTTGTTCATGTAGAATGAAACCACAAAATTATTGAAAGACTTCGGCAAAGACAGCAGAATGAAGTCAGCTTGCATGTCTGCATCCATATTTGCCCCAAGGGTCTCCAGCTAAGACAAGTACCCAAACATTTTAAGTACATGCTCTCGAACTGAAGTTCCTTCCTGCATCTTGCAGCGAACGAGTTCTTTCATAATATTGTAATGATGAGTACGGTTAATGTGACCAAACATATCTTTCAGATTTTACATTATTTCCTGGCATGTGCTCATCTCCACATGTTGCTTCTGAAGAACATTTGAGAGAGAACCCAGGATATAGCATCTAGCCAAGATATGATCTTCATCATACATGTAATTGTACTACTTTTCTTCCTTCGATTTAGGGCTTTCATGCTTGTCTCCTGTGAGCACATAACTTATTACGTATCCAATTCAAGTAATTTGGTTCGATCAACTGGTAGACCTCCAGAAGCCTGCTTAGTGTGTTCATGGACTTCATTTTCTGAAATTTAGAATGCACTATATTAGAACATATTATCATATATTCAAATTTATGATAGTTGATTAAGGTATTTATATCAAATTGGTCTTTCTCTGTTAACTTTGAAAGTTTATTCTCCTAATCACCTTAAAAGTAAGAGATATACTTACCGCTATATCTCAAGCAAGAACTGGGATCTCCTCTTTATCTTTGTCATATCCCAATAATATGAGAACCTATGACTCCAATAAAGAGAAGCGGGAACACATTTCGCCTTGCAAGTCCAAATTGCATTTCCCAATTCGGTCTTTACCACCCAGGCCCACAACCCCTAAGGTGATGTTAACCCGTCATTGATCGAACCAACCATCAACAGGAATACAACTCGCTATGCGCAATCCAATATCCTCCCAATAATATGAGGATCCGATATTGGGGTCACTACACATACATCCTTACTCTTTCGAAAAGCGACGAACCCAATCCAAATGAATCGTATGCAGGAGTTGTCACTTCGGACATGTGTCTCCTACATACAATATCTGGCGACGGAACCCTTCGCCTTGACGGGAGACCATGGATGCCACTTATGTGATCCTCCACCTCGTATTCAAATTTTAATCAATTATCATGAATCATATTCATATAATTAACTATTCCAAGGGAAATAATAACTCTATTCATAATAGAGTGTTTTAATTAAACATAATTAATTCAATAATATTTAATTAATTATCAATCCAATTCAATCAACAAACTTGATTGTTTACTTGAATATATATGGTATTATCTCAAAGTACATGTTATTTTGAATTTTAATATTTAGAAAAATACACCTTGATTTCTCCAGCATTATCTACTCCCTACCCGCTGTCATGGCCAGTACCGACAGAAGTGGGACGGACTGCAACCTGTGCGACTCGCTACCCCAATGCTCCACGATTAGACACCATATCCACCTCAGGAGAGGATAATGCCAAATAGATCAATGTGTACTTGAGATGATCATCGGTTATTCAACTGAAATTATACCATATAGTAATAATCAAAACATTTTTTATTAGGAGGAAATTTGCTAGACAAATTCCCAATCCTATTCAAGCAAGCTGTTTGTTGATTGTGTTTCCAATTATGATCTAGATCAAATCTAATAATTTATTGGTTGATGCCAAGTCAATTAAGAAAATAATCATCATTAAATATTTCTCAAATATTTTACATAATTATTTCATGAAATTAACAATTAATTTCACTAATTGACAATCACATGGTTCTTTATTAAGAATGTAATTTCAGCAGTGACCCCTACTTACTAAAAGTAACTTATCTCTATCAATTTTCCAAATTAGACAAAATCAATTTTCAAAGATTGCTAATTTGATTTAGGACAGAATCTAAGTGATATTTCACACATTACTAGGTGGATCAAAATAGTAATTAACTCATTAATCATGTTAACATTCGCAGTTCCCGCAACAATGAATACATGTTCATTAAAACAACTATATCTCGAGCAAACATAATCCAAATTACGTAAACTCAGATCCTATGATTTTCTTATTTAATTGGGAACAAAATACAAGTGATTAGTTTGCGTTTAAACATTTTAAATAGGACTGAATTTATTCACTAAACAGATGTGCGAAAATCAAATGCGATAAAAAACTTTCGCGACCTTAACGAACCCAAGCCGTCATAGGTTTGTGGATCGTATCCAAAACCTTCGATCAAAGGCTCTGATATCACTTGAAGGATATGGTAAAGTTCTCATGTGCATCACGGAAGTGTGAGTGTCGTATCGAATACGATGAAGAACGACTAGTTGAACTAGTTGTTCTATGCAGTGGAATTTAAAAATTTTTTCATGCGATGAAACTACATGATCCAAGAACGATTCTCAAATAGTTTCATCTATAACCACATCAAGTATAAAGGAATACCTCTTGAAGCGTGGTTGATCGAGTCTCTACGAAAAGAGTCCTCCTGTCTCAAGTCTGATCGTCGGAGAAGACGCAATCCAACAAGTTGATCCAAGGACGGTGAACTCCTTATCTCATCATACGAGATCGAACACCTTCTTCACGAGCGTAGCACT
The DNA here is from genome assembly GCA_037367405.1 of Ottelia alismoides. Classification (NCBI taxonomy): domain Eukaryota; kingdom Viridiplantae; phylum Streptophyta; class Magnoliopsida; order Alismatales; family Hydrocharitaceae; genus Ottelia; species Ottelia alismoides. Next base: position 35,588 of record JAZKJV010007528.1, on the reverse strand, counting down.
CCCAATAAGATGGAGAACCGAAGAACGTCGAGGCGGCGACACTGTGGCGAAGCGACGACAAAGCTCGCATCTAGGGTTTTGTGGACGACCACCAAGGAGAGAAGAGGAGAAGAGGCTTGACATGTGGGAAGGGAAGAGAGAGATGTGTTTCTATTGCATAAACCTAGAGAGAAGGGTATGCCTCTCTATTTATAGGGTTTTGGGATCCATGGATGACAATCCATGGGATACATAAAATCAATGGATGAGATTGATTTATGTTCAATCCAATGGTCAAGATTGTTGTTGGTAAAAAGCCAACAACTAATAATTTAATTTAGATTAAATATATTTGATAAATCAAATACAATTCAATCCTAAATTAAATCAAACAAATAAGAAGATAATCATCTTGGAGATTACATCTCTATAGGGAATATGGTGGACGACCACCAATTCTATATAGGACTTAGTAGTCGTCCACTTGTTTCCATGCGGAGGAAATCTCATGAGATTGCATATCTCCATTAAAATCTCCATTATTTATTCCAACAACTTTTGTTGTGATTTATTCTTCAAAAATAATTCATAATCAATTTTGAGAATATTGCAATCTTGCCATTGGAAATTTGTGAATCATATTTACAACCCAAAACAAAATGTAATTTACATTTTCAATTAATTATACAATGTGAATCTAATTCACACCAATAATTAATTAACAAATATAAATTGTAATTAGCTCTCTTTAATACATTATAAATCACATTTATAATATATTATGGCTAATTGGATATTGCTATCCACATTATTCTTATCCACAATAATTAAATCACATTTAATTATATTGGATAATTTACACATGCATCAAGATAATTAAATCACATTTAGTTGTCATTCTCTTAATGCTTATATATAATTCAACTATGGAATTATTCTTGAAACATTTCAAGAATAATGTGATTTCTCCGTAGATACCTGGAGATAAGGTCATGGCGATTGTATTGTTCCACATATAGTGACTTGGATATTGAGATCACATCTCAAATCCAGATCTCATGGACCTCCCACAGATGCTTGATTAAATCAAGGCCATAGACCTAATATTCTCAATGCATCTGAATCTCATTCAGATCAATGTCCAATACATGGACTAAGATTAGGTCACTTCTCTACTGAGAGGAGTCACTAAAATCCAAACCTATTTCATAACTCCTTCGGAATGGAAGCATCATGGTTATACAAACGTTATGATCACATCACCCTCAGGTATTCCCAACACCTATACATCCTGCATACTAGAAGACCTATGATCATCCTTAAGATATGGATCAATTTTACACTGTCATCTTCAGGGTTTGATCACCAATTTTCTCAATCCTGGTCATTGGGAATTGGTATAGATCATATGCTTTCCCAAAGAATATATCTTACCTTCAAATTCATGTCATGCTTACAAAGCATGACGACCATGCATGGAATTTGATCAGTCCCAATACCTCATGAGTGGGCTCATGTCTCCCAGTTCATATGTGAACATGTATGATCCCTTTGAGAGATCATATTACTCATATGTCCTTACATGCACACCAGCTCACCTGTGTATAGACCTTGGTTAGGTCATCAACCTATTGGTATGCCAAATGTACTTACTCAGACATATAGTAACACATGTCTCTAGTCAGAGGTTGTATGCCTATGCTGTGACAGTATTCAACATAGGTCTTTGGTTATCTCGATCTCGCTAAGTAAAGCCATTGACTCAACTAATCTGACAACTCCGAATCACTATTCCTATGCAGAGAACCTGCATCAAGAGGTCAGTCAAATATCAACCAAATGAGAAATGATTGCCATCTACTACTCAGGATGAAGATCATCACTTAACAATCATTTGATGATGCTTGATAAGTCCTCTATCTAACTCCTTAGATTTGCATCCAAGCATTAGCCTCTATGATTCAATCAATGAATCAACAACTGTATGTTTATCAAGTTAGCCATGGCATATAACCCTTATTGTACATAGGGACCTTATAGTGCATTCATTCATTCAATCTCAGAAAGGGAGTGAAAAACACTTTTATTGATAAATCTTTTATTACAATAACATTTATTGCAGGAATGGTTCGCCTCGGGCTCACATTACTAACAACAACTTCTCTATCTCTCTCTCTCCCTCATTCTCTACATGTCCTCTCTCTTTCTCATTGTGCCTGTCCATCATGGAAGCCCTAGAGAGTCGCCATTGCCACAGCGTCATCGTTATGCTGCCGGATTGTTTGCTTAAGGATCTCCATCTCCTTCGATGCAACTCGCTCCTGAAGGAGACGTCATATCTCATGTGATGAGATCTAGAGATTCATCACTTGGAACATCAACATGGATTGCGAGGAGTATGCATTTCATCAACGTGCTCGCAAGCGTCTCCTCCATCAGATCAGACTTTAGACAGGAGGTCTCTTCATTTAGAGACTCGATCGCAACCACGCTTCAAGATGTAACACTAATACTTGTTTATGTTTTGGATTAAATGATCCGATAAGTGTTCTTTGGTCATGTGGTTTCATCGCACGAAAAAATTTTTAAATCTCGCTGCCTCGAGCAATTAGTGTGACTAGTCGCTCCTGATCGCATACAATGCGATCCTCACTCTTCTATGATGAGCATAATGATATTACCCTATCCTTAAAGTGTTATCAGAGTCATAGGTCAGAGGTTTCAGATATTATCCATAAACCTAGGACGATTTGGGCTCATTAGGGTTTGTGAAAATTTTATCGTATTCGATTGACGCAGCTTTGTTTTGTGACTAATTTAGACCCTGTTTAAATTTTTAAATAAGAAATTATCATTGGATTATGTTCCTAATTAAATAAGCAAATAGTGGGATTTTGATTTGCATGATTTGGAATCCGATTGCTCAGGTTATGATCATTTCAATGAACATGTATCCACTATTTCGAGGATTGCAAATCTTGACATAATTGAGGAGTTAGTTATTGTTTTGAAATGCCAAAATCTCTTGTAAATAAAATTATCAAACTTTAAACTTATTTTGCATGATTTGGATTGAGTTTGATTGACATATGCTAATTTTAGTAAGTGAGGGTCACTGCTGGAAATTACATTCCTAATCAAGAACCTTGTGATTGTCATTTAATCAATTAGTGGAATTAAATGGATTAATTTCTTAGAATAATTATGGATAAATATTTGTGAAATATTTGATGATAATTATTTCCTTAAATGACATTACCGTGACCAATAATTGATTAGATATGATCTAGATCACAATTTGTTACATGATCTTCTTCCAACAAACAAAGTTGCATGAATAGGATTGGGAATTTGTTTAGCAAGTTTCTTTATAATCAAAATTATTTCGATTATTACTATATGGAACTTCAGTTAAAAAACATATTATAATCTCAAGTACATAATGATCAATTTGGCATTATCCTAACCCAGGCTGATATGGTGTCTAGTTTAGGTTGCTCCGTGTACAGTCTGTCCCACTCTATCGGTAATGGCCATGATAGATGGGTAGGGAAGGGATAATGCTAGAGAGATCATGATGTACTTTCTTATTATTAAAATTCGAAATAATACATATTTGAGATAATATCATATTTCAAGTGACAATAAAGAATGTTTTTGGATATCAATTGGATCATTAATTCAATGTGATTAGATTAATTGGTATCCAATTAAAATTAAAAAAATCTATTATGAATATAGTTGAGTGGATTGCTTCCCAGAGGATCAAGTCAGTCAATCTTGGACCTAAAGAGAGCTCTAGTGCCTGCTGGGGTAGCGGGTTTTTCTGAGAGCGGATCTACGACTTATATAATTCCCTTGGAAGAATTAATTGTAATGAATATGATTCATAATGATTAACTAGAATTTGAACACAATATGGAGGATCACATAAGTGACATCCATGGTCTCCCGTCAAGCAAAATGTTTCGTCGCTAGGTATTTTATGTAGGAGACGTCCGTCCGAAGTGACAACTCCAACATGCAAGCGAATTTAGATCGGGCTCTTCACTTCTCGAAGGAGTAAGGCCATATGCGTAGCAACCCAATAGCTGGTCCTCATATTATTGGGACAATTTTAGATTGCACATAGCAAATTCTAATCCTATTGACGATTGGTTCAATTAATGAAGGGTCAACATCCCCTTAGGGGTGGTGGGTGCGGTTGTTAAAGACTGAATTGGGAATGCAAGTTAAGGTTGCAAGGCAGAATTTCCCACTTTTTTTATCCGAGTTACAGTTTCTCATATTATTGGGATGTGACAAAGATAAGGAAGGAGATCCCAGATCTTACTCGAGATATAATGGTAAGTATATCACTTATGTTGAAAGTGATTAAGGGAATGAACTTTCAGTGTTGACTAGGCAAAACAACTTTTATATAAAATTCCTAAACCAAAGTAAAATATATATTTATATTTATTTATGCAATTTATTTATTTCAGATAATCATTCATTAAACCCACTCAATAATAACCAGTGTAATATCATGGATTGGATCTATTATCAAGATGTTCTACTTGCACTTTGACACATATTGTATGTGGTTGCAATGTGCAAGTTTCCTCATAATAATGAGGAATGACAAATAAATAGACAATAGGTCTACAACCCTAGGTTTTGTATATCTCTATAGTCCTGATCTCTCATCGAGTATACTTTAGAAGTGACATGTCGATAATGTTCGCAATTGTCAAATAATCCTTATATGAAAAATCTAAGATGTTATGGCAAACAAATGTGCTCTTGACATTTAACCATGAATGGCATTGTTCACTGCATCATGCAGAATGGTGGTTGTATAAGAGATGATGTATTCAAAATGTTTGAGTACCATCCTGAACCTAAATATTTAAGAGTTAAGATGTATGTAGATATGATGAGTGTCAACATTTTACTATATATACTCTATTCATTAAAGAAACTTCATAATATTCATATTGTATGAATTGAATGAAGCATGTATAAATGTTGAAGTACTCTTCTATTGAAATCTTTTTGAATTCAACATAAGATATCATTTGTCTTACGCAATTGTTGTTTATAGATGAAGGGAGTGCAATGGAAGCATGGGTCAGATCCAAGTAAGAAGGAAAGTCAAAGAATTAATTGTACTTCTATGACTTCCATTTGACATCCTAAGAGTTGGATGAATGCCAATACTACAATAAACTGATGTACTAATTGTGTGACTATCTAGTCTATCTAGGATCCTTAGAGAAGAACCCAGATAGTGCATTGGAATAATCATATCTACATTTAAACATTGAAATTGACTTCATTATTGGTAAGATTAATGGTCTAATCATTGTATCTCATTCTTCTAGTTACACTTGAATTGGTTGCATATGTTTTTGATAATTAGAAAATTTGATCTTAAGGTTTAATAGTCTTCTACATGGATTTTGATGCAATTATCGCAACAATCTCTATTGGATAAATAGACCTCATATTTTCAGTGGGAGAGCCCTTAGTCTTAGAGAATGTCTCTATGACCTAGATATTAAAACACACTCATTGTTTTTTCCTAAATGTTGGAAATAAACATGAATTCTAGAATATAACTATCATAAAATGTTATGATGGATATAATTCATGTCGTAATCAAACATCTGGATGACTCTACTAAATTAGAAAATTAATGAATGGTTCATTAGCATTTCTAATACTGAAAATTAAACCTTTAAAGATCAATAGGAGGATGAAGATCATTTGACAATAATCTGGCATCGAGCCTTGGACATGTGTCTATTGATGTGATCACTAGACTAGTAAGATATTGAACTTTAGATTGTCCAATGGTTCAAAACTTACATACTTATGAATAATATATTCAAACTAAAAATGTCCAATGCACCCTTCTCTGGGAATGGTGTTAGATGTCTAGGTATTCAAGATCTCATACATGTTGATGTATATGGATCATCTATATTATAATAACATTGATTATATGTGATATCATTCGATAATTATTTATGATATGAAATTTCTTCCCTTCACCTTAGAAAGCTTTGAAATGTTCAAAGATTTCACAATTTTGGTTTAGAACCAATGTTTGAAGGAAGATGAAATGAATTTGATATAACCTAGGTAGCAAGTACCTATTAGATGAATTCAAAGAATACCTTATGCATATATGAATATCATTCTTATCTCACTCCTCCTGATACACCTAAACTCAATAGTCTTGTAGGGAGATACAATTGGATCATGTGTGACATTATTTGATCAATGATGAATATTACCATAATTACCTCTTAGTTTCCAAGGAACATATGTGTAGTAGAGAGTGCAATCTATATAATTAATAAGGTTCCATGCAAGTAAGATGAAATCTAGACAAGAGAGTACTACTTCATTAGGAAAATGATGGATAGTAATGGATACATACTTTATGACATTGAGATTCTTAAAAGATTTTGTATTTGAGAATGTGATTCTTAGAGAATGACTCTATTGAGAATCAAGATGAAAATGAAATGAAGGCACTCATATAATCTTGAGAAGATTATAAGGCTCCTAAAATTGGAAACTAAAGGGACAATTAAAGATGAAACACTCATACCTCTTCAAGTTAGTTTGAGGATGGATTCCATATGTCAGTTAAGTATAACAATGATTTTACTTCATGTGATGCAGTTTCTCAAGATCATGACATGGAAAGATGGATGTTAGCAATAAAGTATCAAGTATACTCTATATAGACGTGTTGTATATGGACCCTCGAGGATCCACCTATAAGGCTAAAACCTATTAGGTGTAAACGGATCTTCAAGAGAAAGAGGGAACCTGATGAGAAGATAAAGACCTTCAAAGGTTGGTTTGTATCCTCAAGATACACACAGAAAGAAGACATCGCTTGCGATGAGATTTTCTTTCTAATGACCATGCTTAAACCGTCAGAATATTGCTAACTACAACTACACAACTTGACTTTGACATCTTTAAGATGGAAGTCAATATTGCATTCCTCTATGAATACTTCTCCGATATTATTCATTTGAAGTAACCCCAGGGCTTCATAGTTGAGGAAAGCAAAGTGTGCAAGCTAAGGAATTCCATCTATGGACTCGAATAAGCTTCTTGTAGTTGGAACACTGGATTTGATGAAATCATAAATTATTGTTTCAGATAGAATCTTGATGAACCGTATGAAGCTTATTGGGTGTGCCATTGTGTTCATTGTGCTAAATGTAGATGATATCCTAATCATTTTGAATGACATGAGGATATTAATAAGTGTTTTATTGACTCGTTATTCCATACCTTGAGATGTGATCTCATGGATACCTCTTGCATCTTAGTTCTGAAAGTGTTCAGAAGCAAAGAGAAGAGGGTATTGGGACTGTTACATTAAGTGGGACACCATGGATATATTCCATTTTGGAAAATACAAGTAAGGCTTCCTTCCCCTAAGATATGGTTCTGACATGTCTAAAGGGATAGCACCTTAAGGAGTTGAGGAAGTGAATGCTAAAACTGCTTGCCCTTGTACATCGGTTATGAAAAGCCCGATGTAAGTTGAATGTGTACAAAAGCCAGATGTCTATCATGCCGTGCGAGTAGTACTGTTACTAATCCTATTAGGGAGATAAAGCACTTGGTTGCAGTTAGTACTATATCTTCAAAGATAATAAGACTTCGTAGAAAGTGATCTCTAAAGCTTATCTTCAACAAATTAAGACTGTATAGATGGAGATCTAAAAGGTCTTAACTACAGATACCTTAGGAGATAGAGATCTCAAGGAATAAGAGTATTCTAATCAGGATAATGAATAAATTGGTTATGATAAATACTGAGTTGTAGTGTCAAGGAAAGTGTAACTGACAAAATTAGGAATTGGTTGATTGCAACATTCACAATGGATGCAAGCAGTGTTACTAGGAGATATGCAAGTGCTTTAAAAAAACTTAGCGTAGTCTCTCGAGAATAAAGTGATTGATCAACTTACCTAGCTACTTTTTTCCAAATAGCCAATGATTGTCATCCACATGGATTTTGATGCAATTGTCACAACAATCTCTATTGGATAAATGGACCTCATATTTTTAGTGGGAGAGTCCTTAATCTTAGAGAATGTCTATATGACCTAGATATTAAAATACACTCATTGTTTATTTCTAAATGTTGGAAATAAACAAGAATTATGGAATATAACTATCATAGAAGGTTATGATGGATATAATTCAGATAGTAATCTAACATCTGGAGGACTCTACTACATTAGAAAATTAATGAATGGTTCATTAGCATTTCTAATACTGAAAATAAAACCTTTCAAGATCAATAGGAGGATAAAGATCATTTGACAATGATCTGACGTCAAGCCTTGGACACATGTCTATTGATGTTATCACTAGACTAGTAAGATGTTGAACTTTAGATTGTCTAAAGGTTCAAAACTTACATACTTATGAATAATATATTCAAAGTAAAAATATCCGATGCACCCTTCTATGGGAATGGTGTTAGATGCCAAGGTATTCAAGATCTCATGCATATTGATGTATATGGATCATTTAAATCATAATAAACATTGATTATATGTGATACCATTCGATAATTATTTATGATATGAAATTTCTTCCCTTCACCTTAAAAAGCATTGAAATGTTAAAAGATTTCACAATTTTGGTTTAGAACCAATGTTTGAAGGAAGATGAAATGAATTTGAGATAACCTAGGTAGCATGTACCTATTAGATGAATTCAAAGAATACCTTATGCACATATGAATATCATTCCTATCTCACTCCTCCTGATACACCTAAACTCAATAGAGTTGTAGAGAGATACAATTGGATCATGTGTGACATGATTTGATAAATAATTAATACTGGCATAATTACCTCTTAGTTTCCAAAAAACATGTAGTAGAGAGTACAATCTATATCCTTAATAAGGTTCCATGCAAGTAAGATGGAATCTAGCATAACAGAAGGCTACTTCATTAGGAAAATAAAGGATAGTATTGGATACCTACTTTATGACATTAAGATTCTTATAAGATTTCGTATTTGAGAATGTGATTCTGAGAGAATGACTCTCTTGAGAATCAAGATGAAAATGAAGTGATGAAACTCATATAATCTTGAGAAGATTATAAGGCTCCTGAAATCGGAAACTAAAGGGATAATTAAAGATGAAACACTCATACCTCTTCAAGTTTGTTTGAGGATGGATTCCTTGTGTAAGTTAAGTCTGACAATTATCTTACTTCATGTGATGAAGCTTCTGAAGATCATGACATGGAAAGATGGATGTTAGCAATAAAGTATAAAGTATACTTCATATACACGTATTGTATATGGACCCTCGAGGATCCACCTATAAGGCTAAAACCTATTAGGTGTAAATGGATCTTCAAGTGAAAGAGGGAACATGATGAGAAGGTAAAGACCTTCAAAGGTTGGTTTGTATCCTCAAGATACACACAGAAAGAAAACATCGCTTGCGATTCGACTTGCTTTCAAGTGACCATGCTTAAACACATCAGAATATTGATAACGACAACTACACAACTTGACTTTGACATCTTCAAGATGGAAGTCAATATTGCATTCCTCTATGAATACTTCTCCGACATTATTCATTTGAAGTAGACCCAGGGCTTCATAGTTGAGGAAAGCTAAGTGTGCAAGCTAAGGAATTCCATCTATGGACTCAAATAAGTATCTTGTAGTTGGAACATTGGATTTGATGAAATCATAAATTATTGTTTCAGATAAAATCTTGATGAACCGTGTGAAGCTTAGTGGGAGTGCCATTGTGCTCATTGTGCTAAATGTAGATGATATCCTAATCATTTAGAATGACATGAGGATATTAATAAGTGTTTTATTGACTGGCAATTCCTTACATGGAGATGTGATCTCATGGATACCACTTGGATCTTAGTTCTGAAAGTGTTCAGAAGCAAAGAGAAGAGGGTATTGGGACTGTTACATTAAGTGGCACACCATGGATATATTCCATTTTGGAAAATCCAAGTAAGGCTTCCTTCCCCTAAGATATGGTACTGACATGTCTAAAGGGATAACACCTCAAGTAGTTGAGGAAGTGAATGCTAAAACTGCTTGCCCTTGTTCATCAGTTATGAAAAGCCTGGTGTATGTTGAATGTGTACAGAAGCCAGATGTCTGCCATGCCGTGCGAGTAGTACCGTTACTAATCCTATTATGGAGACAAAGCTCTTGGTTGCAGTAAGTACTATAGCTTCAAAGATAATAAGACTTTATAGAAAGTGATCTCTAAATCTTAGCTTCAATAAATTAAGACTTTATAGATGGACATCCAAAAGGTCTTAACTACATATACCCTAGGAGATAGAGAAATCCGGGAATATGAGTATTCTAATAAGGATAATGAATATATTGGTTACAATAAATGCTGAGTTGTAGTGTCAAGGAAACTATAACTGACAAAATTGAGAATCGGTTGCATAAAATGCAACATTCGCGATGGATGCAAGCAGTGTTACTAGGAGATATGCTAGTTTTGCAAAAGGACTTAGCGTAGCCTCTCAGGAACAAAGTGATTAATATGCTTACCAAGATATTTTTTCCAAATAGCCAATGATTGTCACATGAGTCAGGGTTTAAAGATTATCCCATTAATGGCTCTTTGGGATAGTGGGAGATTGGTGGACATGTGAGCCTACGACGTGACATTATGCAATAAATGTTATTACAAATATCATTCCCTAATCTGAAATGAAGAATAACTAATTTGTATAATAGGTCTCGTAGTACAATCAGTGTTATGTACCAAGGCCATCTTTATGATCATACAGTTGTTGATACAAATATTGTATCATCGCGGCTGGTGCTTGGATGAATATCTAAACAGTTAGATTAAGGACTAATCAAGCGCCATCAAATGATTGTTAAGAGATGGTCTCTAGGCTTAGAAGGAGATGGCAATCCTTTCTCTAAGGGCTGATATATAACCGACCTCTTGATGTAGGTCCTCTGCATAGGACTAGAGATTCGGAGGTGTTAGATATATTAGGTCAAAGAGTTGATGTAACGAGATCGAGATAACCAAAATCCTGTGTCGTATGTTGTCATGATATAGGCACACATCCTCTGATCGGAGACATATGTGTTTCTATATGTCTGAGCATGTAAATTTGGCAGACCAATAAGTTGATGACCTAACCAAGGTCTATACACCGACACGTTGGTGTGCATGCAAGGGCATATGAGTAATACGATCTCTCAAAGGGATCATATAGATTCATTACTGAACAAGAAGACATGAACTCACTCATGATATATTACGAATTATCAAATTCCGTGCACGGTCGTCTCGCTTTGGTAGCTTGAGTAAATTTATAGGTTTGATATATGTTTTTAGAAAGTATATAATCAATACATCGGTATGATATATGCTTTCGGAAATTATATGATCGATACTGACTCCTAATAGTTAAATGAGAAACTAAATGATAAATTCCTGAAGTAGACAATGTAAAATTGATCTAATACTTCGGGTTTATTCTGGGTCTTCCAGTATGCATGATGTATGAGTGTTGGGAATACCTGAGGGTCATGTGATCATAAACGATTGTATAACCATGACGCTTCCATTCCTAGGGAGTGGTGAAATGGGTCTAGATTTTAGTGGCTCCTCTCAGTAGAGACGTGATCTGATGTTGGTCAAAAATGTTGGACATTAATCTGAATGTGATTCAGATGCAATGAGAATATTAGATCTATGACCTTGATTTAATCAAGCATCTAAGGGAGGTCCACAAGATCTTTAATAATATGTAATCTCAATATCCAAGTCATTATACGTGGAATAATACAATCGCCCTGTCCTTATCTCCAAGTATCCGTGGAGAAAGCACATTATCATTGAAAGTGTTCAAGGATAATTTCGCCGTTGATATATGTATCCGAACAGTGGGAAGTTGATAAATAAATGTGATTTAATTATCACAAATAATATGAATTTAGTTCATATTATATGGGGAATTATATAAGATAATTAAATGATTTGATTATCAAAGATGTAAATAATGTGAATGTGATTCATATTATTTGGGCACAAGAGAATAGAGATCAAAGATGATTAAATGTGATTTAATTATCATGGATATTGAATAAAGTGTATAGCACTATCCAGATTAATCATATATATTATAAATGTGATTTGTAATATATAAGAGAGATCTATTTGTAACATACATTTGTTAATAAAATGTTAATGTGAATTGGATTCACATTGGATAATTAATTGAAAATGTAATTTACATTTTACTTTGGGTTGTGAATGTGATGCACTATTTTCCAATGGCAAGATTGCAATATTAACAAAATAATTATGAATTATTTTTGTAGAATAATTTACAACAACTGTTGTTGTAAATCTTGGAGATTTCCATGGAATAATGTAATATCATTAGATTATATGAGGTTGCCACCAACTCCCATATTATGGAAGGTGGCATTCTTCATTCCATAATCTCTATGCTTGATTGATTTATTTTGGTATTAAGTTATATTGATTTTCAATGTATATTTAATCTAAATTAAATTATTTGTTGTTGTAAATTTACAACAAAATCATGGCTATTAGAATAAATACAAATCAATGTGAACCATTGGATTTGTGTTGTCCATGGATAGAGATTCATGGATCCCAAAATATTATATATAGAAGGGTATCCCTGGCCTTTTATTTTACACACACAAGTTGGAATGAACAACAACTTCTCTCTCTCCCTCATTCTCTACACGTCCTCTCTCTTTCTCATTGTGGTCATCAACCATGGAGGCCCTAGACAGAGTCGGCCTTGCCGATGCGTCGTTGTTATGCTGCCGGATTGTTTGTTCGTGGATCTCCGTCTCCTTCGGTGCGCCTCGCTCATGAAGGAGACGTCATATATCATGTGACGAGATCTGGAGATTCGTCGTATGGATCATCAATATGGATTGCGAGAAACACGTGTTTCATAAACACGCTCGCAAGCGTCTCCTCCATCAGATTGGACTTAAGACAGGGGATCTCTTCGTTTAGAGACTCTATCACAACCACACTTCAAAAGGTAACTCTAATACTTGTTTGTGGTTTGGATGAAACGATCCGAGAAGTGTTCTAAGATCATGTGGTTTCATCACATGAAAAATTATTAAATTTTGTTCCCTAGAGCAACTAGTGCGACTTGTCACTCCCGATCGAATACAATGCGATCCTCACCCTTCCGTGATGTGCTTAGCAATCTTATCATATCCTTCTGTTGCAATGTGCTAGTTTGCTCGCTATAATGAGGAATGATAAATAAATAGACAATAGGACAACAATGTATTGTTTATGTGTATGTAAGTCTTGATTTCTCATCGAGTGTGCTTTGGAAGTAACATGTTGGTGTTGATCGTAATTATAAAGATTACTCTTAGAAAACAAAGAAAATGTTCTAGCAAAGGTATGTGCTCTAACATTTAATCATGAATGACATCGTTTGCTGCATTTTGCAGAATTGTGGCTTGATAAGAGACGACGTACTCAAATTGTTTGAGTATCTACCTGAACCTAAGTCTTTTTATGTTAAGATGAGTGTGGATATGATAAATGTTATCATTCGTCTATCTCTACTAAAGTGTTTCATGGCTCATCATATTATTCATATTGTATGAATATAATGAAGCAACAATAATTGTTGAAATACTCTTATGAAGTCTCTTGAGGACATGTTCAATTAAAGGGATCCTTTATCTTAAGCAATGGTTTTAGTGTTAACAAAACACAGTCGAAGCATGGGTCTGACCCAAGTAAGAAGGAAAGTTAAAGAGTTAACTGTACATCTATAACTTCTGCATTAAGCCAATGTTCTGATAGTAGACTATCTAGGATCCTTACTGAAGGACTCGAATAGTGCATTGGAATAATCTACATCTACATATAATCATTGACATCGACTTACTTATTAGATAAGAACAAAGTCTCATAATTGTATCTCATTCTTCTACTATCACATGTAATTGATTGAATATGTTTTTGAAGATTAGGAAACTGATCTTAACGTTTAATAGTCATCCATTTGGGAGTTGATGCAATTATTTCAACAATATCCATTGGATAGATGAACTTCATATTTTTAGTGGGAGAGCCATTAGTCTTAGAGAATGTCTCTAACACCTAGATATTAGAATACATTCATTATTTATTTCTAATTGGTGGAAATAAACCTGCATTTTGGAATAAACCAATCACAAAGAGTTGTGATTTATATATTTCAGATAGTAATCTAATATCCTGAGGACTCTACAAAATTAGAATATTAATTAATGTTTCCTTAAAATTTTTAATACTGGAAATTTATATGTTAAAAGATTAATAGGATGATTAAAATCATTTGGCAATCATCTGGCATCTAGCCTTGGACATATGTCTATTGATGAGATCAATAGAGTAGTAAGATGAACTTTAGATTGTCTAAAAGTTCAAAACATACATATGAATATTATATTCAAAGTAAAATATGATGGTGCACCCTTCTCATAGAATGGTGTAAGATGTCGAGGTATTCAAGGCCACATACATATTGATGTATGTGGACCTTCTATACCATAATGGTCATTAATGATATGTAATATCTATTAATGACTATTCATGGTATGAAATTTCTTCCTTTACCTATTAGAATACTTTGAAATGTTCAAAGATTTAATAATTTTGACTGAGAGCCAAAGTTATAAGGAAGATGAAATGAATTTGATTAAACAAGGCAGCTAGTACGTATTAGATGAATTCCAAGAATACATTATATAGAAAGGAACATCGTTTCTGTCTCACTCGTTCTAATACATCTCAATTCAGTAGACTTGTAGGGATATGTAATTGGGTCATGTATGACATGATTTGATCAATGACGATTCTTAGCCTAATTACCTCTCAATTTTCAAGTATATATGTAGTAGAGATTGCACTATATATCCTTAATAAAATTCCACGAAAATATAAACCTCCAAACCCTCATAAGCTATGGTCTGGAACCTAGCCCAGTGTTGGACACTTGAGGATTTTGTGTTGCCTAGTGCATAACCTTGTCATGAATGCATGTAAGCTAGAATCTTACACCATAGAATGCCACTACATTAGGAATATAGAGGATGGTACTGGATACCGACATTTGACCCTGAGATTCTTAAAAGAATTCATATCTAAGGATATGATTGATAGAGGATGTCTCTCTTGAGATTGAAGATGAAAAATGAAATTAAGGATCTAATTGAATCTTGAAAATATAATGAGGCTCTTGAAATTAGAAACAAAAAGGAAAATTAAAGATTTACCACTCATACGTCTTCAGATTAGTTTGAGGGTGTTAAGACGACCTAAAGGGTATGAATTCCGTGTGTCAGTTAAGTCTGACAATGATCTGACTTCATGCGATGAAGCTTCTGAGGATGAAGACATGGAAAGATGGATGCTAGCAATGAAGTCTAAAAGTAGACTTCATATACAAGGGTTGTGTATGGACCCTCGAGGATCCACCACTAAGGGTAAGATTTGCGAGGTGTAAATGGATCTTCAGGAGAAAGAGAGAACCTAATGAGAAGGTAGAGACCTACAAAGCACAGTTCGTATCCACAATATACACTTAAGGAGAATACATAGCTTGCGATGAGACTTTCTCTTCAGTGGCCATTCTTAAACCCATCAGAATATTGCTAACTGTAGCCACACAACTTGAATATGACATCTGGAAGATTGAAGTCATGATTTCATTACTTAATGAATACTTCAACGAGGATATTCATATGAAGTAGCCACCATGTATTCTTTAACTAGTGAATGCACGTGTAGAACTCCATTTATGGACTCAAATATGCTTCCAGTAGTAGGAACATCAGATTTAATGAAATTATAAAGGTTATGATTTCATACAAAATCTTGATGAACCATGTGATGCTTGGTGGGAGTGTCATTGTGTTCATCGTGCTAAATGTGTATAAAATCCAAATAATTTGGAATTATATAGGGGTCATAATAAGTGTTTTATGGTACGGCTATTCCATACCTTGAGATATGATCTCAAGGATACCTCTTGGATCTTAGTTCTGAAGAAGATCATAAGTAGAGAGAAGACGGTATTGGGAACAACACATTAGTTGTACACTTTAAGAATGTTTTATTTATTTTGGAGAAACCACAAGAAAGGCTTCCTTCCCTTGAGATATAGTAATGACTATCTAAAGGGTTAGCATCTCAGAGAGTTGAGGAAGTGAATGCTAAAACTGCTTGCCCTTGCCCATCAGTTCTGAGAAGCCTGGTGTGTGCTAGATGTGTTCAAAATCCAGATATCTGCCATGCAGTAGGAGTAGTAAACTATTATTAATCCTACTATGGAGAAAAAACACTTGATTGTAGTAATAACAATATCTTCAACTAGAAAAAAACTTTTGAGATAGTGATACCAAAGTCTTATCTTCAAGAAATTATGACTTTATAGATAGTGATCTAAAAGGTATTAAGTACATGTTCCTTATAAGACATAAGACATGATCTTAGTCTTAGGAGAAAGAGATCTCCAGAAAAAGGGGTATTTTGATAAGGATAATAAAAATTACATGCTGATTAGGATTATTTTCGAGTTTAGTGTTAAAGAACTACAATTGCTTCAACAAGATTGAGTATTAGTTGCATAAGATGAAATATTTGCATTGGATGCGAGCACTGTTAATAGGATATGTGAAAAGGAATTGGCATAGTCTCTCAGGAAATAAGTGAGTGGTTAGCTTACCAAGCTATTTTTTTCTAAATTACTTATGATTAATACATGAGTGTAGGTTTTAAGATTAGCCTATTTATAGCTCTTCAGGCTAGTGGGAGATTGTTTTACATGAAAGCCCACAACGCGCCATTATGCAATAAATGTTATTGCAATTCACTCCCTGATCTGAAATGAACAATAACTAATTTTCATAATAGGTCCCTTAGTACAATTTGGGTTATGTACCGTGGCCCTCTTGATAATCATACTGTTGTTGATTCAATGGTTGAATCATTGTGGCTAGATCTAGGAAGATATCTAAGGAGTTAGATTGAGGACTCATCAAGCACTATCAAATGATTGTTAGGAGATTATCTCCAGCATGAGAAGAAGATGACAATCTTTTCTCTAAAGATTGATATTTGACCGATGTCTTGATGCAGGTCTGATGCCTATGAATAGTGATTCGGAGATGTTAAATAAGTTTAGTTAAAGAGTTTACTTAATGAGATTGAGATAACCAAGACCTATGTCATATGTTGTCACGATATAGGCATGCATCCTATGACCAGAGACAGATGTGTTGCTATTTGTCTATGTAAGAATATTTGGCAGACCAATATATTAATGGCCTTATCAAGGTTTATACTCCAACGAGCTGGTGTGCATACAAGGGCATATGAGTTATACGATCTATCGAAGGGATCATACAAGTGCTTTACGTGATCTCAAGACATGAGGTCACTCACGTGGTATTGGGACCATTCATATTCCATGCATGGTCATCTTGCTTTCGAAGCTAGATAAGAATTTTTAGGTATAATATAAGCTTTTGGAAAGCATATGATTGATACCAAATCCTAGTGACAGAATGAAAAACTTGATTATAAACCCTCGGAGAAAATGTAATTTCAATCTATTTCTTCAGGTTTATCTAGGTCTTCCAGTATGCATGATGTACTTGTATAAGGAATACGAAAGGATGATGTGATATTTAATGATTGTATAACCATGATGTTTCCAATCAGAGGGAGAGATACAACGGGTTTGGATTTTAGTGACTCCTCTCAGTTGAGAAGTAATCTAATTTTAGTACAAAATTTGGACACTAATCTGAATGTGATTCATGCAACAAGAATATTAGATCTATGAGAGATCCTCTAGATTTACAATTGAGATATTATCTCAATATCAAAGTCACTATATGTGGAACATACAATGGCCCTATCCTTATCTCCAGATATCCTCTTAGAAAGCGCATTACTATTGAAAGGTTTAATTCCATTGAATAATTATGTATCCGAGCATTAAGAATTTGCTACTTAAATGTGATTTAATAATAATGGATAATGCGAATGTGATCCATATTTTTTAATTGCATGAGAATGATGATACAAGTTATTTAAATATTATTTATTTGTCAAGGATATGAATAAGGTGTAAACCACAATCAACGTTATATATATTATACATGTGATTTATAATATATTAGAGAGAGATTATTGTAAATAGTATCTACAAATTAATTGTTAATGTGAAATGGATTCACATTGGAAATTAATTGGAAATACTATTTAAATTTTACTTTGGATGTGTAAATATGATTCACAGTTATTTAATGGCAAGATTGCAATATTCAAAAATTAAAATCGAATTATTTTTTGTGAATTATTTTACAACAAAAGTGGTTGTAATTATATGAAGGATTATCTGAGATTTTATTTCACATAATTAGAAGGTCAACACCTTCCCTTTTGGATGGTGGACGGCCACCCTTCGATTCATTCTAAGGGTGGTCATGCCTTTTATTTTAGGAACGTGCGTGGCCTCCTTCCTAATTCTTCTATCCTAATTGATTTAGTAAAATTAAATTGTGTTAATTATTCAATATGTTTAATTTATCTAATTTTGATGTTTATGCATTTTTTTACAACAAAATCATTGCCATTAAATATAAACACATATCAACCTCAACCTTTTATTTTGTGTTTCACATGAAATATGGTTCATTCCGAAAATAATATAAAATAAGAGTCAGTAAAGATCTTCCTATTACGACACTTTGCAAGTCTCTCTCTCTCATTCTCATCACATGCCATCCCTCCCTCTATCTCTCATGTATGGTCATCCACCACTTGTGCTAGAGAGAATCATCATCACCGCTACATCGTCGTGCCGCAACATCGATTACTTGTGGATCTCCATTTTCATCGAAGCTCCTTGCTCGTGAAGAAGATATTCTACTTCATGAGACGAAATAAGGAGTTTTGAGGCTCAAATAATAATATTGGATTGTGAGAAGCCAATGTCTCATCAAAACATTTGCAAGCGTCTACTCCGTCGGGTCAGACTTGAGACAAGCAGTCTCATTATTTAGAGACTACAATCAAAACCACACTTTAAGAGGTATTCCAATATCTACTTTGTAGTTTAGATGAAATGATTCAAGAAGTTTTCTTGGATATTGTGGTTCATTTCTTTGAAAATTTTAATTTTCGCTGCACTATGCAACTAGTGCGACTAGTCACTCCCGATTACATATGATGTGATCTTCATGCTTTCATGATGTGCTTAAGTCTCTTCTCATAGCCTTCATGCAATGCCTTCTCTTCAGAGGCGTGGATTTATAATTGAGCTTAGTTCAAAGTCCGACCAATGAAGAATGTATCTGGAAGATGGTTAAGTGTGAATAGGTGAAGCTTCTATGGTGTGTGTTGAAGTGAATGGAGGGATGCCAAGCTATGAGATTGGAGCCCTAAGTGAGTCCTCTTTCGACATTGACTGAGAAGGAGGCCAAGAATAGAGAAGGGAATGATGGGTAAGAGAAGGTGGTCTAAACCCCCTCCCCCCCAGATCAGGGGTATCAGAGGAAGATGGGTGGATGGGTAGATGCTCAATTTATGGTGGGAGAGTGCATGGACGCCTAATTAAATTAGAGAAAACATGAAGGAATGTTAGGGGGCTGTTTAAGGATAAACGAGGTCTCTAGAGGTGAAGAAAAGGCTTGGGTTGAGCTTTAAGTGAAGCTCCAGTCTTCGCTCAATCGGGTCAGCCGACCAGGGGCTCGAAAGATAGCTCAACTACTATAACATGTTTGGGGAGAACCATGAGTCAACACTGGGCATAAAGGGGTCTTCGACCCTCTCAATCCATCTTCCTCTGTCACAATAGGGATGATCAGGCTCTGGCATTGACCCTGAAATGGTAGATGGTTGTCAATGGAGGGTAAGGAGGAGGATTTGAAGGAGGTGATGGACAGTGGTTACAGAGGTGGTCGAGGAATTTGTAATCGACGTGAGTCAACCATAGAGTGTGAGTCGAGGGGGATTAATGGTTGCATGAGATAGAGGCATATTTGGTCGATTACGAGGGATTGATGGTGAGGGGAAAGATGACGTGGGGCTATTAGGGAAAATGGGAGAACAGAGTGGTATGGTGAGGGAGTAGGAGATTGCGGCTGAGGAAGACGACTCCTAAACCATTGAATTCAATGATCCAAGGGCTGAGGATGTGGCGCTGAAATGGGGCGATGATGAATTTAGAGATCTCATCGAGTGGCTGAGAAATAAGTAGGGAGTCGTTGGTCCAGATGAGATTCACTGATTATATCTAAGGTGGAGGAGCTGATGTGTTAAGAGAGATTGCGTAAGAAGACTGGAGTGCGGGCAGATGGCAAGGAAATGCATGGCCACGTGGCTTCTCCAAAGCGAGCCACGTAGCCCAATAGGAAAATAAAAAAAGATAAAAATAAAGAAAAAGATAAATTAAATATTTACAAGTCAAATTAGAAGAAGTGTAAAACATGAAAGTTGTAGATCTCAATGAGATGTCAATGAGATCTATATTTCATGTTGAAAAAAAAACCAAAATATGTAATTTTTACGTAAATATTTTTTTGCAAGTTTTTTTAATGAATCAAATTCACTATATTTTCATTTCTTTTGTTATCTTTTTAATTTTTATTTATTGCAAAAATAAATATAAATAATAATTATATATATTTTTTGGATTTTAAAACAATAAGAAAGAAAAAGAAATGAAGGAAATAAAATAATGTTAGTTATATAAAATAATTAAAATTAATTATGTAGAAGAGGTCACTTGTTAATATTAGTCAATTAATGTTAGATTTTATTGAGTGGTCTATGATATAAAGATAATAAATGAGAAATGTGTTATAAATCAGAGATTCATCAGGCTCTAGACTCATCACCACTGCATCGCCTAAGCGTCCTCATTACCCCTTCCACAAAACATAAACATTAGATATATGATAAAGAAATATCATTAACACTGCCTCAAACAAGACAATGCAAAGACATCAAAAAACAAACATTGACCTAGACATCAAAAACTAACTAATTAAGAAGATAATCCATGTCCACAAAAATGGCACCATCTTATGAATGTGTTTTGGCTACATTAATATGGTCTAGTAGTAGCACGACAAAATAATATTACATTAGATACTGAGCTTGAAATATCTTCGCTAGGAGGGGCTCGGTCTAATAAAGTTATATTTAACATGGGATGTCCAGGGTCAAACTCAGGGACATGATCCATCTCAATGATTAATCAGAGATTAATATCTAAGTTAAGAGGTTATTAATCTATATAGGTCAACAATGTGCAACAATGATTTAAAATGATTAAATTAAACAGATAATGCACGGATAGAATTCTTATTTACCGATTTTATGCAAGTTAATCTAAAGTCAATATGCAATAAAATATGACGAAATGCAAACAAAATAATAATGCATAAATATGCCCCTAATTTTACATCTTAACTGAGCAATAAAGATAGAGTCAATTTCTAATAAATTTATGCTTCATAATGGATCCAAAGTCCATTTTTTGTCATTTAAATGTAAGGCAGATAACACAGTAGATATCCAATTAAATACATTCTATTAAAGCATTCAAATCAATGAATAAGTTATACCATTAGCTAGATAATCAAATAAATGTTGAAATGAAATTGAAATCAATTAAAAAGGAGTTTACATGCTCAAGATATAGGCATAGAAATATAGGGGCACAAATGTTAGAAAAACATGAAAATAAAGAAACAGGCTACTGCAGAAGCATTTTTGTAGTATATAGAAATTGCAAGGCCTTCCTTGTTATTTTCCCAAGCACATGCGTGGCCCATGGGGATCCACTAAAGGCTCATGTGTTAGCTATGTGAGTCTGGGGCGAACCATTTCTACAATAAATGTCATTGTAATTTTTATATACCAGTAAAGCTCTGTGTGTACCCACTCCTTATCTAAGATTAAATGAATGATTGCTCTTGTAATATTAGTGCAATTAGGGTTATGTACCATGGTCATCGTAATAATCATACAACTATTTATTCAATGGTTGAGTCATAGAGCCAGAGCTTGGATGCTATTTAAAGCGCTAGAGTGAGGAATCATCAAGTATATTTAAATGATTGTTTGGAAAGGATCTCCACCATGAGAAGGAGATGGAAATCCTTCTCTAAAGGTTTATAACTGGCCGACCTCTTGATGTTGATCATCTACTTAAGAGAGAGATTCATAGGTGTCAGATAAGTTAGGTCAAAGAGTTCACTTAACAAGATCGAGATAATAAAGACATATGCCGCATGCTGGCACTATATAGGCACGCATCATCTAACCTTAGACAAATGTATAACTATATGTATAGGTATGTTCTTTAGGCATACCATTAGGTTAATGACCAAATCAAGGTCTATTCATCTACGAGCTGGTGTGCATATAAGGGCCTATGAGTAATACATTCTCTCAAAGGGATCATAGAGGTTTACTACTGAACCGGAAACGTGAGCTCAATGTGGCACTTGGACCAATTAAATTCCATGCATGGTCGTCTTACTTTGTAAGCATGTCAGGAATTTATACTTATGATGTATGCTTTGGAAAACATATGGTCGATACCAACTCCCAATGACGAAATGTGAAACTAAATATGAAAATCGAGGAAAAAACAGTCTAAATAAGATCTAAAATTTTGGGTTTATTCTAGGTCTTCTAGTATGCAGGATATATGGGTATTAGGAATACTCGAGGGCGATGTAATTGCGAACGATTGTATAACTAGGATAATTCCAATTCTAGGAAGTCATTAAATAGGTTTGGATTTTAATGACCCCTCTCAGTAGAATAGTAATCCAATCTTAGTCCAAATGTTTAACATTGGTCTAAAAATTATCCCTATGCAATGACAAGCTTAAATTACAGTTTCATTGAATATAATGTCTTTGAGAGGTCCCCTTGATCTGGACATGAGATGTGATCTCAGTATCCAAGTCACTATACATGGAGTGTATAGTTGCCCTATCCTTATCTCCAAGTATTCTCGGAGAAAGATCATTATTCTTGAAAGAGTTCAAGACTTATTCTATTTTCACAATGTAAATGAGCATTGGGAAATTGATGATTAAATGTGATTTAATTATCATGAATAATATGATTATGACTCATCTTATTTGAACATGTGAGACTGTCATATAAGATAATTAAATATGATTTAATTTTCAAGGTTATGATTAATGTGTATATCACTATCCATAATAATCATAAACATTATACATATTATTTATAATATGTTGGAGAGATTTAATTGTAATAAGTATTTATGAGTTAAATGTTGATTATAC
Organism: Ottelia alismoides; assembly: GCA_037367405.1. NCBI lineage: Eukaryota > Viridiplantae > Streptophyta > Magnoliopsida > Alismatales > Hydrocharitaceae > Ottelia > Ottelia alismoides. The sequence continues at coordinate 12,198 of JAZKJV010007528.1, read as the reverse complement.
ATATTGAACAATTAATTGTAATATGTTTTACATTTTTATCACATGTATGAATATGATTCATAATCTTCAATGTCATGATTAAAATTATCACAAAATAAATTGGAATTTGTTTTGGTTAATAATTTTACATCAAATGTTGTTGTATATGTGGAATATATGATGAGATATGAGATCTCAACATGACAGGAATGAAAGAACCTCCTTAATATACAAGAAGTGGATGGCCATCTTGAGTCCTAAAACTTGGTTGTCATCCATCCTATTTATGGAAGGATACTTGCTTTCCATCCAAGCAATTCCATTTTTTGTTGATTCGATGCAAAATAAATTATATTATGGATCTTCAATATATTTTAAAACTAACTATTTTTATGCTAATTTATGCAATAAAATCATGGCCAATGATTTAAAGCACCAAATAATCTACACCATTGATTATGGTGTGCACATTGATTGCGATCCATGGACTTACAATTTGTTATAGAAGAAAGGATAGACCTAGCTCTTCCCTTACAACACTAATTGAAAGTGAAATAACTCTCTCTCTCTCACTTTTGTCATATACACCTTCTCTTTCTTAAAATTGTGGATGTCCTTCATATTGACTAGAGCGCATCACAGTCATCGCGACACCATTATGCTGTCGGATCGACTTCTCATGGAACTCCGTCTTCTTCGGTGCATCATGATCGTGATGAAGGCTATCGATTTTGTAGGATGAAATAATGAGATTCCACACTTGGATCTTCAACTTTGATTGCAGGAAGCGTGTGTCTCATCCACCCACCTGCAAATACATCCTTCATCAAATCAGACATGAGATTGGATATCTCTCCGCTTAGAAACATACACCATTGCAACACGCTTAAAGAGGTAATTTAACTATTTTATGGTATTGGTGAAAATACATGAGAATGGTTAATATCACGTGGTTTTATCTTATACAAAAATTTAATTTCCGCTGCCCGAGCAACTAGTATGACTAGTGGCTCTTGATCGCATGTGATGTGATCTTCAAGTTTCTGTGATGCGTTAAGGCTCAAACCCTAGCCTTCAAGTTGTATCAGATCCTTGGTCAAAAGTCTCAGATCTGATACAAACCTCAAGGGAACAAGGTTTTGTATTTCAGATGCGCGGGACACGTTATTTATGCATAAGATGCATGTTTCTATTTGTTTTTTTTGTCAAAATGAAATGCTACTGTTTATACACTATTTGTACGAATTTTGCATTTAGAATGTCTAAATATGTAGCCAAATCAGTAGCCAATTGTTGGCAACAAAAGTGCAAAATTAACATTCAAAAATTTTCTGCAGTGACATTATTTTTTCATATATTCACAATTCTATAAAAATTAGTTTTTGCTTACTATTTTCCCATCATGAAACATGAAGCGAATCTTTTATTATTTAGAGAAATAAGCGAACAAACCACTCAAAATTATTTCATGTGATTCCGACTATGTTAGCCCTAGATACTTTATATTTAGTGGAGATATGTCAGATAATGATTGGATAATCATGATTACTTTCGTAATGTGTTCACAATTCAGTGTAAATCATGGAAATAATGAATTTGCCATGATTAAATCGATGCTTAATATTTATAAAATTTTTGATTAGACATCAATCACCATTGAATAAATGTTTCATGACAAAACTCTAGTTTAACCTACAATAGGTGTAGGTCAACTTTTACATGCAAAACATGTTTGCTTAATGTGACTAGAAATTTAGAGTCTTTAATATTGTTTTAAGATTCATAATATTTTTGATTGATTATTATATATATATATATAGTGCTTGTCACCAAGAGCATGTGACCTATAAAATCTCTTAGTACTACTTGTACCAGTTATGTTGTCTTGAATTGATTTGGTGATGGTGTCTAGGCCGTGGATATTCAAATGGGTTGCTTAATTGGCACCCGACATCGTAGTGGAAGTGCTCCATGTTAGAATAATGTGTCTAACCTGGCTTGTAACGTTTCAAGGATGGGTAGTATGAGAAGTCTCTGCATACTTTAAAAATTTAATTGGATTAATATAGTTGTGCAATGTTAGGGTGTATAGTATATAGTAATATCAAGCAAATACGAGTTGTTGTTAAATGAATTGAATTTTTACATAATTTAATATTATTAAATTAATTAGATCTAATTAAAATTAATTCTCAATTATAAATAGAGATGTAATTCTCTTAGAATAATTAATTATGTGAATATGATTCATAATGATCAATAAAAATTTGAATGAGATATAGAGGATCGTTTTAATGACATCCATGGTCTCTTGTCAAGTCGAAGGGTTCTGTTGTAATGGATTCTATGATGGAGACGCATATTCGAAGTGATTGATCCTACAAATAAGTGCACATGGATCATGCTCTCTGCTTCTCAAAAGAGTAACATCGTATGCATAGTGGCCTCAATATTGCTCCACATATAATTTAGGCGGTATTGGAGTACGCATAGCAAGTTATGTTCTTGCTGATGATTTAACAATGGGTGAACATCACCTTCGGGGTGGTGGGCCAGAGTAATGAAGATCAAATTGGGAAATGCAAGTTGGACTTGCAAGGCGGAATGAGATACCACTTCGTTTTTACCCAAATTGCAATATCTCATATCATTGAAATGTAACAAAGGTAGAAAAGGAGATCTTAGATCTTGATAGAGATATAGCGGTACGTATATCTCTTGCTTTGAAAGTTTAACAAGGGAATGTGCTTTCAAAGTTGAAAAGGTAAGACTAATTTGGTAAAAAACCTTAATCAAAGAATTTTAAATTTGAAGATATAATTATTTATATGTTCACATATAGTGCATTCTTAATTTCAGACATGAAATACATGAATCTGCTAAGCAGTCTTCTGGAGGTCAACCTAAATCTGCATTTCATCATCTTTATTCATTTATTTTAGCTTAAAATCCATATAAAAACATATGTATATAATACTAACTCCATATTCTTACTAACTTGCATCTATGTGTAAATATTGTACACTTCTTATCTTTTTAACCTAAAATATATGAAGACAGAAAGAAAGAAAAAATAAAAAAAAAAGAAAATAACAAAGGAAGACTATATGTATGTAATAGATACAGGCTGACCCGAACCCCGAGAGAAGGTCAAGACTTGCCCTGATTGATCAGGAATAAAGCAGGGGGAGATTGGGTCCTTAATCAAAAAAATCCGAAAAATTGAGTGACTTAATTCTTTGAGGAGGTAGTGAGGAGGAAGAATCTTTTGGCTTGGAGTAGCATATGAGGTTAGTACTTCTAGGTGGAACCTCTCATCTTCCTCCGGGGAGGGAGGTGCGTGTCAACCTGATTTAGCGATGTTGTGGTCTAAAGAAAGGATGCCGTGGGGTTGCAATAATGCTTTAAAAGAGGGATGGTCTACTAGTTCAAGAGGAAAAACTCCTTATGTACATGTTGAACCTTGTATATTTTTTCAAAAAAGGGAAAAATGCAGAATCTCCAAAAGTGGACATGCCTGATTGAAAAGTAAAATGCTTGCCGGAGTGTATATGCTAGGATAAAAAAGAAATTAATAAGAGCTTCAAAGTCAAATTTTTGTAAGCTTGAAGACGGATGACTTGGCTACACTGGTTATGCATCCAAGGATAGGTAGCTACACTGGCAACCGCCCATTATTTTCTCCATCTCCTCTTCTTGAGATGGTTGTACTTGAACTTAGAAGGGAATATCCCCTCTCCTAGAGGAAAGAGTTGCTAGATCGAGGGACTAGAGTTACCTTGTTGAGGGAGGCTATTTCTTTGCTACTTTTGAGATTGGGACCTATATTTCACTTACACCATACAAGTAAAGATTCATAGTCATAAGAATTTGTGTATGTAGACTTGTTCTGACCTGACTGTTGAGGAGACCTGAATAGCAGTATTTTGGAACATAGAGGATGTTAGGTTTTAAATCAATTTCCAATTAAGGTTTTGCCATACAAATAATTCAATGGTCCAATAGGGCACCATACTACATTTTTATGAAGATAAGTTTAATAATCAATATTATCCTAATTTCATTATTTTTCCTTTCTTTTTCTTTTTATTCACATTTTCTTTAAAAGAAGTGTTTGCTAATAGACTAGCAAAGATAGAGCATAGGGGATGATGAATATGCATTTCATCATCTTTATTCATTTATTTTAGCTTAAAATCCTTTTATAAAAACACATGTATATAATACTAACTCCATATTCTTACTAACTTGCATCTTTGTGTAGATACTATACACGTCTTACCATTTTAACCTAAATTAAATAAATAAATAAAGTAAAAATTAAGAAAATAAAATAAAAAGGAAGACTGTATATATGTAATAGATACAGGCTGACCCGAACCCCGAGAGAAGGTCAAGACTTGAGTTGATCGACCAGGAATAAAGTAGGGGGAGATAGGGTCCTTAATCAAAAAAAATCCAAAAAAATGTGTGTTATGTATATTTGTATACTACACTATTTTATTTGTACATAAATTGTCCTCAAATCAAATAATTATCAAAAGGAAAGTCGTAAATGAAAATGTGTCCTAAATAATAAAAATAATTGCTCAATCAAATCATGTACAGAATTAAAGGCAACAATACTTAGAAAAAGCCATTAAGCAATAATGGAAAGACCAATTCCAGCTCCATGTGAACGCAAATTGAACTAAACTCACTTCCATTGTATTCTAAATTAAATTATCTTTAAAATGGTTGTGATTTCATAATTTTTGAAGTTACAATTGAAAAGTCAATTTTCTTGTGTAGTTTGTGCAATTTTACCATTTATTTGTACGTTTTGGATTTCTAAATATTTGTAAATATTTTTACTTTTTAAAACAAAAAATTAAAAATTAAAAATTAAAAATTAAAAATTAAAAAAATAATTTCCTTAGTTGATTATGTATATAATATACCATATGTATATATAATATGTACGTAGTTGTTATTCTTAAATAACCACCACAAAAAATAAAAAAATAACATTTTTATTCAATTTAATTGAGGGACGAAAATACAAAAAAAATTAAATTTTGTAAATGTTTTTAGCACTAATCTCTCTCTTTATCTTTATATCATTTCAAATTTTCTCTCTTATATCTTATCTTCATTCAAAAGCCTTCGAGGTCATTTCAGCTTGATCAATCTTTGGTGAGAGGAGCCTCTTCTTTGAGATCTATCTTGTTGCATAGAAGTGCCTAGCCTCTGAGCCATCCGATGACAGCGAGTCGACCTTCGTCGAGGCGATCATGATATTTTCCGCTCCTAAGGTGAGATCCACATTTTTCTTCTCTTGTTTTTATCTTAGGTTAACATTAATTTTATTTTTCGCCTCTTTATTTCGTCATCATATTTTTTATCAAGATCTTAAAATCCACAAGGATTTGATCCGCTGATAATGTTGTTTTGCTTGCGGTTAATAATGATGTCCGTTGTAGAATGACCGCGAAGACAAAACCGTGTTGATCAAACAAAAATAAACAAAATAGGAGAGAGAGAACATGAGAATATGCAGCTTATCTCTCCTATTTCATCTACACTATATCATTTAGCCAGGTAAGTGTGCCTGGGTCGAACAAGAGGAGGCAGAATATCAATACTTCAGTTTTCGATAAAGGAATAAATCTCAAAAATGTTCTTCTTTATTCTTGATTTTACAAAGGACTCAAAAATAACCTCGAAAATAACTTGAGACTATGAAAATCAAATCGATAAAACTAAACGATGAAAGATCACAAAAATACAAGAAATATTTCTTAGGTAGCTGCTTAGTTACCCTAAAAATTTGGGACAAAAATGAAATAAGAAGGATGTCCAAAACACCCCTACAAGCCATGGGTATAACTGCAAAACAAACTTTTATGTCCTGCTACAAAAATGTCCCGAGCAGGGACTAGAATGCAAAGAAAACAATATTTATTACATTTAGGTCCCTACACGGGGACCTAAATGTAATTCTGAAAATGTCTTGAAGTAGAAGGAGACTATGGATTTTCAACTGGGTTTATGGTGCAATTATTCTACCCCTTCTAGATCAACGGATGGAATTAGAAGTGAAGATGCGATCTGGGTCATTCGTCTGGGACACGTGTCAACAGCTTGTACACTCTGGTTGTTCTTGAAGTTCTTTACTGCCTCCGTGCAGCTGACGATGAAGGCTCCTTCACCGATTTATTACCGGTGAACAATGCCGGTCTTGAACCTCCGACAGGTCCAGAGGGGTGACTCCTTCACTCCTCGCTCAAGATCGGCTGATGCAGCGGTGATTCATCGTTGAAAATGATAATCCAGGTAGACCTGGAGGTGGTTGCAGAAACTTGATAGTTGATAAGGTCCTTTGATCTTTGGCGAATATTGAAGCTCCAGATGATGGGTTACTAAGCTCCAGATGGAAGATAACCTGCAAATGGTAATATATGTGCTCGATTTGCAAACAAATAGGCCACGAAATTAAGGGATCGCAAGTTTTAAAATTCATTTCTGGAATAGTTTAACTATGAAAATATAAGAACAAGGGAGATCAATTTTGGAGATTTTGAAATGATTCGAAAGGGGGTGAATTGGTATGCGTCTAAAAAGGATGATTAATAATCCTAATCACACGCTTAAGGTTGCTAATAATTGCATGAGACTCGAGAAATAAAAAGACGGAGATGGAGGAATTGACCTGTGGACTGGAGGTGTATGAGCTCCGGGTTATGAATCGACGAGCAGTCTTCTCGAACCTTGAAGCGACGGTGTGGCGACAATGCAAGGCGGCGAACCCTTTGGAACTCCCCTTCGACGTATATTCTTCCACACGGAGCCTTCCTCGAGCCCTGTCATGGCCGATGTGAGGCAGAGTGACGTGAAGAAGGGGGTTAGTCGGCCAGGTATTTACTGGAAGCTGGATGCTTGAGAATCGTTAGTTCGAAAATGTTGGTGTTGAAAGGATTTTATAAATGAATCAATGAGAGGTAGTTGGAGGATAAATGGTTGGCATGTAAGTAGGTTGTTAGAAGAAGGAGAATGAGGGTTGATGAATCCGTGATTCATCATCTCAAAATCTTGATCTTAGGAAAATCCCCGAGTAAAATCCCAAATAATTGGTCATAAAATCAATAAATTAACAAAATGACTCAGGTAAATAAAACACACTAATTATTGTATATTAGAACGTACAAAATAAATTAATAATAAAAAGCCGCAAAATTAAAGGAGTTTTTTACCTATAAATATCCCAGAACTTCATGTATTTTTAATAATTTTATTTCAACTCTTTTTAGATAATTCTTTCTTTATATTGTTCAAAAAAATGTATATAAAAATATACAAAGATAAAATAAATTTTTCCTAAAATAAATGCTCCTAGATCCCAAAGACAAAAAGTTGCAAAGTCCAACTTCGTGGCCTAATTTCGGCTCCGTATGAACTCCAAATTCACCAAACTAACTTTTAAAGTTCAATTTAGAAAATTATCTATACAATGAAAGTGGTTTCATTAAAATCGGAGCTCGTTTGCAAAATTTGGATTTTGGGACCTATGTGTACTTTGTATATATTGTACATTTCTTTCTTTCTTCATTTTTTATTTACTCTTCTTAATTACTAAAAAACCCAAAAAAACTCTTTTATGTTTCATTTTATTTCTACTATTTTATTGTTTTTTAGTTTGTAAATACCTTTTATTGAAGAAACAAAAATATCAAATTAGAAAAGTAAAAAAAAACCAAGTACATAGTGTTTTTATGGACATACTTTTGTATATATTCCATTTTGTTTTCTTCTTTGTTTTATTCCCTCATTTAAAGTAGGCTACTTTTATTTATTTATTTTAATTTCCATTCTTTACAATAATCACCATTCAACTCCATCATTCCACCATTTTTTCTAACTTCTAATTCCACCACTTTAATAACTTCTCATGTTTTATCTTTATATACATCACATTCTCCTCATTTTTGCTTTCGATCCATCATTATGTGAGGAGAGCCTAATTCACAGAGTTGAATTGGTGACAGCGACACAACCGCGGTCGAGCAACGACAACCCTCTCTCCGGTAAGATCCATTGGCATTTTAGCCAACATCGCAGCAGCATCTGTGCACTGCTCGAGCTCATCGCTTGCCGGTGATTCGAGCGAAGATCGTGCTCTAGTGAGCACATCATAGTCTGTCCGCTTCTATTGTAGGTAATTTGTCTTTTCATTTTTTTCATCATTTTTATTTTTGCATTTTTTTATCACACCACCAACACTACAACTTCATCTGCTTACCCGACCTTCCAAATCTTCATAATATCATTTCCATCACCACATTCATCCCACCATCATTCTCATCTTCCTTTTTATTTTTATTCCCGTTTGAGAAAATTCCAAAAAAATAAAATTTAAAAAACAACACAGCACATCACAACACTAAAAAGAATAAAAAAAATAATAAAAAGATGTGGGTTGCCCACCACCACCTTCTTCTTCGAGCATGCGGCGCAGCCCGTCCCTACCGCAGTGCGGCGCCGCCCGCGCCCCACGCCGGCACGCCACTCCTCTTTGGTCGATCGTTGTTCCCGCCAACGGCCGCCTACAGATCACATCGCCCCCGTCCGCCATATGCGACCCTTCCCTCCGCGCACAACAGCCCACAGGGGCAGGCTCCTACCGCTTCCCTCGGTAGCCAACTCCTCCTGGTGCCACAGCCGGCTGCCCTTCAACTGTCGTGAGCGGCTGCCTTCGCCCCAAGTAGCCTCCGTCCACCACCAACACTCCTCAAGACCTAGTGGTCTACGAAGAAGAAGGTGGCCTCTTTTCTTTTTTTTAAAATTTTTGTAAAAATTGCGTCTAGTTTATTTAGAGTTTCTATAATTTAAAAACATTCCCATTATATATTTGTTTGTATGTTTTGTTTGTTCTCTTTATTAGCATGGATAACCTTGTATTTGCATTTTAATTTGGACATCCATATTGCATATTTTATTTTAATGAAAAATAGCATGATGTTGAGAAACTAATTCCCTACCATCTAGATATTTACTTGTATTTTTGTGTGATATTATTAATTAATTAAACTTTTTTAACTAAAAATCTGCATATTTTTCTCAATCTGCAGTATTAAATTTATACCTCACTCACAGTTGCTCCAAAAATTCCACAAAATTCAGAATTGATGCCTCAAAGTATGCTTTAATTACTATACAAATTTCATATCAATTAGAGTTATCAAGTTCCTTGTGATTTTGATATTTATTTTTTAACTAAATCCACATACATCTTTTTTTGCAAAATTTTAGCTCTCATGGATTACATGTATGGATACCATTTTTAGATAATTTGCACTCTGGATAAATTGCTTTCGTGGATTTATTAGGAATTAATTAGGTCACTCTCACTCTATTTAAAAAAAAAATATAAAAAAATCATTTTTGTCAAAAAACTCCCAAAAAAATATGGTAGCATCATTGCATCATGTTTTAATTCCAATAAAATTTTCATAATTTTTGCATTCTGTTTGTGTGAAAAATTATTAAAAAACCCATAAAAGTGTGCATTTTTTATTATTGCATTTTAATTCTTAAAATTCCAAAAAATGTGTTCTACATTAATCATTGGATTAGGTTTCTAGGAAAAATACTATTTGGTTAAATTTGACCTAATTTGACATTAAAATTAATTTTGCTACGTTCTGTGTTTTCTCAGTTTCTTAATCTACCTGCATTTGCATTCTCATTTATTTTTGTATTAAAAAAAATCCAAAAAAATTACCATTGAAAACCTAGACCTAATTATTCCAAATTAACCTGAATTTGTTTCCTTTGCCTCCTTGTGTTCGACACCGGACTTGTTCAGGATACAAATTAAAGACGAGACACTTTTCACGGAGAACTTCTCTCGGTTCTGAACAATTCACTAAGTACTCGTACTACAATGAGCCGAAATTATACATTATATTTGGCGATCGATCTGATGGAGCCGTTGCCAGGGAGGCAAATGACTTAAGGATTAATTTGAAAAATTAGCTTTAGATTTTCATTCACTTAGGTAGTCTGACCCCCGATCAACCTTTTATTTATTCTATTTTTTGCAATTATTTTTCTGCTCATTTTTTACATATTTCATTGTTGATCTCTCTAGCATAAATTTTATTTTTCTTGCAAGGGCCCAGTGGACATGGAGTGCATTGGAGGTCGGCAGACATGACACACGTCGACTGCTGAAGAGCAAGGATATTTAATTTATTTTTGAGAGCATTTTTGTATTTTTTTTGTAATTATCGGTTGTAATAATTTTGGTAATTTACTTTTTATATCGGATCTTTTTTGAGAGCTTGTGCGTGTATAGAGAATTGGACTTCACTTAGTAGTATGTAGAGACCTGTTTCACTCTCTAGTGACAGTGGGGCTCGACTTTAATGGCGAATTTAAGGATAGGCACACGGTAGTTTAGAATCAAATTTGTTTGTGGCCCTTTGTAATTTAGGCTACAGATATCTTAGAAGATTCACTTATCAGATAAGATTCATAATGAGACGCATATAGACACGTACTATTTAGCTCAAATTAAATCAATTCTTCCCCGCTAATAGTATACTGTTTAGGCGCAGTTTTCTCGATCTGCACGCATTTAGTGTAAAATTTTAAAATTCAGTTTTGCATAACGCATGAAGAGTGCTGGGATTCATTGTAAGTATACCTTCTTATGAGCATGCATCATCGTTTCACATTTGCATTTTGATTTCTGATTCCCCTCTTATTTTACAACATAAGGTTAAATATGAAATTGGGACTGAATGGTAGACGTGCTTTTGTGTTCAGATTAATTTTCAAGTGATAACCTGTTCATGAGTCGATTAAAAATAGGGACTGAATTGAGCAGGTTGATTAAAAAATTAGGATTCTAAAATTGGGACTGAATTGAGTAAGTCGATTAAAAAATTAGAATAAAAAGAACCCCAGTTCACGGGTGCATAAAGTTCTCATTGTTTTATTTACTTGCAAGTGAGAGAGAGATGACCCTATGATAGAGCCAAGCCAGGATTTCATACATACTACTGGTTCTTTCTTTTTAGGTGATTAGCAACTTTTCAGTGAGGATCTACGGGTAGCCAGTAAACGGTCCGGATTTCCTTAGCAGAGTGGGAGGTTTAGAGGACGCCTTAGTCCTCAAGGAACGGGTAGCTGTATTTATGTGGTCCGTGCTTAGTCCTATACTGGCTCAATGTAGGTCCAACTAGTTGTAAGAACCAGGCCAGTCTGTAGGAATATACGGGTACCTAACAGCTCGTTAATCTTTTCAAGATTGCATTTATCAGCAACTAAAATGAACCAAATAATTCGACTGAACCTTTACGGTTATCACGTGTTGAGTTTGTGAAATTGAGGGTTTGAATTGTGTTTGTATTGTGTGAGTTTACTCCGCACATTTACGTGCAACGTAGAACTAGCGCCTCATTGACTATCACGTTCTAATCGATTCTTTTGAAATCAAAGATGACTAATTAAGGGAATATTTATTCAAACTTTGCGAATCTGTCGTTGAACCCTACAAAAAGTACGTCTTCCAAGGTTCAAGCGCAACTTGGACCAACATGGACTCATGGTCCTCTTGAGCCTAGGATCACCCACTCTCAGGATGGTTACTCTCAAACCATTTCCCGTTCTCTCTTCCCACCTCATCGAGGAAGACCTTCGCCTGGTGAGAATATCTCGATTCATAAATGCTCTTCTAATCAACAACATATTGCTGATTTAGGACATAAAGAAGATTCAAGTAAAATGCCTCAAAAGAAGATAGAAGAGGAAGAAGAACACCCTGAAGACCCAATGAGAATGGTACTAGCCAGATTAGCTGCATCTGAGCAGCAACACACACTTCTCAGAGCTCAGTTAGGACAACTCAATGTTTGGGTCAAACCACCAATGGATGCAGCATATAACCCCGGACAATACAGAATTAAGAACTACTTGAGTCCGACCGAACCCACAGTTAATTTTGAGTTGAAGCCGCATTTTCTAAACCTGCTGCCACACTTTGATGTGAATGCTTCTGAGGAACCATATGCATTCCTAAGGGACTTCGAGCTCGTCTGCGCTAACCTTAGACATCCCAATGTTAGCCGAGATTATATTAGGCTCACAACCCTTCCATTTGCCTTGGGTGGAAAAGCCGACTACTGGGTGAAAAATCTTGGAGTGATAGTCACCACTTATGCCCAATTCAAAGAA